>NGKG01000029.1:203100-224952 GCA_002162505.1 Myriosclerotinia scirpicola | reverse complement strand
CCCCCCTCGGCTCATCCTCCCCATAAACTGTCGATAAACCATAAACCATAAACCATACCTTCCAATACCAATCCAATGAATCCATAGATGTGATTCATATAAATCAAATAATAAACCATAAACCATAAACCATACCAATAACGAAAAGAGGCTCCGAAACCGATACTCCTACCTATACTACCTACCAGTCACCACCGCCTCCCTACCTTCCTCTTTCGGACGTCGACGATCCATCCCGCATCATAGCCGAACGATAAGGCGGTCCGAAATTGGTCCATTCCCGGCCACTCGTTTTTAACCGGTGCTGTTGCTAACTTGGTTGTGTCTGCAATCAATTTATATGCACACACTGTGCCACACACCGAATGGATTTATCCAGTTACTACTTCGGAGCTTCTCTGCCAGACGGATGACGGATAGGGATGGTAATGAAATCCAATGCAAAGAGATGCATGCTAGGTAATCACTTCAAGTATCTGTGATGTTTTTCATATAAATGTCAGATTAATCTATCCTTGTTGTTCCCGTTACTGTAATACAATCAATCGAAAATGTTCGATTCCCATCCCATTCATCCCATGTCAATCATCATCGCAATAAATACAATTTGCTCCCATCATTCCTCATCCATCATATTCTAATCTATGATATCCAATATCTATAGATCTATAGAGTATAGCCACTCAACCATTTGTTAAGGAAATCCAACGAAGCTTCAGGTTGATCCATTGGTACCATGTGTCCAGCACCAAAGATACGTGCAAAGGTAAAGTTACCACTGCTCTTAAAGGTTCCAGTCTTGTCACCATTCTCCAAGGTAAGGTCCTTGGTCTTGGCGGCATTGAAACCCTTTTGTCCAGGCCATTCAAGAGCCTCGGTCCAAGCTTGGTTTCCGAGCCAGTTGCAGATGAAATCAGCATCACCAGCATAGATCAAGACTGGGATTTGCTCAAGGATGCTTGGGACCAATCGGTGGAAAGGTTGCATCCAATCACCTTGGAAAAGGAAGTTTCTGTTGATATCAAAGTTACAGCTGTCGTAACTGCTGACTTCAACACCGAGTTCCTTTTGAACATCGGCCTTGTTCAAGAATTCACTAATCCAGCCAAGAGCAGAGTAGCACAAGTTGCTGCTATCTTCACATTTGCCACGGATATCATAAACGTTCTATAGAATATTAGCATATTGTATCCCGAGAGATATTTGATGAACATACCTGTCCAGTTTTTTGATAAGGTCCCATCATAGCATTGTTGCAGTAGATGCTGGCTGGGACACAAGACCAAACACTTTGACTATCATAACAGTTTTGAATCAAACTTTGACAACGTGGAAGAGCGTTGTCCATAGCTTTACATTCACTGGAATCAAGAACAGCTGGGTATCCACCCTCACCACAAGCCATGGGTCTGTAGTGTTCGTATTGTGTAAGTCCATCAGTCAAACCGTTACCGATAAGGACGGACTTGAGGTTGATGTTGCGCTTCTTGTGGGATAAAATCTCAGATGTGAAAACTGGAATGTAGTGACCAGCATAAGATTCACCAGCAATGTGGAAATCTTGTGTGGCGTATTCAGGGAATTGTTTGAAGAACAAGGTGAGAAGAGCATAAACATCCTTGCCGGCAGCAATTGTGTTGCTAACAGATGAACCACTGTATGAGTATCCAACATTGACTGGTTGATCAAGGAAGATGACGGAAGCATTTGCATTCCATGAGTATGGGTTGTTGTGTAATTTGAGGTTCTTGTCGATTGAGGCAGGGCCAAGTTCGAGGAAGAGACCAGTCAATGAAGAGCAACCTGGTCCTCCGTTCAACCAAAGAATTACTGGATCGTTCTTAGGATCATTTCTAGATTCAAAGAACCCTGAGTTTTATTAGCAAATCTATTTGAAGTAGGTAAAGGGGTCTTAAGGAATAGCGGTGGCGCAAAACTATGAAATGTGCTAGAGATCATCAAAAGAATGGTAATACTCACAATAGAACAAATGCTTATCATTCTCCTCATCATCCAAATAACCACTGTATTGCTTGACCTTATCAACACCAAGCTTCGTAGGATCAACCTTCTTAGCTCTCATGTTGTATTGCTCAAGCTTTCCATCAATCTCACGTTCCTTCTCCCCCTTTGAGTTCTCAATCCAAACACTTTGGATATCTGCGCCTTTGACAACATAATCCCAAGTAGTATCGGGTTTTCTTGTATGTGGTTTTGGTTGAGAGAAGAAAGTTGCTCTATCCATGGCTTCTGGGAAGAGCATTGAAACTTCATCCCAGATAGCTTTGGCTTCGGAGGTCATATCTTTCATGGAATCAGTGAGATGACTCAAGGATTCCATTGATTTTGACCATGCATTAGAGACCGGCTTTGTTGCTGATTGAAATGGATTCTTGAGAACTTGTTGCTGAGGTGTAATAGATGCCGCAGCTGCGCCCATAAGGACGGTTGATGCTAGAAGCTTCATGATGAAGAACAGATGAGGAGTATGATGTTCTAATATCGTTGTAAATCTATTTGATGATATGAATTTAAAAAGAGATGGATATTTATGATAAAGAAAGGATAGAGATGAGAGATGAGAGGTGATAGAAGAGAGAGAAGAGAGAGAAGAAAGAAGGCTGGATGGGAAGCTTTGAATGGTTTCAAGGCGGTATCTGCTGAGCAAGTTGTTAGGGTAACCAAGAGATACCTACTATGTAAGTTAATGATGTGTATGCTCGTGCTTTGCTTTGCTTTGCTTTGCTTTATTACGTAGCATGGATGGATGATGGCATCCTTGAAAGTTGAAGCTTATCGGCCAGCCAGCCAGCCAGCCAGTCATTAGAATCACACAACAGAAAGCAAGCATTGGATGAATATTGAGGAAGAATGTCAATTAATCAGAAGATCAAATATCAGTGAATTGATATCATATGATAAGAACTTTTAATGAGATATCATATTGAAATATTATATCAAATTGAAGCTCTACAACCAGTACAATGCATATGTTGATGGTTTCCGGAGCTTATCCTTCCCTTCCCTTCCCTTCCCTTGAATCCTTGAATCCCTTCCCAGTAGTATCGAGTCGAGAACTTCAAGAGAGAGACCTAGCGTATCACAAGGCAAGCCTGCATTTCTTCCCCTTACGCCACTGCATAGTAAATCAGACAACTTAGACAAGGTACCCGCGATGAACACATGACTCGGGTCTCAGACATCTGATTCACCGTTTCCAACTTTCCATACAGTACAGTACGGAGTACACACACACACTTTAACAAATGGGGGCAAGCCCCCAAACCCCCATAGCTCGCTGCGCTCGAATGTTTTCAAATGGTATAAGGATATCTACCTAGTAGTACTGATCACGGGTTTGAGAAAAAGGTAAAGGGAGTACACAGCATTAACGATTAAACCTTCGAGCGTAGCGAGCTATGGGGGTTTGGGGGCTTGCCCCCATGAAAAGGAGATTGATGCTTGGTAGAAATGTGCTTCTCATTAAGAATCTACACGATTCATTGTAACTCGTGATTGAAGATATACAAGTCACCTGGGCATTGTACGAAATATGCATTCTCACCCACTAAGATAAGTGTAGATACCTCCAGGTAGATACCTAGTAAGTAAGGCGAACCATGGAAGAAGGCGGAGAATTTGATAGCGACCTGCGACCGTCGTGACTCAGCAAGTTCAGCGGGGTGATGTAAAGTTGACCCGCGCAAAAAAAAGAAAATCTATCTCCAAGAGCATAAGAAATTACTACAAACAAACCACAACATCAAATCTCATCCATTCCTCCAATCCAATCCACCCCAACCAAACCGTCAAAATGCCCATCAACCAACCCTCCAACCAAATAAAACTAACAAACGTCTCCCTCGTGCGCTACAAAAAAGCCAAAAAGCGTTTCGAAATCGCCTGCTACAAGAACAAAGTCCTAGAATGGCGATCCGGCAACGAAAAAGACATCGACAACGTCCTCCAAATCCCCAATGTATTCCTCAACGTATCACGAGGCCAAACCGCCCCAACCGCCGACCTAGCCAAGGCATTTGGAAAAGATACATCGGTGCAAGATATCATACTCGAGATATTGAATAAAGGAGAACTACAAGTCGGAGAGAAGGAACGACACGCGCAGTTGGAACGCGTGCATAATGAAGTCGTGGGCATCGTGGCGAGTAAACTTGTGGATCCCAAGACGAAGAGGGTGTATACTACGGGGATGATTGAGAAGGCACTGGAGATGTTAAGTTCGCAGGGTTCGCAGGCGCAGGAGAAGGAGAAGGAGAAGAATACTTCCGAGACGGCGACCCCTACGACTGGGGAAGAAGGAGAAGGGAAGCCGATACCAAGAGCGAGGGAGCATGCGTGGACCGGTGTAGTTGCGACGAAGAGCGCCAAGAGCCAGGCATTGGAAGCCATGAAGGCGTTGATAGCACATCAACCGATACCCGTTGCGAGAGCCAGAATGCGATTGCGCGTGACATTACCGACGAAGATATTAAAACAGGTGGTGAAGAGTGCGGGGCCGAAGATGGAGGATGCGGGCGAGGGCGAGGAGGGCGAGAAGAAGGCGACGCTGAAGGATAGGGTGTTGGGGTATGTGGAGCAGGTGGAGAGTCAGGATGTCATGGGGGCGGAGTGGGAGGTGGTGGGGTTTGTGGAACCGGGTGCCTTTAAGGGGTTGGGGGATTTGATTAGTATGGAGACCAAGGGGATGGGGAGGGTGGAGGTCTTGGATATGGCGGTTACTCATGAGGATTGAGGGGTTGTAGTCTTTATCTTACCGTGGGTTGGGTTGGCATCATTTAGCGGGTATAGAATGGCGTTGAGGAGTATCAAAAGTAGTTTAAATCGTACCCTTCCAGGTTTGGTTAAATATCCATGGGTGGGCTTGTAAGGGCAAAAGCACTTGTCACTTAAAGAATCTCTAGAAAGTTATATACATCATGAAGAGAAATCATAATGTTACTATGACATGATACCGATAGTTGAATGACTTCTGGACAATGACCGACCGACCTTACAAACCAGAAGTATAACCCCAAACCCTTTGGCATCAAGCACTCTGTTCACTCAGTTCACTCTTACTCCAGTAAATATTTAAATACAACTACAACTTTACCCTTCCAAACTCGAGAACTGCACTGCAGTGATGATTTACTCGTGAGGGTTTGTTCCATGTTCATCATACATTCTGCAACGATACTTATCCATAAATTAAAAGTTCACCATATTCGCAAAGTGGGAAGGGGGTGGGCAGAAGTGGAAAGAACTCTAATCTCTAGCTGGTTGTCCTTCGCTCCTTCCTCGTTGGTAATGGAATGTATATAAATACGCGAAGGGGTTAGGGGGAGTGCTTCTTCGATTACATTCGTGGGTTTGTAATTGCAAATGCAGAGGTATGGTCGAAGGCTGTTGTGGTATCCTCGCATCAATTGTCGACAAGCAATTCTCAAGATTCCTCGGCACATCGTGAAATCAATCTTGACACATCATTCTTGAAGCACATGAAATTATAGTGAAGCCATTGATGATTTATTGTTTCCTTTCATGAACTGATTTCACTGGGTAATGCCCAGTAACAGCATCATGCTGCAAAGGCCTTTTAGCCACATGTAAAGTATCAGTCCATCGCAAAAGCCACACTCCACCCAGCCGTAAATCCCAAAGCTCAAGCGCAAATATTTAATTTCCCTTCTTCTTGGAAACACCGACGGTTCTACCTCTGCGACCGGTAGTCTTGGAGTGTTGTCCACGAACACGGAGACCCCAGTAGTGACGGAGACCACGATGGGCGCGGATCTTCTTTAGACGTTCCAAATCATCACGGAGCTTGGAGTCGACACCGTTGGCGAGAACTTGGGAGTCTTTGCCGTCGACGATATCGCGTTGTCTGTTGAGGAACCAGGATGGGATCTTGTATTGGGTTGGGTTTTGGATGATGGTGACGATTCTCTCGAGCTCTTCGGAGGTAAGCTCACCAGCGCTGTAATGAATTAGTCCTTTGTTCTTTTATTCCTCTGCCCAGTGTATTCCGTACCGCTTGTTAAGATCGACATCAGCCTTCTTGCAGACCAAGTTGGAGTAACGACGTCCGACACCCTAGGATTTAGATCAGAATTGAACAACTTTCAAGAGCGAATGGAGCGATTTTTACTTTTATCTTAGTTAATGCGAACATGACCTTCTGCTTTCCCTCGACATTGGTGTTAAGAAGTCGAAGGATGTATTGGAAGTTGGACTTCTCGCCGCTGTATATATGTTGTCAGTAAGGTATTCGAGGCAGATTTCAAGTTTTAGCGGGCCAAAAACGAGCGCAACCTCACTCAAGGTCGCAAATGGTTCCTCTCCATTTCGTAATTCTGATTCTTAAAGGGGGAAAGCGGAAAAGGGTTCGTACGTAACTAAACTCATGATGGGCGATGAGTTTGAATTGTCGATGTTGTCGTGAGGTAGTGTGTTGGGGCGGAGGAAAACTTTTTGCTTGCCTTGTGTGCGCGACCAGCTAGAGTAAGCGAAAAGTCACGTGGATAGAATCTAGTAGATCTCCCCTCCCCCGCGAAAATAAGATTATATAGGTAACATTAATCATTAATAATCTTATTAATTGATTCGTATTGTATAATAAATATATATAATAAAGTTTAATTTCTTTATATTTAAAGTAGTTATTATTAATCTTATAATATATCAATTAAATTATTTATTTTTATATATAAAATATAAATTATAAAAGAAAATGTATAAATTTTATTTAAAATTTATATTTTAATAAATATTAGTTATATTTTCAAAAGAAATTTAATATATATTAAATAATATAAAAAAAGTATAATATTTTAATATTTCAAATTTTATATTATTTAATTAAATAAATAAAAGCGTATTATTAAAAATCTAATATATTATAAGTTTCTAGAACTTTAAATAATATTTAAACTATATATAAAGATTCAAAAGATTTAATATAAAAATGAAAAAGTAATTATAAAACCGAGTGTACGCTCTTAAACAACTACCGAGCCCCTATATGAACTCAGCTCTCTTCTCTTTATAATTTCAACGACCTCGGGACTCTATACAAATCAAAAAAGTGATCATCTTCAAAATCAGTTCTCTTGTACAAATCTCAGAACTAAAGGCAACCTTAACTCCGACTTGCAATCCTAAGGATTGCAAGTTTATGGAGCACCTGAAGCGATGATATTGATCTGAAACTGATTCCCAGGCGGCTGATCCATGGAGAGCCGACTATTAGTGCTATAATGCTCCCAAGCTCAGAAAGTGACTATCAAAAAATGGTAAGAAGCTATAGCATTTAGACCTCTACCTGGTGTTTTTGCGAACAGGAAATTTAGGTGCAATGGGCTTCCAAATACTGTGTTTCTTTAGAAGCAAAAGTAGGATCTACAGTCAGCCAGGTACTCGCCGGCTACTAGATAAATTCTGCCGACTACTAGTACCTAGTTGGTTAGATTTTCTAATTAGTCAATGAATAGTAGATTAGTCTTTAATCGCTTTTATTGCTTCAATCGCTTTCATTGCTTTTATCGTTTGAATGGTTTAAATGGTTTAAATGGTTTAAATATTAAGCATATTGAATCGAACTCTTTACCATTAGGCTATGCACCCTGTTGAAGGGTGACGGGTAGGAAAAAGGCCGCCACGAGGCAGTGGAGTTCTAGTCGACCGCCCGCTCCAAAATACCGTCATCCGTTGTGGGGTTGGCGAGACGAAATCTTGAATGAATTTGTTCATTACGACCTCGCATTGAGCGAATGTTTCGTGAACTATCAAACTCCCAGGGTTGTTTCTTCCAACTCCATCTCGAACATAAGATTATATCGACGCCATCGTCATCCTTCGTTACCGCCGTATTGTCAGGGTTATTGTCAGGGTCACCGTATAAGATGAAATTGACCACCGGGCGAATCTCTCTGTCATTCAAGATCTGTGTAATGATCTTCGAAGGCTGCATAGCTCTGATTGCTCGCCCATCAACAATTTCAAGGCCCTTTGAAATCCTCTCCTGCTTCGCCTTCCTATCTGCCGCGTGTCGTTTTTTATCGTTATCCTTAAAGTCCTGATCTCTACTTGCCCATAATCGCTTGCGCTCCGCCGCTCCGCCGCTTCCTTTTCTTTTTGTTCTTTTGATATATTGGCATAGGCTCTTTTTCTCTTTTCTGATTCCGCCTTTTTTTGTTCCTCGGTTCTGTTCGCGCGAGCTTTCCGTTGCCAATTCTTGTGGTAGTCCCGTGTATTATCGGTGAGGTTTTGACTTGGTGCCGATTGTCTAACCCATCCAGAGGGATTGCTTTTGGGCTGAGGCCCTAACTTTCGCCATAGTCCTGTTCTGGTCTTCGATTTGGGAACTTCGTTGCCGTCTTTCTTCAAATGTTAGTCTCACTTTGCGCTGAAATTTTCCCAATGAATGTAGTGCTCACCTCCGCCTTTCTTGTTATCATCTCCATTCGTTTTACGAACATATTTTCTCTTCGTTTTGGACTCCTCTTCTTCCTCCTCTTCTTCCTCCTCTTCTTCCTCCTCTTCTTCCTCCTCTTCTTCCTCCTCACTCTCTGCTTCAAATTCTTTCTCCTCTTCTTCGGCATCAAGTATGATACCACCTGGTACGTCGGACATCGTTTCGCAAGTAGGATCGGGAGAATGAGAAGTATTGTCTTTTCCTGGTAGTAGGTATTAAAGATTTATCCCACATCAAAGTTTCATTGGATAAACTCACTTAGGCTTTCCCAAGTTCGCAATGATCCCTCATATGCGTGTTGTTGTTCCGATCCTCATCGACAGTGTCATCATCAGAAGCACTGAGCTCCTCAAATTCCCCAAACGAATTCGCATGTTGTTGAAAGACTGAGACTGGTTGAATGTTAGAGCCTGTGTTCCCAAAAGTTTGAAAGTTGCTTACTCTGCCCGGAATCGTTCTTGAATCTGCCCCATACTGGACCAGCCCTCAGTTTCGACATACTGCATGATGGCAACCGATTGTTTACTCTGAAGAGCAGCATGATGAATATGCGAACAAAAAGTATCAAAGCGCACTGTGTTTTTGGAGGTCGGAGTTTTGCGGTTTCCCACCCCCGTTGCCAATTCTTCGCATTACCGTCGATGATGCCAATGTAAAGATATTAGAAGAATTCAATATTTTGGAAAGGTAAAGATTTTTGGGGGTTCGGATATGAAGGTGAAGATGAAAGCTGCAGCTTAACGCGGATGCGAGGAAAGCCTCCACCCTCACTTTCACCTTCACTCCTACCAAACAAACCATTTCCGTTCCAAATGATAATGCTAAGAATCTTATTTAAAGTCTGATGTTAATAGATCTCATCACGCAGCTTACTATCAAGCTTCATTCCTCAAAAGCCTTTGGAAATGATAAAAGCGTTATTTGAACTAGTAGTAATATTGATTTAAATGATTATTTAAAAAGAAACTCGAACTATTTTCTAGATTTAATTATAACCAATTAGAAGGCTCAATTCATATATTATTAAATAAAGAACAAATTTTTTACATCTCTATATTAGAAATACATTATTGCGTACTCGTACGGCAAAAATATATATATTAAACGAGCCGACAGAGTGATCATGGTGTCCGAAGAAATCCCTAGCCAAAAATAGTCTCGGCTTTTTCAGGGTCTAGTCTTGGTGTGCGTATCCGAGGGCCGTTCTGGCTTCAGAACCTATGAGGGCATGGGAAGAATGACAATGTTTGGATGTGAAGCGTTGAT
This sequence comes from Myriosclerotinia scirpicola, assembly GCA_002162505.1. Taxonomy (NCBI): domain Eukaryota; kingdom Fungi; phylum Ascomycota; class Leotiomycetes; order Helotiales; family Sclerotiniaceae; genus Myriosclerotinia; species Myriosclerotinia scirpicola. Next base: position 215,213 of record NGKG01000029.1, on the reverse strand, counting down.
GATCATTGCTAGTAATCGACAATGATAAGCATTGCGTTGATAACTCTAGTTGAGAACAACAAAATACTCAAGTCAAGTGAGGTGAAGTAGATATATATCACACGATCCTTCACCACGTCTACTGTTCAAGTCTTCGAACTATATGATAGAAAATATTCCCATAGCACACACCATTCTGGTCGAGAGCCTGAATCCGCAGTCTGTTTATAGTCTGTTGAACTTGTAGCCATATTTCATTGGGATTCTGTTGAACTTGTAGCCAATTTTATGCCGCCCGGATAAGGTTCTTATATAGCTTCGGTAAGAAACTTGAGGGATACAAGACAACAGACCCACACCTCATATTCATAAGTCTCCAGAGAGAATAATCGCGAATAGTTTTTGCGGAGAAAGAAAAGGAGAGTAAATTAACTATACAAAAAAAGTAAACACTGCGAATTCCCAGTATAGGATATTTCTGAGCATAAATCCAAGTAGAAATATGGGGAGCGAGACCAAACAAGAAGTTATATAAGGAATCCATTGACCCTCTCTAGCTTTCCATACGAGTACATCCCCAAAAGCAACCAAGCTGCATCTGATGGGAAATAAAAAAGTGCCATATATTTCCTATAGAAGTTTTTCTTACTAAGCTTGTGGGGGGAGAGCGTCTAGGTAGTAGTAGACGTTCCAAGAACGTTCAGTGATGCAACGTCTATATATTCGACAGTGACAAAAAAAACTACTCTAGACGATAACACCTAAATACAAATACAAACGACAACACTCCACTTCATCCGCCATCAAAAGCCCCTATCACTACCGCTAAACACAGAAACCGGCGACATACACCCCGTCAAACCATTCCGAGCCAACCTTTCGAACACTGTAGAAAATATGTAAATTGAGAGCCTTGACCTTCGCATCGCCTGCTACTAATTTGCTGTTTTTCTTCACGTCTTTGTTTTATTTATAGCCATATACGGCTTCATTGCACATGGTTTTTATACACGATAATCTGGTATTCGTTGTGGAGTTGTCAGAGCCTTCAAAGTACTGATTTGTAATGTATTCACTGGGTATCATTATAGCATGGACGTCAAGTAAGTCTGAGCGAATTTAGATAGTGAATTCACACCAGAGAGACGATAATCCACTAGCATTCCAACCCGGTAGCGATTCAGGATCTTCGATAGTGTGGTCTACTACGATCCATGAGAGGTGCTTGATCTTTTGAAGGGTGTGTTGAATATTGAAATTTTCCGAGACATTTAGGCTCTTTAAGGACATTGGATTCCTTTGGGATATTGAAACCGTCTAGGACACTCGAATTAATCAAGATAATGAGTTCATTAGGGACATTAAAAGATGAAGACGCTAAATCTCCCAAATCATCAAGCGAGATCTCAAGATGACACCCGTACCAGTAGCGGAAAATTTTCAAGAGCTGGACTGCAATCCTAAAGATTCCCAGTGGAAACCCTGCCATGATCCACAGATATAACTGAAGCAGATAAGGGAACAGAAACAACCCACTGTTGAAGACAATACAAACATCCATAGAAAAGTCATGAGTCATGAGTCATGAAAGAATAGTATATATATGTTCAATTACTATATGCCTGATCCGACACAGCAGGCCGACTCTTAAAAAGCTTACCAATTCCAAATCGACGTTTCGGAGGCTCTTGATAATATGGAGCCAATGGATATGCAACTTTAGGAGCAGAATATCCGGCACCGTTATAACCTGATGCAGCTAGAAGTCTAGCTACCCTGTGGTCTGGAATTTCACCACTATACAACGAAAAGTTAATAGCCAAGACAGGATGTGTATGGACAAAGGGCTTGCTATTTGTGCAAGGCAACAAAATGAAGTGGAACTGACAGTTTGGTGCTATCCGATGCAAACGAGAAGCCCGACTTTCTTTTGTCTGCTGCAGTTTTGGGCATCGACTCTCGCTTTTCTACTATCTCGAAGGATGGTGGCGGCGTCGGCCTTTCTTTGCTTGGTAGCTTAGTGACGGTAGCTTTCCGAGCTGGTGTTTTAGACTTCGCAACATCTTTCTTGTTTGATTTTGGTCGTATCCAACCATCTTTTGTAGCTGGTCCCAGAGCGGTAGGTTTAGAGGATATAGTTGGAGTCGGATTATGATTTCGTTTTCGTTTACGACGATGCTTTGTCCGAGTTAGAGTATCTCGTGATGCTAATGACGAAGAAGATTCCGAGAGTCGCTTAGAAAGACCATCAAGTGTATTAATTGCGTCTGCACGTGATCTGTTGGATAGTTTTATGAGCGCTTCTTGATCTGAAGGCTTGACTTTGCCTCGAGAGAACGATTCTATCGCGGAAGTGAAAGCAATGTTTAATCGTGATAGAATGGCGGAAAGTGACGAGCGTGCTTTTGCTGTTATGAAATGAGAATTTGTAACTATTAAACTTGAGGTATGATTCAAACCGTCGCCTTCTGAAAATTTGGGACCGGCCAGGATAGAATCTCTTCTATATGCTTCTCGAATTTCTGATCTGGATCGTTTAAATGATTTAATTAGAGGAGTTTCCTCATCGTGATTGGTATCGAGGGATTCATTGCTTCTTCGATGTCTTTTGCGACGAGCTTTGAGCAGTCTTATACCGCTAGTAAAAGTACTGAGTAGAGTAGATACCAATTCATCTAATTCACCCATCATGGGCCGAGATGTTCAACAGGTGAAAAAAGATAGAGACACTTGACCTCCAGAAATTTAGAAAATATAAATATGAGGAGAATATGTACCTACTAGTCACAGAAGCAATTAACTGGTTGGGAGGCAGTCTCGTTCTTGCCGCCCGTGATTTCTACCCCGCTGATCAGCGATAGCCAATTGGAAGGCAGAGATGCACCTTGAAGTTTGGTAATAATGGCAATATAGATATATGACCGTGCGTGCATACGCAGCTCGAACCATCCATCATCCATGAGCTATATCATAGTGTAGGAGTCTCTTGTATTTTAGCAAATCCTTGAGTCTAGAATGACTAGATTGTTCATGAACATTGAGTAGTGCAATTCTCCCAAGGTTTAAAATAGCAACGATAACGTTCATTTGAATGTCATCGAAGTTTGTACTTTGTAGAATGAGCACAGCTCAAGCCAAATAAGTGAAGGCATCTAGGTCGGACATGTGATACTGCGACGTGAACGTATTATGTGAGACGAGGCCATCAAGAATTGATTTTATTTTGACAATCCTGGGGGGCCTTGAAATGTTCAACAACATAAACGCTGAACAGCCGTCTAGACAAACAGTATGAGAAGATACAGAATCACGTGGAGTGAGCTAAATAAGACCAAATGTCTCAACTTGATATCGTTCTAGGCACAAGCCCTCCGGACAACGGACCACCACAAAAGAACATCATCTTAATAACGTGGGGGGTTCCTTGTCATGAATCATGATAAAATTTGTTGCACCCAGATATTGCGACCATCGGACGTGCCGATTTAAAGTAGTGTACCAGGAAAATATCTTATCACATACTTTTATAAGGTCACCCTCCCAATCGAAAGCTGCCTGAGTATAATGTACGAGAGGGATGGGGCCATCGAGAGTCGACGGAGTTGCTACCTCTTGCGGGATTTTTCGATGCCACTCAAAACAACATTCGATATCGGAGAGACGAGGGACTGGCTACGAGCCGCAGACCCCACGTTTCTTCTACAGCGTTGCATAATTCGTGATTCGATTTTAAAGAAGATCTAGGGTATGAGGCGAACTTGGCGTTTTTTTCTTTAGTCTCGCATTACAGATCGGTCACAATGTGACCAAATTCCGGGATGTCGGAGTGCATCAAATTCGACCAGTTTGGCATCGATGCGCTTGCAAGGTCCTGTTACCTCTGCCCAGATTGCACTGCAGGCTTGTCGCGCCGTCTCGTACTTGATAAGAGACTCCCCCTCCCCCATCATATATGTGGTGTAGCTCTCATGTAATGAGCTCCTATGGTATCGACTTGATTGTGTAGGTAGAAGGGAAAACGACGTGTACAGACTATCGAAATCTTGAATTATTTGAAGCTTGAAAGAAAGAAATATTGCGGGACGAACCGCTTGGCCGTTTTGCTTTAGTACAATATACCTAGTTGACCAAATTTCATCCATATTAAATGCTTGCAATGTTTACCTACTACCTACCTAGTAGTACAAACGTGGGGTTGACTAAGCATCCCGCAGTACCCACCTCATTATTGCATAATAACTCCTTCTATCTTACGATATGATTTCCAGGTTTCTCTCTTTGTTTCTTTCAGGAACAGAATGATTGAAATGAGGCACAGCCGCACAGGTGTATCCCGCATGAAATTTTGATTAATCCCAATATTTGACTTCGTTTCACCCGCGTTAGTCGTACAGGTTGTATGGTTGTATAGTTGCATAATTGGGGGTGCTTATCTTTGGACCCCTGTACCATCCTTTGCTTTCTTTTGCAGGCTTGCTCACTGATAACCCCATCTCAATAACTTCAAATATAAGCCAGAAAGTTCTGCTCATTATGAGGTATACTTTGAACGCATATCGAGGCTCTTCGGGTATTACAGAAGGATTACAGATCCAACCCATGAACCAAAGTACTTCAACAACATCTCAGATATTTAAATCTAGCGGATAAGCATTGATGGAAGTCTATAATCTGTTATTCTAGCAGCAAGGAATCGAATTGCTTATACAGGAAACCATATCAAAACCTCATGTCGAGTTTCCTATCTGAGAGTTTCAGTTCCTATAGCGTTAGATGCTACGAGCATGTTCGAGCCCCATTGCGAAAAAACCCCTACCAATGATTCATACCTTCCTAAGGGTGGTTGTAGATTCATTTTACTACAACCAGAATCGAAGCAGCTGCGATGTGCTTGCGTCGGTTTTGCATCAAATCGATCCATTCCAGGCAGTTCGTGTCATTGTGGGCATCAGGCAGTATATCACAATTCAGACCCAGAACCTTCTAATAGAGATGAAGTCAATGCCTTGAAATTGAGGATTAGTACTTTGGAGGAAGAACTCGATCGAGAACGACAGATAGGAACAGGTGGCTTGTTTGATCGGCTTATACGATTAGAAGAGCTCGTGGAAAAGGGAGAATCCGAACGGGATGTGGAAATTCGAACCGTTCATCGTGGCATCAGCGGTCTTTGGCAGAATGTCGATCTTTTAAACAAGCGAACCCCATATTACGATGATCGAATCGAGGGATTAGTGGATGAGATCCATAGAATCCACACTAGAATAATCGAGTTCGACGATGCGTCGATGCGAGTGGAAGACAGAGTAGATGCTCTTGAGAATGTTTCGAGACGGATTCCTATGACTCCAAAGCGGTCTCGACGAAGGAAAGCATCTACACCTCCAGCTACTAACATGGAGATCACAATGGAAGAGTTGAAAAAGTCTTGGCGATGTGATATTTTAGGAGGTTCGGCAATGCCCGTAAATGGTTGTGCATCAGGTCAGGAATTCCCGGTGAGAGATTTTTCGGGTGATCGGTGCGGAACTCATTCATGGACTGTACACATCTCCCTGATACCTGCATTGTCTCAACCTTTCCCTTTTGAGAAGGACACAACAGCCTACAAAAGATGCCTATCTCGTGGGTTACATAGAAAAATAGTTGTTTCCGATACGAATAGCGATTCCTTCAAGGAGGCGGTAAATGTTGCTTTTGCGCCAGTCTTACGAGGAAGGCCTTGGCAACCACTCGCGGCTCAAATTTGTGATGTTGAGAACCTTAGAGGCCTTCCGATGCTTCGACAACTAGAAACACAGCTGGTGAGTATGCTCTTGAGTTCTTGACCCTTCATGAGAGGCTGTATCCTTTCCAAACAATACTAATACCAAATGAACAGATTTTCAGTGATTATGATGTTGAATTCTTGAAGAAACACTGCGCCGTCCTTGATGGATGTGGCAGGATTGAAGACTTATACATTGCTATCCTCGGAGATAAAATAACGTGGGCCGAACTCCGAGAACTAGAGCCATTTCTTCCGGGATTAGAATCTGCATGGTCCCACGACGCATATCTAGATGGACCACAGTCAAATCGACCATCCCAAGCATTAGAAGGTGATCTTAGTGAAGCCATGGCATCCGAAAAGAGATCAGCGGACGATATGTTGCCATCTTTGCAAGCTATTGGAAATTCGCCATCGAGTATGAAGTTGAAGAGACATGCATCAAGGATTTCAAGAACCCCAAGCTTCGGATCTTCAACTGAAGGAGAAAATTCTAGGACAAAGTTGAGGCAAATTTGCAATGATGCAGGGGTTGTTGGCAGATGTGCTGAAATTGTTTGATTAGTAGTTGGTTTTCGTCGGATGTCTTGGAGACAATTTATCAATATACTCAATTCGAGTAGGGATAATGATCAATGTTCGCCCAAGGCTATCCATTTATGGAGCAGAATGGTCAATTTGAGTAGGGATAGACATAGTGTTCGCCCAAGACCATTAGTCTATGGAATAGGATACTCAATTCAAATTTGACACCTCAAGCAACGTGATTAAAGGTCTCAGGAGGATGTGATTTAAGACACTAGAATGGACAAATGATCACTTGATGGTGCACAAGCTCCATCTGCATAAAGACTACCTATATATAGGCTAGAAAGTCCTGCACTTATTCTTTGTGAGAGTTAGTGAGCAGGATAAAAAGAATCAAGTCAATCGATCCGTAATTCCAGCATGTCGTTGCATGCCGGTGATATGATAGAAATTCGAAGCTTGATTCGTAGTAATAGTAATGTTTCAAGCGCTTCTGGTTGTCGAGAATATAACAGAACGATGTACCTAACCACTTGGTACTCAATTCAGATATCTGGGTATATCATATCGGAGGATTGGATAGTAAGGCTTTGTCAAGATTTCCCATCACCTTTGGTCTCAAACGGACAATCTCATTGGAGCACCAGAGCGAGCTTGCAGTGCAGACAAATGTTTGATGCAGAGATCTGCAAGGCTACCAATGTCTTTGCATCCTTCGGGGGGAGTAATGGATACATGTGAAGGAAACAGAGATCAGGAATTAGTATTGAAAAGCAGAATTAGTCAATGATTTAGATGTGTAATGAAGAAGTGTAGCTCATACATTTAACCTTTTTTTTAGGTACTAGGTAGGTAGTCTTGACATTGATAAAGTTTTGTAGATGAGTAGATGTGTACGAGCAGAGGAGAGGAGAGTAGATGTACATAAACTTAAGGCCTCAGGCATTAATATAAATATCAGGCTGCTGCGCCGCATCTCGAAAATAGACTAGCATAACGTTCCCCGATCTTGAGGGGCAGAGAATCCTCATAAGGAACACTTACCTCATAAACAATTCTTCATAAGACTGTGTGTATCTTACAAGCAACAAGCAATACGCACGCATTACATTGAGAATTATCTTCATATGAATATCTTGGCTTTTTGCTGTTATTTTCTTCATTGATTCCGACTTTCTCGCAATTTGCTATTTTGTACAACCCTTTGAAGATTTACCCGTCGTTGCCGTTACACACATACACATACACAAGAACGGACAACATTGCATGACAACCACAATTGCAAATCATCAACAAATCTAAGTAAACTGATCTTGGCCTTACTCCGAGAAAATAATTCCTACAGTCGTGCGCCTAGAATCCAAATATATTCAAGGTCGCGCCTTCTTCCTTTGCTACTTCAATTGTAGCCTTGCGACATTTCTACATTTCGGTATTCCACATACAATGGACAATACCTTTCCAAAGCGCCGTAAGGTTGGGGGATATTCTTCTGAAATGAATACTTCAAAGGGTAAAGGCAAAGCAGTTCAGGCGATGCCAAGTGCGTATAAAACCCTATTCCTCATACCGCAATTTATTAATTGAAATAGGAGAAATAGTTTGGGTTCCCAATAAAGTTCCCATAGAGATTTTTAATCTCATCATCGCATACCTCCCTCGATCTTCCATAGAAAGCATGCGACTGGTCAATCATGAGTTTGAAAGAAACGTCTCTCATCAACTCTTTAAATATGTGGTGGTTCCATTTAGACCAGAGATCTACGGCATCACTTCCGAGCCTTCCACTAGCCAGAGCTCAATCTTGTTACAAGATAAGGGCATGCGTATCTTCCAAGGTATACGATCAACTGCTGTTTTATTGAGTCTTAGCATTAGTAACATTTTTTAGGTTTTGGTCGGCACATTAAACACTTTGCTATGTGTATGTCAATTCACTTCCTCTCCATCTTCACAAAAATGCTAATATTTGATCTAGCTTTCGAAGTGGATTTGACAAAATTGACCAACCCTCCTGTAAAGTCTGAGCACGATACTATCACAACTTTCTGGGGTTCCTATAAATGGCCATACCAGAATTACAACAGATATGCACAATTGGAAGGTCTCGAACAGAAAGCTGATGAAACCCGAACCATGACAAAAGCATTTCAATACATTGAAACAGCTGAAGAGCTTGGCCTTTCTATTGATGGGGGATTAGGATGGTTAGCTGGACCAGATGTTAATCAGAAAGTTGTTCAGCGCGGCGAGCAAGCTGTAGTTTTTGGATCATCGAGATTCATCCCAGAGCCCAAGCAACAGCAAATATCACAAGCTTCACCCCGTGCTCGTCATCCGTTACGAAGAGAATTTCCTGCTGCGGCGCGTTCGCTTATTCAACGAATGTTACGGGAAGTGGGATATCGTAATGATCTAGTGGACAATTCTCTAGATTTTCCTCAAGCTGATGAGGGTCAAGCAGAGAACACAGCACCGAGACCACGAGGCCGCCTTGCACTCAACTTACCATACACCGATTTTGAAGCAGGTATTGCTCGTATGATCGGAGACCATTTCGGAAATGGTACTCAGGATCAAGATGAGAATGTAGACGGAACTGCTTTGAATGATGATGACGACGACGATGATGATGATAGGATTTCATTTGAAGGTGACAATATTGGCGGTACCCGAGGCGAACGCATTAATTCACTCAGGGCCGTGAGACGACCAAATGGCGAGTGGCAGACCACTGCTTCAACGGATGATACTGATGATGATGATATCGTAGATCATCAAGGTGGAAGCAAGCACAAGCGCAGTCCATATCCTTTAAAGCCAAACGAGCTTACTGTTGCACAAAAAGAAATGCTACTTGAACTCGAATGGGCCCAACGAGCATTTATGCAAACCTTCACCATCGCTGTCATCGATAGTCCAGTCACGTTTATCGGCGTTAAGAAACTCACCATTGCACGCTTACCCAACAGACACTTGCCGAACCTTGTCCGCGAAGATTTCTGGAATAGCCTACCAAACTTGAATTTGTTATCGCTGGCAGTAATTCCTGACTGGCGGGAACTTCTCAAACTTCCTACCAGCTGGGTTCAGGACAACAGATTAGTTCCATCTAAAGCTGTTACCGGTGTTTTTCAACTTCTTACGAAGCAAATTTCTCAACGTCAAAACATCAAGTCCTTGCACTTTGAATGGATTGGGGGCGGAGAGTATGCTCCCGGAATCTTCTGCCGAAATCAACATGTACTTGCTGCGCCTGTAGTATCAGAGGCTATTGGCATGGTGAACAGATTTCAAGAGAAAGAGATCTTGTCACTCCCTTATATCCAAGATTTGTCGTTGAAGAATTGTTGGTTCAGCCCTCATATCTTCACGCGATTTATATCAGAGCTTAAGCGATGCAACCTTCAGCACTTGACACTGGATTCGGTTTCGTTGACGGCTCACATTCGTCCTGGATCCCATCCAACACCTCATGTACAAAATGGTCTACATCAACAAAATGCTATGGCACAAGCCATGGCGGCACAAGTTGGTGCTGCCAATATGGGTGTTGCTAATCAACTTCTAGCGCCTCCTGTTTGGAACCCTCCCGCTTTACCCGGTTTTGTAGGCGCCCCGGCACCAGCATTATTTCCACCCATATTGGCGCCAGCACCATTGGTTAATAATCCAAATGCTCAACCAGCCTGGCTTGACGAACCTCCCAGTGGCTCTTGGGCTGACGTTATTGAAACCTTGACTCCTGGTAATAGACTGGCTGATCTTCGTCATGCTTCTGCTGGGGAATTTAGTGAGAAACCCGAACCTACGGAGCAAAGTGGTTTCAAAAAGCTCGTTTTCAGGTCATGTGGATATGTTCGACTTCACCTTGATTTCGATCAATCAGTATTCAACGATGGTTTCCAACCGCCGCGAGGATCCACACCTTCTGGGGTTACAAAGAGAATTGATGCCTTTGAAAGTGTAATGATGAAGCCAGGCGATACTCTGCTTGGATGCATCACAAACTCGATGAAAAATCTCGAAATTAGTACTCTTGAGAATGCCTGGAACATGGATTTCGGATGGAACCTACCCAATTCGCAGCAAATGGTTGCCGAAGCAAAGCATGATGGAATCTTGCGCCCAGGCTTTGGAAGATTTAATGGATCCGTTGAAGCTCCAGCTCCAGCTCCTGAGGTTGGGGTTGAGGTTGAGATTGATATGTCAGATCTATAAGTTCAAGTCTTTGTTGGACTTGTCGAAACCATCAGTCTGAATCTTTTTACGCTTTTGATCTTTTGACGGGTACAAATTGTAATATTCTTGTTGATATACTAATCATACGTGCTGAATTCGCACCAATTTCTTTCTTTTGGATGTGTTTATATGAGATAAAGATCTCCAGTAGCCCTGCAGATAGGTGCTCTGGGCGGATATTTCTCCCGTACACACACATCTCTCTTTTAATATCACCGTTTCTTTTCTTATTTCATTGGACAGCATTTCAGGAGCATTATGGCATTGTACTATGGAGCATGGCGGAAGGATTCATGATATTGTTTCATCCTTCCACAATAGGCTGCATACTAGGGTAAATTACTGGTCTCACGACTGTTTACAATGGCTAATTTGGGTTGAGTGGGATGAAAATAGTTATGAGAGAATTTGACACGACAGAATGAATACACAGTGCTATAGGATAAGTGGTATTGATGGGAATAAATTTGGGGGAGGAGGATCTTTTGTTATTTTAATTTTCAGACACACTCAACCTGCGAACACAGCTACAGCTTCGATAGCTGTCGTGCTGTTACTGTGGAAGATTTGTGGAAGGAACATTAAAGATATCATCAGGGGTCATCTTCCCTCTGAAGATGGTAGAAAGACTTACGAAGCCATCCGTAAATGGTAAAGAGGTTCTTAAGGAGAAGTCTCTGTAAGCTCGCAATGAACATATGCAAGCTTTGCAAAATGATTCCTCGGGCGTAGGGTAGAATGAGATATGTATGCGATTGATACATTACATTGGTCCTGGGGACTTTCAGTATCAGTTTTGGAAAAGCGATGGGAGCTCGACACAGACTTTGAATCTTTAACGGCGCTGCATCGTGGGAAAGATAAATCAGACTGATACATTGAGATGCAGCATCAAGGTGGACATGTTCAACATGCTACTCTTGCTCACAACCAAATGCACCTCGGTGATCAGGACTTCCAACTATACGATAACTTTGCTTCCGCAGAAGAACTCAAAGACCACAGTCCAGCATCCAACTCATTCTCGAATGAAAAGGCATGTTGGGTCTTGGGTAGTTGGGTTTACGGACCTTACGGTTTCGTCTGTAAGGAATGTCTCAGGTCGCATTGCTTTTCTTTGTTTGTAAAAACGTTGTAGGGTGGTACATAATAAAAATTCATAAAATGATGTGTTGCGCCAGGGATCTTGAATGTGATTTGTTTGGTGACTGTAGTAATAAATGAATCCCTGCTATTCACCGTGGTGACATTGGCCTTAACTCCCGCTTGGTCCACTGTGTGGACCTTTAAAGTCAACTTTCCTAATAGCTCTCGACATACCTACTTTTGTAATCTCTGGCAATACCATCACCGGACCTACGATTGCATACCATATGACGAAACGATATACTTACTCATGGCCCATTACACACTTGTATAACCCTCTTTCTATCTTCCACATTCCGCATTTCTCTTCCCCTCTTCAAAATGGAGGAATTGTGAAATGGAGGAATTGTTTGGTGGGGTTGGTGGGGTTGGTGATATTAGTATGGTTGGTATTGTTTATGAGGGGGGTATGGAAGGGTTTGAGAGGGTTTGAGAGGGTTTGAGATGG
>NGKG01000029.1:177281-191937 GCA_002162505.1 Myriosclerotinia scirpicola | reverse complement strand
TTATTATATTAGTTTTTGTTAAATAAAAACTAATATTAATAAAGTTATTTGATATTAAATAAAACGTTTAAAATCTTCAATATTTCTACTATATCTATATATTCAAACTTTTATAATTCTTTCAATTTTTTGTTAAAACTAGTAAAACTTTAAATATAATAAATAGATTACTTAAAGAATACTATATTCAAATTTAGTAAATTTATATCAAGTATTTAAAAAGTTATATTAGATTTAGTTTTTGGTGATGCTTCTTTACTAATTTTGCCGAGTATGTAGTTCTTATTGATTTTACTTGCCAGAGACCGAAAATGGTGACTCGAAGCTAGCCAACAGAAAACGTTTGATGGAGTTTTTATTCAACGAGGTAATCTCTGTGGGAAAGTATTCTTGATAGGTCACAGGTAATGACTTTTCTCGGCTTCTCTATGAAAATGGCAACACTTTGAACGTCAGCGGTGGAAAAGAAAATTAATACGATAGCTGAAGATGACTATTATTGCCATTTTATCATTATCGTCGCTTACCTACATGCACCTAACGCATACCATCGTCTCCTTGGATGATTACCCTACAGTAAAATTCCACCAAAAGTAATGGATACGTCTGCTCTTCAAACACACGCAGAATCATACATTGACCCATTCCTCTTGGCTGAAATTAGCTGCTAGCTCTTTACTGAATCTTGATAGTTGAAAGACGTCTTCTTATACTCGCAGAGCATTCTCCTCGATGATTCATTATCTGAGTTGAGTGGATATAAAGAGTGTCCTCTTCTATCTGGTATCTACTATACCTCTACGGTACTAATCCGAAAAGAAGTCTACCTCCGCACATGTATCCAACCAGGTATCCTATATCTGGCCCAAATCTCACAAAGGTAAGTGATCAAGCCTCCCTGTATAGACATCCAACGAAAAAATAAACAACTAAAGTAGGTGAATCCAAGGCTAAGAATGGACCAAAAATCAGATCATTGATCTTCTTTTAGACATGCAACGAAATCTTTTTGCCAAATAACATGACCCTCGATCTGGGAGTGAAAGTGAATGGGATTGAAGACTTGTTAAGAATTAGCCCAGTTTCTCCAGATTAGATGTCTATACCAAACTGTATTTTCAGGTATGCAACGAAACTTCTTGGTTCGATAACATGAAGCTGGACTTGGAGTGAATTAAATTCAAACCCGGAGGTGAGTTAGATTAGACGACACTTCTAGCCTTGTAGATGTACAACAACAAGTTTTAAGTCAATGATATGAATCTATAAGTAGAATAGAAAGATGGGAATCAGTGAATACAGCAAGTAGGCGAAGCAATTACGCTCAAATCAAGATGGATGGCGTCCGTTCACTTTGCAGATGTGCCAAAATATATAAGCGAGCTACTGCGAATTCGAGATAGTATTAGATCAGAAATCCTAAACTCTGAGATACCCATAGATGCTACGAAAGAACGCAAGTGGGTAGAGAACTTCAAAAATTCGAATCTTGGGGTTTTGAGTTGTTGTGTTTTGTTGTTTAGTGAGTATTGCGATACTATATAAAGACCCATTCTATACAGAACTTCAACTCATACAAGAAGCAAAACCGACTACGATTGCGGTATTATGTCTGCATGGATAGCTAGTTGGTAACTATTAGCCATCCATGGATGGTCGTAAACAGGCAGAAACGTCTTGGTATTTTGGCACACAAACTAATAAAGAGTTGGGAGTAACTGTCTCATCTCATTGCTGTCACAACTTTTCACGGGCAACGTGTTTCATCGTCGAAGTTATTCTTGTCTATCATCACTGTCGTTTTCCTGGCTTCTTAGTATTCGACTACTTCCGAAAAAACGCTAGAGGTGGATTACGCTTCGGATGCAGAATGAATAAGGTTCAAAGTGCCAAGATATGCCACCATTGGATGAATATCATAACCTTTCTTGTGCCTTTGATAGTACGTAAATGTAGTAGAAAATTGTCTTATTTATAACTTTCGACTACACCTGCCGGATATCGGATCTTTAGCCTAGGCACATGATTCTCAGGCTAACTGTCTGATCTACAGTTCCAGTCTCGGGCATACTCGTAATCCTTTCATTCACTAACGAGTGGGTGGTTTTTAGCAGCTGTATTGGCTTTCAAACCACAACGTCGTGCTATAAAACTGACGAACCTGAAGAAAACTTTACGATCTTTACACTACGCTTAAGTCAAGATGTCTTCCTTAACCAAATGACAGCGCCGTAATTCAAAATTAAAACAAGGGGACTTCTATTTTACAGTGCGTCTCAACTATGCCACTCAAGATGTACATAGCGAGTCGTCTAAACGATAACAATGAGCGATAACGAAGGTTTGACAGTGATAGTATTGTTAGAAAGTAGTGATAAAGTCCAAAGGTGTTTTTTTCTGACGATAGGTTGCGGTGAAATCAATCGCAAGGGAGTGCCATATGTGCGACTCAGGGGTATTTTCAACCATCATAGCTATTTTCAACGGTAATTTGTCGCTGCCAGTCACGATTATTGCCTATCACTATTATCGCCCTTTTAGCGCCGCTGAACACACAAAATGTAGCCCTAGAGCAAGGGAAGACTAAAGAGATATTTCCTATGAGCTCAACTTCAGAATACACATTGCGCTGTCCAGTTCCAAAGGCACGCCGTCATGACTGCCTTTTAGAGTGCGCCAGCGATTAGGGTCTTTTCTATATGTCTAGAGAGAAGTAGAAAGCAATCCCTCTTATAATCCTAACTGCACTTTTCCTATCTTGGGACTCGTTCACGCTAGCATCCAGCAGATTGTAAATCATAGACAATATTTTCGTCGGGATGATTCACCGCTAGATATGATACCATGTGACGTTGATTTCTGCTCCGAGATCTCTTATTCGACTAGAAGTGATTGACCTGCGGATATTCCTGGTACTACTGAGTCTGTGGTACATAAAGAGCTGATCGCGAGGAAGTCTGTCATCTTCAAAGCCAAACCAGGATTACACAAGTACAAATGATATAGAATGCTGATGCTAATAGTGCTTGTATAACTAGATTGCAGTAAATACTAAATATTGGCGATTTCTTTTCAAATAGCTAGGACTTCCAAACCGTAGAAAATAAGCATAGTGATCCGCAAAAACAACGACGGAATTCAGAATTTCAGAATGAATGTTTAATGACAACGACGGCGGAGAGTGAAAGTCAAACACTATTAACGACAACAATGTTAATGGCAATAATTCAATCACCTAAACATTTTCTAACATTACAAGATTAAACTCGCGTGGAATACCAAACTTTTACTATTCCTGCAGAGCATCTTGTGGATGTAGGGGTTGTTTATATAGCCTTTTGTGTTGGAAAATATATCTGAAGGGCACCGTCCCCCGATAATTTTTCCGGAATAATATCTGACACTCCGTCTTCATAGTGTATTCTACTCTCCGTCATGCTCTCGTATCCCTTGCATCGGACTCGTATTCTTCTAAACATCCTTCTAACGTCTCAGCAATGTTTTAATGCTCTTCGCTGCTCCCCAACATGCAACAAGCCCCCTTCCCTTTTCCTTCCCCCTATTCTGATAATCAACTAACCAATCCTCCTCCTAACTACACAAGTGAATCCAAGTAAATCCCACCACAAACACACTAGTGTCTTTTGTACTTACAACCTTCTAGCTAGCCTATATATAAACCACTTCGATCAGTGAACCATTAATTAACAAACTAAAGCAAAAACGGAGATTGACTCAAGGAAATCCATCTTTTCATTTTCTATACTAAGGTGTATGTTTGAATTTGAAAGAGAGTATAGATGCGGAATTATCTTGGAGTAGAATGATCAAAACGGCAAAATAAGACTTTGTGAGGAGTCTAACGGCGGTTGTGTACGCGATGATTAGAATCTAAGTTAATATTGACAATAAATATAAAATACCCCGGCGACGGCAGATGCGAACAACGATAACATCAACATCGCAGAGATTACTAGATGACATGAAGCCACAAATATATAGAACTACATTACTATTATAAAGTATCCCCGCGACCTAACTGTGTTTCGAATCAAACGTAAATCCGAGCAGGGAAAACTAATAAGCAAGTCGACTGGTATATATGCTGAAGAAGAAAGCCGCAGGACGTGATTTGCAATGGCTGAAGAATGTGTATTAGCTGGGTATGAGAGGTGAGGATTTATGGAAAGAATGAACACAGAGATGAATGACAATAATAGACATTAAAGACAGCGATAAACTTATCCGAACTTGGACGAAACAATGTTCTACTTAGTATACGGTAGTACAATGGTAGCGCGTATTGAAAGGTTGATACTATAGATCGTATATATATGGATGAGATTACATCACTTCCATATATATTACTCAAAACTAGTATTTATAAGGATATTGTCGGTACAACAGTCATGTGATGACCGTAGCGGAGGATGGGCTGTATTAGCTAGCGAGGCGCTAGTGATTCGGGCATGTATTTATAGATCCTGCTTTCAATACACTTAGGAATACAACGATTTTTATATGCATAGATTTAAGTACTTACACTTTACAACCAAAACCACCAAGTGATACCAACAGATATATTAAAATATTAGCAAAATACGAAACTAAAAATATATAAAAATGTACTAAAACATATATTATACTTATTAAAACAAAAACTATACAAAATATTATTTAAAAGAATAAATCAACCTTTTTTAACTAATCAAATTTTTAAATTCAAGTTTATTCTTTATTTATAATTCTAAACCAAGCTATAATTTTAAGCATTTTAATTTTTCAACAAATAAAATATAAAATCTATTTTGTTAAGCAATGATAGTAATCCTTGCTAAAAAAATAAACGTTTTATTAGAATAAAAATATTAGATATATTAAACAAATCAAAAGCCATTTTACTTAAATTGAAGTATATTAATTGTTAAATAGATTCTAATTATTATTTGTAAAGATCTCGAATATTTTTTAAAAAAAAGATTACAAAGTATTTTGTATATTTATTTATTGTAATACAAAATGCTTTTTTAGTTTATATACACAAAATTAAAATATTAATAAAGAACTTTTCAAAAATTAATTAAATAGAATCTTTGATATCAACTTTATAATACTAATCTCAAAACCATTCAATTAGTTGTTTTTATTAAAAAATCTAATAAAAGTAAATATCTTTTTAAGATTCTTTAAAATAAAACTATTTTTGAAAAAGATTTATAATAACAAAGATAATATAAAATAATATTCAATTAATAAAAGTATAATATTTTTTAAGTTTTGCTTATTTATTATTAATATAAAAATTAAAAAATAGATTATTTATATAAATAATTTATTTGAAATTAAAAATAAAGGTTTTCAACAAATCAAAAAGCAAAAAAATAAAAAATATAAGAATAAAAAATGTAAGAATAAAAAATGTAAGAATAAAAAATGTAAAATATACCTTACTATTTTCGAAATGTTGTAATAAAAACTTTATTGTAAATAATACCTTTTTTAAAATAGCTAAATCTTTTTTAATAAACTTTGTTATATCTTTTAAAACATCCAAAAAATAATAAATTTTATAAAATTAATTAAAATCATTATTGTTCAATTTAAGCTTTAAAAATAGTTTAATTAAATATTAAATCCATTACTTTTTATATACTTAAAATACTTAAAGTACAAAAAACATTACAAACAAATTATCAATTAAATTTTATCAAATTAAATTATTTTTTGAAAACTAATAATCTACAAGTCTATTCTACTATTATAACAAACAAAAGCTATTGCTAATTTTAACAATAAAATTATAATATTTACTAATAATACCTTTCTTTTTCTAATACTTATAATCAAATTTAAAAATCAGATTAATATTATAAGTAAAAGTTTCAAGATTAGTATTAATATTAAATCTATATTAATAAAATAAAGAAAAAAGAATAAAAAAACTTACTAATAAAGAGATAATCGTATATTGTATTATTATTATTAGTATTATTTATTACTATACTTTTAAGCTTGTTAATAATACTTTATTTATTTATTTCTTTAATAAACAATTTTGCAAGGTTCTTATTAATATAATACTCTTCAATTTTTTGCAAAAATAAGATAGGGATATGTAATATACCTTTTTTATTAATAAATTAAGCTTTTATATTAAAAACATTATATCTATTAAAAGAAATCCAAGTATTACAAATGATATAAATTTTAAATCAAACAGAATATATTTCTTGTTTGATTTTGAGCTTGTTTTTATTGAAAAAGTAAATAATCCATTTTGAAATAATAATATAAAAAGTAGATATTTAAATATTGATTTGCTTATTGAAGTAGTTAATAAATTCTCAAAATTTATTGTATTCGAAAAGGTTAAATAATAAAAAGCATTGTATAAAAAGATATACTATTAGAATTTTGAGAATATAAAGATCAAATATATATTTATTAAAAAGATAACTAAAATCTTTTTTATTGTTGATTATTCTTTAACATTTAAATAATATAGTTGTATATATATTAGCAAAAGTTTACTTGATAATTATTTAAATATGTTTTTAATAATCTTTTTGAACTAAAGTTTCAATGATTTAATATATAACTTACAAATATATTATAATAATACAAGTATTATTAGATTCGAAATATTTAACCTTGCAATAATAATATCTTTATTAAACTTTACTTTTATTAAAAAAATATATAATTTAAAAATCTTTATTAAATATATATTTCTATATTTAAATCTAACAATAATAAATTAATAATGCTATAAAATTTGTAAATGTATTAGAATCTTTAATATTAAATAAAAAGGTAAATAAAGTAATAAAAAGTAAAAATGCAAAAATAAAAATATCAAAATCAAAAATATTATTTGAATTAAATATAAAACTAGATTCAGCTTGAAAAGTAAGGTTTTAAAAATATAAAGTAAAGCAAATTCAAAAGGTAAATAAAGTAAAACAAATTCAAAGGGTAAATTAAAGTTGAAAGATAAGTTCTTTAATAAAAAAGGTATTAATAGAATTAAAAATATCAAATAAATAAATAAAAAACATATTAATAAATTTGAAAGTAGAAAAGTATAATAAAATAAATTGATTGAAAAAATAAATGAGTAATTACAAGATTAAATATTATAGAATTTATTAAAATTATTAATTTATTAATTTTCTTTTGAATTTCCAAAACATTAAAAGTCGTAAACCCCTTTTGTTAATATCCATTTTAAAATTTTAACCTTTATAGAAATCGAAAAATATATAATAATATTAATGATTTGATTAAATAAATAATAATAATAGTAATAAAATATTTGATGTTTTTGAAATCTAGCAATAGCTTTAGATTTCGGTAATACAACAATTGCTGCACTAATTACATTTTAATATTTTAGTATATCCCTAATAGTATTTAGTATTACCTTTATATTACATATCTTTAGTGATATTGGAATTTAATACTATATATATATATAGGTTTCAAGAATTCAATAAATATTACTATACTGATCAGTATACAGAATACAGGAAATACTAAGTAGAACACTGGGACGAAATAAGAATTGATGATATAGATACATAAACAACGTTTCGATACGAGTGAAACAAACGGAAAAGAATCATTTAAACACATCTAGATGATGACGGGTGCCAATAGTCTACTTGTTGCTCAAGTGTGTTTGAGAGCTTTGGTACTGAAGGAACAAGATGTCCAGGCAGAAGACTCCTTTAAATAGCCGAGCTTCTGCTGGGAAAATTCGGTAGCTGGGGGATGAACCCAGGGAAGAGGGGTAACTAGCGGGGTGCTGTAGGTTTGGTGAATGGGTTACTTCACTATCGCTTTGAATGGATAATGTTTGGTAAATCAACGAACGATGATTCATACGTGAATACCAGGTCTGTTCATATACACACGAATATCTATACACTCCCTAACATACTCCGCAAAACTTAGAGTCTTTCCCATGCCCATAGCTCGATATATAAACTAGGTCAATGTGCGATTCATTTTGATTAATAACATGATACAAGTGAAAACGCTCGAAACCCCCCAAGTGAAGTAACTGGTTCACTCGCGTACTCGAGTTTGTATCTACGATTTATATCATGAATGAAAAGAGAGGAACGCCTTATGATTATAGCATTCCAAACTCCTACAGTAATTCAAACTTCAACGACCAGATTTTTGTAGTCATAATCGACAGTACACATACCATCAAAACAACAAAAAAAATAGAGATTACTACAAGTGACAGCGATGAGATCTCAACTAGAATTCTCAGACATATACCCCCTCTCACTGACCCTATCATCCATAAGGACTTAAACGTAGCAAAGAACATATTCAATATACCGCACTGTATATAGTACAGCAGCAGCTCGATAAAACGCTCTTTGCGATCATTTCATCGAAGGTTTCCCATGGAAACCTGTTTGAAGAGAGAGACCGGTCGAGAGGTGTCTTATAAGTGTAATGAAGAAGCATTGCTTGTATCCGGTGGTTCATTATTCAGTTTTAAGGAATATGAGATGTAATCTTACGAATCAAATATATGAATCCCCCCTCATCGCCGCACGTCATACATCAGAATGCATAAAAATTCACTACCGCTAGTCTATAATAATGTACTACCTAGCCAGTGTCTATGATTTTTGATCCCGGGTGATATAAAAGCCATCTCAATATCTATGAGTTATGATCAACTAAGGAGGATATTATTACCCACTACATTTTATAAAAAAGGATTAGAAGAAAGAAATGTTTAAAGTCTGATTCAAACTTTTTATCCTGAATAGAAGGTAAAGATCTGAGATGGTTGAACTTTTATTTTGAATTTCCGGGCTTAGATATAGCGACGACAATTAATAATTATGGTTAATAATAATAATAATGATAATGAAGAATAAATTTTAATAGCAAACAAAAGACAATAAATAAAAATTCAACCTATTACTCAAATATAAAATATAACTGTATATATAATCTATATTGAATATTAATATTATAAGCAAAACAA
The DNA here is from genome assembly GCA_002162505.1 of Myriosclerotinia scirpicola. NCBI lineage: Eukaryota > Fungi > Ascomycota > Leotiomycetes > Helotiales > Sclerotiniaceae > Myriosclerotinia > Myriosclerotinia scirpicola. The sequence continues at coordinate 182,918 of NGKG01000029.1, read as the reverse complement.
CAATCCAATCTAAACAGATCCCCTTTTAAGGTTCTTTCTTTTTTCTCTTCTTTTCTTTTTTCAAACTTTTAATATAGAATATTATATAAATACTTTTTCAAACTATATTTCCCTTCTTATAAAACTGCAATAGTATATAATCCTTTCCTAAAAGAAAGATTTGGTTTTGCTTTTATATATATTTTATATATATTTTATATATATTATAGAAGAGACGAAAAAGATAAAAAAGATAGGAGTATTATAATATACTTAGTATATTTAGAGGAAGGGAATTAAGTTTGGTGATTGGAGATTATGGGTAGTAACGATGAAATATTATTATAAGAAATAACAATAAAAAAAAGAATGAAAAGTAATAACAATAAAAACAACAAAAGTCTTTAATATTTGCAAAAAACCCCTATTAGCCTTAACCTCTCACATCCCATCCAGCCACCTCCAAATTTTAACACTCGCACCCTGAAAATTGCTCAATACTAGCTGTTAGCTTTTGTGCTTCACTACTGCGAATCTTAAGGAAACAAAAGCTACACCAGAAAAGATATTATATAGACAGAAATTCTTATTTTGTCATCTCTTCACCTCATCATCTCATCTCGCTACCCCAACACCCTAATGATAAAACTCACGTTGATATAGATTCACTTATATATAAACCAACACTATATAGCATTCATATGTAAGATATACATACAACCCCGTGCAAAAAGAAAAACACTACCATTAAACTCTCAACAAGACTTTAACAAGATCATCAGTTCGCTAATCAAGGTAATAGAGCGTATTATATAAACCACCTTATACTACAAATACTAATCCATCCATCAACCAACTCACAAGAACTTAAGAAAAAGCTCAAGGGAACATGATAAGATAGATAGAGTATGAAGACCTTGGATTCAATATCATATTCCCTGGTCTTTGGGGTATAGAAACTAATAGATATTATAATTTAGTATAAGGAAATATGGTGGATTCTAAGGCTAATGACAGTTAATAACCTGAGCTAGTGTAAGTGATGATCAAAATATTCCAATGACAATGACAATGACAATAACGCCATACTTAAACCCAAAAACGAAACTTACAATCTCACAATATCTCCCCATCCCTCCCTTCCCTTCACACTTACTTACCTACCTACCTATAACACATCCAACCCCATCAACCACCAACACCCAACCACCCAAAAGAATCCCCCAACCCTCAATCGATTGGCTGGATTGTCCTGTATCCCAAGTCCACAAAGTAAAACTCACCTCCAAAGAAACTTTATATAAACAGAAACTGATACCTAAAGCTTGTATCTTGACTCGGTAGCTAGTAGCTACGTGATGCGAGTAAAATGAATAAATAATCAACCTATTAAAGGTGCACTAGCGCTCTTTCATTCCCACCATCTACATATAAAAGTAACCCCCCTCTCAACATCCAACAAATCAACCAGAACAGAGACCTCGAAGCCGAAAATCATGTAGGAGTGAGATACTTGAAGAATTCAACTCCCTCTTTCAAATTATTCCAAAAATATCTTTCATATATAACACAGTAGGGTATTGAATATTCAAAGAGATGGGAAGTGATGTAGCAGGAGTTATACAGTGCAAGTATTAATGTTATGATATGAAGTGACGGTAAGGAATTGATAGCTATAACTATATAACGATAATAGTAATAATAACAACAATGAGAACGACAAAAGCAATAAAAAACATCAACCAAACCAACACCCAACACCCAACACCTCTTCCACCCCCTCTCTCCCTACACTAAATAACCCCCAACCGCATTTTCTCCTTTGAAAATACCCAATCCTAACACTATACTATCCTACCCTTCCCTACCCTTCCCTACCCTTCCCTACCCTTCCCAGCCCTTCCCAGCTAGTAGATTCATGCAAATTTTCTGCGTCCGAAGCTTTTCCCAAAGCTTGAGAGAAAGAATCTTAACCAGGATTCTAGGAGATTTCCTAAATAGTATAAGGGTGTTATTTTCTGGTTATTAGATTATGAAGGGTAGGTATTTATTAATTACTCCTTTAAAAGAAACCTTCATCTAATATACTTAAACCATTTACCTAAAAGTTATAAAAGTATATATAAACTATATCTATTAATTTAAATAAATAAAATAATAACTCCAATTAATTAAAAAGAAAAAGAAAAAGAAAAAGAAAAAAAGAAATTTAAAATATTAAAGCTTTTAGAATTTATATAAACCCACTTATCTTTATAACTTTTTTAATATTCAAAAACTTAATAACCAACAGCTTATAGATAACTTCATTCAGTATCCAATAACGAGATATTGTTTTTACAAGTTGTATTTCTAAATCATAAATATTAAAGTTTTCTAGGTAAATGTCATTTATATAAATAATATAACCTTAACCCCTTCTATCGTATCTCCTGAAAGGCAACTTCTTATTAAAATTAATATTTAATATTTAAAACTCTTATTTCAATTTATATATATATATATAGAATATAAACAAGCAAACTATATAAGTTTTAGATATAATTATACAATAAAAGAAAAAATAAAAGCCAAGAGAAGCTTATTCCAATTTACATATATATATAAATTAGCAGAAATCTATAAGTTTAAGATATACAGGAAACGGGATTAAATCTTAAAAACCCTTAGGTATATTTCCTTATATATCAATGCTTGAATATCTAATCAATCTAGCCTTTTAAGCTACAGTATATCTACAGCTAAACTTTAAAAGACAAAAAACTAAAAGATAGTATAATTACTATAAATCTTAACCGAGCATTGTATTGAGCGTATATCAAAAACTCTTAATAGTAATCTATAAAAAAGATATCAAGACTTCAAATTCCTCTTCATATATCCTATAGACACTATTGATGAATTAAGTAAAATATCAAAAAGCTAATTATGAGTAGCCTCATTTCCACTCTCTTTAGATGAATCTTATATTATAATAAGTAATACCTTTTTTATACGCGATATTTTTTTTATATTAAGATTTTGAAAAATGAAGTTATTTTTAACTTTTTAAAGTTATAACAAAGTTATTATAATTTTTTAAAATATAAAATTGTAAAGTTTTTTTTTGCAAATCTAATAATCTTATTTTTATTATTGTATAATATTTAATTTAAAAATTATTAATAGTATAATATTGTAGATTTTGATAAGTTTTAATTAAAATGTAAATCAAAATTCAATATTTTTTAAATATTTTTTGATAATAACTTTTGAATTAAATATTATATAATAATAAAAATTAAATTATTAGATTTGTAAAAAAAAAAGCTTTACAATTTTATATATTAAAAGTTATTATAGTTATATTGTAGTATTCAAAATTTAGGAATAGCTTTAATTTTTTAATAATTTTGATGTAAATTTAAGTATTTAGGTAATTATTTTGATGAAAACTTATTAAAATTTAATATTTCAAAATTGTATAGTTTTATTAATATTATAAATAAAAAGTTTAAAACTTGTAATATTATTAATTAAATTATAAAGATTTATTATTTTCAAAAAAAATTTGATAATTTTTATTATAGTTTTAAAAATTCTACAAATAATTTTATTTTTATTAATTTGAAGTGTAAAAAAGCTATTATATATAAAAAAGCTATTACTTATTAAAGTATGAGATTCATTCAAAAGAAAGTGATAAATGGGGCTACTTACAATTAATATATCCCAACGAAAGCTGTCACGGAGTGCAGGGGTAGAAACTCAGGGATCAAATGGTATTTCAATTGAGGTTGTAAACTATAAGGAATCAAGAGCTAGCTACTGAAGGAAAGCTGTATTTATACCGTACGTACTAGCCTAGCTCCTAGGTCACGTGCATACCCAGCACCCTGACAAAAGCGAGGGAGAACGCGGAAGTTTTAATAAGGAATCGATGAAGTGAGTAAGATGTTTTAATAAGAGATTTATTTATTAATATTATTAATATACTACTTGATACGCATGCTTTCTATATACAAAGAAAAAACTAAATCCCCGAATGAGATTTTTGATTTATAATAGAAAAGATAAACCTAAACTATAAAACTAAAATAATTATTAGTGATATATAAGAAGTTTACTTTTTAAAAAGGATATAAGAAAATCAAGACGTAAAATGGATAATTGGCGAATTATAATAACTTAATAAAAGGTTGAAAAGAATATTATATAAAAAAAAGTAAAAGAATTTGGAAATTAACTTATATATTGTCACGGAGTGCAGGGGTAGAAACTCAGGGATCAAATGGTATTTCAATTGAGGTTGTAAACTATAAGGAATCAAGAGCTAGCTATTGAAGGAATCTGTATTTATACCGTACAAACCGTACTAGCCTAGCTCCTAGATCACGTGCATACCGTGCACCCTTGACACTATCCCCCCTCTTATGCTACACGCCCTCGTGTAGCTTAGGAATCAGCTATACCATAGTATCGTAGCAGAAGTGCTTAACCAAGCCGGGAATCAAGAATCAAGAACTATACCATAGCATCGTAGCAGAAGTGCTTAAACAAACCAGGAATCAAGAATCAAGAACTATACCATAGCATCGTAGCAGGGGTGCTTAACCAAGCCGAGAATCAGGAAGGTACGGGATCAAGAGCTATAACCATAGCAACTAGCCAAATCAAGCAAGAACGAAGAATTGGCTGTAAACACAGCATTCAGGAATCAAGAGCTATACCATAGCATCGGAATCAACTGTACTACAGTATCAAAGCAGGGGTGCTTAAACAAGCCAGGAATCAGGAATCAAGAGCTATACCATAGCATCAGAGCGGGGGTGCTTAATCAAGCCGGAAATCAGGAATCAAGAAGGTACAGGATCAAAAGCTATAACTATAGCAACTAGCCAAATCAGGCAAGAACGAAGAATTGGCTGTAAACACAGCATTCAGGAATCAAAAGCTATACTATAGCATCGGAGCAGAGGTGCTTAAACAAGCCATAAATCGCTATACCATAGCATCGGAATCAACTGTACTACAGTATCGAAACGGAACCAGAAAGCCAGAGAGCCAGGGAGCCAGGGAACCAGGGAACCAGGGAACCAGGGAACCAGGGAACCAGGGAACCAGGGAACCAGGGAATCAGGGAATCGGAGAATCAGAGAATCAGAGAATCGTAGCTTTTTTAAAGCATAAGAATCATACCATTCGACGAGCTGAATACATTGGTAGATAGTTTACTCTGTCACGGAGTGCAGGGGTAGAAACTCAGGGATCAAATGGTATTTCAATTGAGGTTGTAAACTATAAGGAATCAAGAGCTAGCTATTGAAGGAATCTGTATTTATACCGTACAAACCGTACTAGCCTAGCTCCTAGATCACGTGCATACCGTGCACCCTTGACATATATATACATGAAGATAGTACTTAATATTCGAATACATTATATCGAATCAAGACTTCTAATCAATAAGTAAAAATAAACACCAATAAAATTATATTTTCATTTTCATTTTCCTTTCTCTAAAACTTTACCCAACCCAAGACCCTCCAGCTCTCTTGATGGTCAATGGAAGATACATACAGGTAGTAGAGTAATCGGCGATTAGATAAGATTATAGTTACACTACACTGCATTACAATAACTATATAGAACCATATCTAAAACCATCCTCTCGGGGTT
>NGKG01000029.1:165451-177264 GCA_002162505.1 Myriosclerotinia scirpicola | reverse complement strand
GGGGGGGGGGAAAGAGTATTAATGCGAAAAGAACAAATATACTTCGTGGACGTCTTTGATATCTTTAGCTTTTCTTCGGCTTCCTAGAGGAGGGAGCGCGCAAGGATTCATGGATTAGGTGGATGGAGGGAGGATGTAAAGCGTGGAATGAATGAGTTGAGGCAAGGTAAGGTAAGGTAAGGTAAGGTACAGTAGGATCAAGCCGAGCAGGATATCAATCAGAGCAGACAGTGGGAGTTCAAGCCGATGGATGGATGTTATTGACGATTCAAAGCGAATATATAAATAGAATGAAATGAAATAGATTTGATGGAGAAGATAGAAGCTCAGGCGGGGTTAAAATTATTTGTAGTTTATTCGAGGAATATTTAGGTAGCTGGAGGTACGGAGGAGTATGGAGTGGGAATAGTTTGTATAATAAATCGATATTGATATTGATATTTATGTGGATATTTATGTGGATATTTATGTAGATATTTATGTAGATATTTAAAAAGATTTTAATATTTAATGAATATGAAACTGGTTATTGTTTGATTAATGGTTAATTTAAGATCTGGATTTTTGGTGTTGTATCAGTCAATATTACATCAGATAAATATGGAACCAAAAGTACGGGGAGGGAGGGGAGATGGGTAGATGATAGATGGTGGAGTAGATGGTAGAAGGAGGAAGTGAAGGAAATGATATGAAGGAATTAATGAAACGAGAATAATAAAAAACACGAGGAAGGAATCGAATCTATACTGTAGATACCCGTGGACCTTGTCGTAATAATATTCGTAGATGATTGATTTATTTGTAAAACGTGGTATACCTAGTAGGTATATAAATGAATCCTTTGGTATGGTATGGAGGTGGTAATTGGTATGGTGATATTAGGTAAGCGCTGTTGATTCCTTATGCTGATACTTGATTTATGAGATCCATATAGATGAAATGATGAAGGAATGAATCATTAGTACACGTTTTGAAGAATCGAATTCACAGTACTCCGTAAGCGTCGAAATATAATATCCGTTCTCATCTATCAATCAATCTGTACCTCTAGTAATAATCCGGGGTACATAATACCTTTTCCCTAGGTACCTACGAAGTAAGGCTTAACGGATACAATACCGAGGCTTGGGATTTGGTGTAGGACTCACTGCAGTGCTACGATACTGTTAATATATTAATCGAGGAATGTAGCGGGGTTTTCAACGGATATTGATATATATATTGTAGGCTTATGGATGGATGGATGGATGACTTTGATGTGTAGTCAATCGTTTTCGTGGGAAAGATGGGTGAGTGTGGATGATGGTGGTGGTGGTTGGTGGTGATTGATGGTGGTTGATGGTGGTGGGTGGACAACATGATGGGTTCAGCTGTGGTCTTGTGGAGGATTATGCTATGCTATGCTATGCTATGCTATGCATTTCGTATATATGGATATGGATTATTGTGTGTAAGGTTGATACTGTAGATGGAAGATTGAAGATTGAAGATTGATGGATTGATGGATTGATGAATTCCAAGTTGTTAGTAAAGAAGTCGGTGAGAATAACAGTATACTTACTAGTACTTCGTTGTCGATTCGATGATATTGTTTCAAATTCTTGATATAAAGTTCACTTGAATGGATATCAAAAGAAGTAAGAATCTTAGACCCACCTTTAACCTACTTACTTATGAATAAGGTTAATCAGATTCAAATCATTTTTTAATTGGTAACTTGTAAGGCTGCATGCATTTCGTTATTTTGGCGAATCAGATTGATATGTCATCTGTTTCAGAAAATTTGATTCGCTTATTATTCTTTTTTTTTTCTTTTCTGCAAATCTAATCTTATAATACCTAATTGGGAAAATTGAGATGTGTTTGCAGGGATTAATGGGTAGCTATTGGATGGTTCTTATGGGTATCGGTATTTTATCGGTTATAGTTCAGACGGGTTGGAAAGATCCCGTTGGTGGCTGGTGGCTGGTGATCCGGTTCGTATGGGATATCAATAATAAATATTGAAATGATATGAGAACTTCATTTTTATCATCTTATGTTTTTAATTTGTTATCGCCGATATTGATATTGATATTGATATTGATATTGACATTTACGTTGCGTTAACATGAGATCTATGGTAATTGATAAAGAGGGGTACCGGTATAGTACCAAGTGACCGAGATAAGTTGAGTAACCTAAGGTGAAGATGGTGTACCAAAATTTGACATGAACTTCTTGAGTCTTGACGTGATGTCTTAGGTCTATGCCTTACCTTACTTCCTATGGTTTCCATAGCACCACAGTAGTATCTATTCATCGTCTAGTTTAACCTTAACATCTTCATCATCCAATCATTCTCACACGGTTCATGGGATGGATTTGATCCATGTGGTACTCCGTAAATCATATCTATTTCCCTTGTAATAATGATACAAAATGGAACCTTTGACTCGAAGATTATACAGTCGGAGAAAAGAGGAAAGAGATAGAATGGCTGACCTTTCATTTGACATCTATGATCTATTATCTATTTAGTATACTGTCATCAACCTTTTCAATCGCCGACATCAATTGATATTCAATAATACAAAATATATCGGAATTTTTAACCTATAATAAATTCATATATATATCATCTACCGGAAGGACGGAGATGCAAAGGATCAAAGTTCATGCAATAGAGAAGAATCAGAACAAGGCATTGATTGCAGTTTGAAAGGGAAGATCAATTCATGCAATAATCATCCAAATATTATGTACAATTACTGCAAGTCTCCATTTCCAGTTTCAAGACAATCCTTGGTAGGTGAATTATCATCCATTCATCAGCTACTTAGTCTTTCAAGCCTCAATTCTAGAAAAGAAAAAGGGTTACAATATCTGCGCCACTATGCATGGCTGGCACATGCAGTTCTATTGTAGAACTATAGAACTGTAGAACTGTAGAACTTCTACAATAAGATGACGGAAAATCATTACATATACTATACATATTGGTAAGAACTACTACCTAGTAACTACAATCATATTTTCCTCATATTTCTTACTAATTTATCATTCAAAACAAATCATATTCATATTCATATATCAAAAACATCCGATTCATCTTTTTCAGCTGAATACTAGTAACATGAAACTATCCCCAAGATGATTGAAAAGAAAAAAGAGATACAATCTATATTCAAGTACCATCTGACCCCATGAACCCAGCTCGGCGCATCCACCATCCAATCCACCCATTTAACTAGTATGAGAGTATCTCCATATCTCTACAGCTCACTAGCTGCCAACAAGCAATAGTTACGGAGCTTGGAGATTGGAAATGAACTGAAAAACTTCCCGAGGTTTTATACATACTAGGTACTACCATTTGCTCTATCGACAGTATCATATTAATGCATGACGATATTAATTCCATGTATACACCAAACCTCTCAGCATCTATCTATCTGCTTGAATTCCTGATTTTTAACGCAATTTCCATATTGGGAGGGCTTTTTATCTATTGGTCCTTTCCCTTTCCCTTTTACTTTTCATTTTTATATACACCTCCTCTTTCATCATACCCTTTTTTGTACTCTACAACATTTCAATCCCATCTCCATCAAATTCATTCAACCATTTGATTGATGCATCAACAATAACATCTCGGCTTCTCATCTCCGTAACTCCATCATTAACCACCGAAGTACCTCTTCATCAGTTTCTCTCAACCCGGCTCCGTAGTCCCAAAAAAGAAATCTCGGCATCGGATTCCATTGGAGAAAAAGGGCATCATCCTCAAAACACCAAAAACGAATACCGAAGCATTCAAATCGAACAAACATCTAGATCCGAAAAGATCTAGACGTTGGGTGGTATCAGAGAAACCGTCAAATCCGACTCGCTCCTTACGATCCTTTCCCGAATTTATATCAAAACGATGAACCGCTCTACTTGAAGTCATTGAAGACCTTCTCAAAGAAAACTTTCATACATCCAACTCACTTCTCTTCTTCTTCTATCTTTCCGAAATCATGGATACTACTCTAATTACTTTCATGTTGTGAGTTCGGATTCTTTGCATTTCCTCCCTGATCTCAATTTCAATATCTTATCACGTGTTCTACGCGCATTGATCATTCCTTAATACATCACATCATTGGATTGAGAGATACATCACATCATTGGATTGAGAACTTTCATTTCTTCATTCCTTTGCCTCTGGTTCATACATTACCAGCAAGAGTTATGGAAAAGTTTACCACTCAAGTCCGGACCATGACCATTGAAGACTTTACAATTCTACCCTATTTCAGTGTCAAGGTGTTTGGTTTTTTCTTATGAGTCTCTACTTCAAAACTGTTTATCATCAGATGAACTCCATCATAGGATTGGTCGATGCAGTTTGTTTTGCCAAGATGTTCATAATGACCGTATTCAGTTTTGTACCTTTGGCATGCGAGATACAACTCTAGTCAGAGTTGTACTCCTGCTTTACCAACCTATGATGGACATATGTAAAACCCATCAGATCTTGATGCAAGGTGGAATGTATTTGGATATAGGAAATCATTTTTCCACATATATACATTTTCATCATAACTAATTTCAACTTTTAGTCAAGCAACACCCAGAACACAATCGGTTCATCTTGTTGGATCTTGGGATAATTTCACAAAACGATATCCAATGGAACGAGATTCAAGACGATCTCATGAACAATGGAGAGGTTGTCATACATTTGATGATATCATTTGTGATGGTGATGGAAATAATTCAATCAAAAGAACTGGTGGTTTAAAGATGGCTTCAACATATTATTACTACGTATGTTTATTATCCCAACATTGAAATGAAAATACTTACAATACGTAGTATGAACTTGATGATGGTATCGAAGTTCATGACACCGCCATACCTTTTACCACTACTTGTCCTTATATGCCAGGTCAACCTGTCAATATCCTTTGGGTACCAGTTGAAGTTTCACCACTACGACTTCGAAGTGGTTCCTTGGATTCTATAAACACTACAGAGATCAAAACAATGAACCCCGCCGATAAATTCATGACTCCTCGTGCTCCTCCACCAAAGCAAGGTGTTGCAAGATCCGTTTCATTATCATCATTACATGGAGAGAGGTTAGAAAAATCCAACCCCTGGTCGAAAGATAGAAAGTTTGGTTGGGCAACAAAACTTTTTTCGGGTCGTCGATCACTACCTTTATCACCAATTCAACCAGTTGATCCTGATATCAGCCAATTCACCACACGAAGTAGTTATTCATCAAACTCGAATACTATACATCAACCTAGCCCAACCCGTGCCGAACCAGTTTCGACATCATCATCTCTCGTTAGAAGTCACGATTCTATTCACGACAATCTCATGCCACTCGGTCTCGGTATTCCAGAGAAAATTTCCAAAGAATTTGAAGATGATGATAACTTTTCCACACAATTTAAAGATTTCATCTTTGAAGATAATAACAGTATCACTCGATTATCTCCTACACCATCTCATCGACAAGAATCATCACCCTTCAATACTTCCAAACCACTCCCACAACTTCCAGATGATGAATTTACATCTATACTCTCAACTCTTCCACCAAACCTTTCTTTAACACTACCTCGATCTCACTTTTCCGCCTCCACCATCTCAACAGCCTTTACATCTCCCACAGATAGTCATTTCGGTTTCAGTGACACCTCATCAATGTTTGATTCATACGATGAAAGTGATCTCAATGAAGAAACAGGTGATACTTTTACATACAACCCGATGATTTCAGAGGTAGAGAAGAGGAGATTTATTGGTTACAGTTTACCAGATGAAGAATATGCTTCAGAACTTACTATTCGGAAGTCTTCGATATCGAGAACAAGAAGTAATGATACTTATCCTCGGGATTCAGGATTTAGTGAGGGTAATCATGGTCATGTTAAGGAAAGTGGAAATTTGAATAGGAGAAGTGCTTTGGCGGATTTTTTGGATGATATGGGATATTTGGGTGAAACTATTTCGGATAAATGAGGGGGAAAGGAGGATGGGGTAGTGTGTATATGAGGATTGATGGATGGATGAGTTTTGATGGATTAAATGAAATGAGCTGTATAGTATAAAAGAAGGAACGGTATTGATATTAGGAAAATATGAGAGGAGATTGATGAATGAATGGATGGATGAATGGAATGATATGTTTGTGGTATTTTGGGAGGTTAGCAATTCTTCTGTACTATTTTGCAGTTTAGCGGGGAGTTTAGTGGGGGATGGATGGATATGTAGGATTATATGTGGAATGGGAATGGGAATGAAATGGAATGGAATAGGAATGGGAATGGAATAAGGGAATTAAAGAGGCAATAAAGAGGAAATAAAGAGCTATAAGGGGCTATAAAGGACTATAAGCGGGATTTTGGCGGGTATGTGTAAAAGATGGATTGAGATGGAAAGGGATGGAAATGGATGGGGTTGTTTGGGAATTGGAGTTGGGGTTGGAGTTGAAGGGGGTGAGGTTGAAGGGGGTTGAAGGGGGTGAGGTTGATGGGGATTGAAGGGATTGATGTTGATGGGGATTGAAGGGATTGATGTTGTGAGGAGATGGATGGTAGGGAGATGGGTGATGGATGATAGATTACTGGTGGTGTGGTGTGGTGTGGTGTGGTGTGGTGTAGTGTAATATAGTGTAATGTAGTGTGGTGTAGTGTGGTGTAGTGTGGTGTAGTGTGGTGTAGTGTGGTGTAGTGTAGTGTAGTGTGGTGTGGTATAGTGTAGTATAGTAGTTATATATATTATACTTTAAGGAAATAATTCATATACTTTGCACATATTTTGCTATTCTAGATTTGATATAATATTTTCAATCGTTTTTACTTAATCTAAATCAGATTGTAATATTTTAATATATTTCTAATAGTATTGGATATTATTTTTATATTGTATATTTTTAGTAATATTGAAATTTAATATTATATTATTATATTATTATATTATATTGAACTTATAAATCATTTAATAGAAAAAGGGTTCAAGAGTTAATGATTTTTAATTAAATTGTTGATTAAGTTGTAAAGGATAAAAGAGCTAATCTTTTTTGTATAAATTTATATATTTGATTTAAACAAAGAAAGATATTAAATTTAATTAAGTTTAACTTTTATATAATATAATTATTAACTATTTTCAATATACTTTTTAATTAATAATATAAATAGTATATAATTATAATAAACAAAATTCTTTTTTTCTTAAATACTTTTTATTCTTTTTAAATTTGTATTATTCTAATACTTCTTGTTTTTATATTATAGTACTTCTTGTTTTTACTAATGTAGTATTTTTTGTTTTTATTAATGCTATTATATCTTTAAACTTTTATTATATTTTTTTGATTTAATATAGTTTGTTGATTTTAATAATTGAAATTGGAATCCCATAAGAGGGAAGGTATATTTATTGATTATATTAATAAAAAGAGGTATACTATTCAAAATTTCAAAAAATTCTGTATTTATTGTAAATGTGCTAATATTGTATTTATAATCTTTTATATTTTTAATAATTATATTTGTAATAACTATAGTAAATACTATTGTTGTATTTGTAATTTCTATACTTTTAATAACCGTGCTTATAATAATTGTAACAACAAAGTTATTTCTTTGTTTTAACAAATTTTATTGTTTTTTTTGAAAATTAAGATTTTAATCTTGATTTTCTTATTAAACGTTATTAATGTTAGCTTTAAATTTGTAATATTCTATAAAGTTTTCTATAAGATCTTTTACAAAGTTTTTTACAGAATCTTTTATAAGGTTTATTTGTTCTTTGTATTTGTAGTATTCTACAAAATCCTTTATAAAATCCGAAATACCCTTTTATTAATTTGTTATTTTGAATCGAATGAGTTGAACTACTCCAAAAGTATTTATTGTTTTGATTGATCTATTAGACTTAAACAAATAATTAATAATGTTAATATCGTAGCTATTATCATCATTATTGTATAGCTCGAAATCAATCAAAAACAAGCTTTCCGTTGTTTTGAACTAGCAAGGATACACAGTTGGGTTTATAATTTATTAAACTTATAAATCATTTAATAAAAAAAGAATTCAAAAGTTAATAGTTTTTGATTAAATTGTTAGTTAAATTATAAAAGACAAAAAAGCTAATTTCTCTTGTACAAGCTTATATGCTTAATTCAAACAAAGAAAGACACTAGGCCTAATTAGGCCTAACCTTCATACAGTACAGTTGCTGACTATTTTCAATATATTATTATATTATTATATATAAATTTTAAGAATTTTAAAAATTTATTAAATATTATTATACGGATTAGTGTATAAAATATAGGAAATACTATTTAAGTAGAAGATTGAAGTAAAATATTAATTTTTTTTTTTTTTTTTTATAAAATAATTTAATTATTTTTTTCGTTTTAATATATAGATAGATAGGTGTATATATATAAATATTTTAATTTATATTAAACTATATAAAATCAAATTATATTAAATCAAATTTTTTTTTTTTTTTTAAATATTATTATATTTAAATAATTTATCAATTTTAGGATTTCGAGTTTATAAATGTAACTAATTTTTAATATTAAGGGTGCGTTCGGATCGATTTTTTATATATTTAGTAAATAATTAAAACAGCAAGGGTATTTGAGCCAATGTATATTTGAGTGTGGTTAATATATTAGAGGTAATATATTAAAATAGCAGGGGTGTTAAAAAAATTGCAAGGTTGTTAAAAATGAATGTTTGTTCAAAATATTTGCCAAAAGCTGGTCAAAACTGCTGTTGGCTATTGTATGAAAGAAAGTTGCAATATTTGTTATTTTAATATATTTGGTTTAATATTTTATTGGGCTCAATATTGCGTTCGGTTCAAAATATTTTAGCTACATATTAGAGCTAATATATATTGAGTATAATATCGTGTTCGGCAAATGTCATATTAGGTTTAATATCTCTAATATATTGAGCGTAATGTGGAAAAAAAAACGATCCGAACGCATCCTAAATAGAAAGATATAATAGATATATTTACTCGCGAATATAAGTTTATATATTTACAATAGATATTGAAGAGTTTGATTATTATTATTGTTTTAAAATTATAATTATTGTTTTTTTAAATACTTTTATTATTGTTTTTTTATATTCTTTTTATTATTTGATTTATTATCGAAGTAATTCCTATTACTCTTATTATTTATCAATTGTATTAAACTATTACATACCGAGGAGTAGTACTTAATTTTTTTCTTTTAAACTAATACAGTATTAGTTTTGTAGAACGTAGCTTTTTGTTAAGTGATGATATATATTTCTCTTACATTTATAAATAAAAATAAATAATTTATAGAGTTGGGGATATTTATATATTATATTCTATTATAATCATAACATTAAATTAATATATAATAACCTTATTTCTATAAAATTACTATTTAAATCGATATTATAGGTTTTAGTATATAAGGGGTAGAATAAATGTAATAAGGCGTACTAATATTGTTCTAAAGTAATATATTTACTTTTTCTATAATTTAATAATATAGATTATTTATTTTAAATAAATTTAAGAATCTTTATTTATTATTTACAATATCTTCTTCTAGATCTAATAGTTTATTTTCAGATTAAAAAAAAGAATGGCGAATGGGGCTGGTACGCATGTTAGTATTACAATAGAAAATTAGTATGATCGAATATCTACGCTTCTTATCCTCCTTGATGGCGGAAATCTCAAAGTTCCTCTGTTCTCCTATTTTCATTCTCGTCTTTTTGTTATCACATCATCAATCATTATCATCAAACCAGAAATATTTTCGTTATCACTACCATCCTTCTCATCTACATTCATATTAACTTCTCTCGGACTATACAAACTTCCAAGAAGCGAAATATAATTACTGCACCAATCAATACCCAAGAAAAGTTTCCGCCCAATGCAAAATGGAGAGGCTGCAAGTCAGTTCCTTGTATATGCTTCTATCATATTTTGGTTTGATTGGGGATTAAGAAGAGAGAGGGGGTGGTGTGTTTATATAGCGTGTTGAAAGATTTTTGTTAGGGTAGGTTGTAGAGATAGTAAAGATTGGATCTTGATGAAGTTGGAGGTTAAGGGGTAAGGAGTAAATGTAGCTAGGGTGCGGGCTTGAGAATTTGAAGTGTGGAGATTGATTGAGAGGTTATGGATTATGTTATGGTGATGTGTTTATTGTTTCTACTTCTTTTTTCTAACTCTAGTTGCGTTAGCTATTCTTTGGGGTTTCTTATAAATGTCTACTGCTCGTCGGGTTGCTCTCTTCTAAGCAATAATCCAGCTGAGGTACAGTCCCTCTCCACTTATATTAACCGAAAACACATAAAACGCGTTTTTCGTTGCATCTTCTATTCTACACCTTTTTATTATTATCATAATTATACTTACACAACATACTCTTTTATATATCTCCTAGCAAAGGAAAATAGCTTTTAAACATTTAACTTTTTATAAAAAAGGAAAAATTATAAGGATAAACTTCAATAACATTACTCTTACTTTTATTATCAAAAGTTTTGATACTAATATATTAATAGTAAGGTATATTTTAAAGCAAAACCAATTATACAACAAAGGATTGAACTTACTATATACTTCTTAAAGCAAATTATATATAAAACAATATTGGTATAAACTTGATAGTGGTTATATGTAATGTAAGTATTTCCGACTATGATGTATTATTCCTTATTGATTAACTAAACATACAATACGAAAAGTCCTTATAAAAAGCTTAAAAGCCTAACGTCTTACTAGTCTAGGTTCCAAAACCTTAGCTTATACGGTTCCTTATACAGTCACATGATCTGTATACTGATATTAGCAACTTTTTAAAAGAGTGAAAGAGATTATGTGAGACAGCTTTGTTTATGCTTATGTTTATGTTTATGCTTATGTTTATGCTTCTTCCTTTTATTGCGTTGTAAATTGAGTAGGTTGAGTGAGTTGAGTAAATTAAATAAGTTAAGTAAGTTGAGTGAGTTGAAATAAGGTTTGTGGTTGAAATATAAAATTGTTGTTTTAAAACTAAAGGTATGGAGAATTGTACGAAAGAGAGATTAACGTAAATAATGTTGATATTTATATCAAGTTCAATAGTATAGTTGAAAATTATTAATATCGAAAGGGTGAATATTGAGGTAAATATCGAGGTAGATATTGAGATGGATATTGAGGTGGGGGTAAAAGTGAATATTGTATATACTATATTAACAAAACTTCAAATTGGTAGAGTTGAAGTTGTATATATATATTAAAAAATAAATAGATCGAGTTGTAATGGTAATAATAGTAGTAGAAGTGATAAAACTAAATGTAGATTTAAATGTAAATTCAGGTGTAGGATTTGCAAGATCAACTTTTTGATTCGAAGGTTGTAGAATCTAAATTTCTTAAATCTAACCAATCAAATGTTCAAAGTCTTTTTATGGATAATCTCAATAAAAAGTATCTGTTTGTATTGCAAAGTGAAGACTAATAACAAGTAGAAGGTCCTTAATAAAAACTTTATTATTTTGTATGATTCGTTGAAGAAACTATAAAATCTGTTGATTTAAATTGTTGATTTTATTAAAATCTTGAATTGTAAAGTTTTTGAAGTTGTTAATAAAATTGTTCTATCAAAACTCCTTTTTTAATAAATCCTTTAGATAATCGATATATTCAAAGCATTTATATTTGCAATATACAAATAGCTTACAGGGGTCAGCCGAAATTATATCGATTCTGCCATTATACCATTTTTCGTCTTGAGCTACTTGTTTGTATATGCCGAAGAT
>NGKG01000029.1:147014-165239 GCA_002162505.1 Myriosclerotinia scirpicola | reverse complement strand
CTTTTTGTAGAGTGAAATTGTAATTATTGTTTAGCAAAAGTTAGTACATAATGGATATAGAAATCAATAGTTATTTTGAAAATTAAGATTTTTTGAATATACTTTAAGCACTCTGATTAAAATAGTATGCTTTTTAGCAAAACATCTTTATAAGCAAAGCAGAGTACATTGTTTTAATACTTTAATATATATACTTTAGGTACTTTAACTAAAATAATATGTACATTGTTTAAAATCTATAATCTTTTCAAATTAGATATCTTGCTAATTTGCGAATTCACAAACTATTATTGTAATGATTACTAATTAATGTTGATATAAACTTAGTAGTAGTTATGTGTAACATAAATGTTTTTGATTATAATGTATTATTCCTTATTGATTAACTAAACGTACAATACGAAAGGTCTTTATAAAGAGCTTGAAAGCCTAGCGTCTCGCTAGCCTAAGTTCCGAAACCCTAGCTTATACAGTTCCTTATACAGTCACATGATCTGTATACCGACAAACAAAAAGAACGAATACTAATATATTATACATATCTATTCTTGAAAACAATTTATAAAATTATAAAAGAAGCAGTTGAGTTTAGTTATAATACTATTATTATTAAAAGGATTTTAAAGAATTATAGAATCATTAATTGAAAGTATAAGAAAAAACCAGAATTTACCCCGGAATATATTTTTAAACGTTTTGTATAATGCCTAGTTTATAAGGGGTGAATAGTTAAAGAATAAGGGTTAGTAATATAAAACAACAAATGCTTTGTAAAATAAAGCTAAAGTAAACAAACTGAATAATGTTTTTGTATATTTATAGAAAAATGGGACCCTAAAATAGTTCAAATATACAGTACAAACAAGAATATAAAAGTTATAGTTTAGGAATTCTTTTAGAATACTAAAAAAAGTGATCTCTATATTATAAATAGAGATTTTGAGTTGGCTAAGTATAGATATAATGCCAACTTTTATTTCAAGGTTTTTAAAATACAAGTAAAACCTGCTTTTAAACAATTAAACCTAGAGTATAAGTTTATACAAGATAATACTACTATACATCGTATATATAAAGTATAAGATTAGTTTTAAAAAAAAGGGATCCCACTAGTCCTTAATTGGCCCCTATACTTTCTTGACCTTAATCCTATTAAATATATTTAGTAGTATTTTAAAATACAGGTTTATAAAATGTTTCCTAATATAACTACATGCAAAAGCGAATTAAAGTATACTAAACAAAAACTAAAAAGTTATTTGCAAGTAGTATAGGATACATTGTTTAAAAAGTTGTTTCAAAATTTAGATACTGATATACCCTTTCGTATTAAAGCTTATATTATAGCTAATAACTAATATATTAAATATTAAAGTTTTGTAGAGTAATAAAAGCATCAAAAGTTTATAAAGATTAAAATATATAAATAAAAGTTTCAAAATTATCAAAAATTAGAATATAATAATATGTGATTGATTTAATAAATAAGAATGAATATAGTGGTATTGATATGAGATTTTATAAAAGTGGAGCAAAGTTTAATATAAGTGGTCTAGTACTGTATATGGCATTTTTATGTAGGATATGGCTGCGAGTTAGTTTGATCAGTTTGCTCATAACTCCCCCGTTACTTCTCTTGGGGGCAATGCATGTGTTTTAGATGTGAAAGAATTGCCGGGAAATTTGAGAGTTTGAAATACTCCGCTGTCGCTTTGCTCATTGCGATCGTTATTCAGGGTTGGGCAAAGGGTAGAATAACCCAAAATAACCCAGAGTATTTTTCCGGGTATTTTGAAAAGTAACTATCCTTTTAGCTTTTAAAAAGTAGAATAAATACCCTATAAAATATTGTTAAGTATAGGTATTTTTCAAAGTATAATTATATAATATTCATATAATTACTATATACTAGCTTTTTAAATAAATAGTAAAAAACTAGTTTTAATATAATTATATAATATTTATATAACTAATATATATTAGTTTAAATAAATAATAAAGAATTAGTTTAAATAAATTATTACATAAATAATAAAATTTAGGTTTTGGATGATAATATATAATTATTTATTATAACTAAGAATAATTTTATTTTTGAATGATTATATTAAATGATTATATAACTTTTACCCACGGGTAACCTAATATTTGGTAGGTTTTAAGGGTAAATACCCTATAAAACCCTTATAGAATAGGATTACCATTCAAAAAGGCTAAATACCCGCGGGTAGGGTAGGGTGCCCAAGCCTGTCGTTATTAAACATAGGACTATATTTGTCATTGTTATTATCTCCCTCATCATTCTTTACTAAAATCCAAACTTCCTCTCTGATTAAATTTGCCAAAAATCCTTAAACTTTCTATTCAACAATAGAGAAAAGCGCGGATTACTGTAGGATTTATGAATCAATTCCTGGAGTTTTTGATGTTTAGGATACCCTAGTTTGATTGACAATATATTCGAGTCTGTAGGACCTTTATATATCATGTACTTCGTGTTTAGAAAATAGGCGAGGGGTTATGTGTGGGGGTTTGGCGGAGTATGTCCTTTCTTCTCTAGTATAGAAGGTATATTCTAGTATAATCATTTTAGTAGTTGATAACCTCGGTTTCTAGTACCAGGTTCTAGTCCTGATTTAGACTAGTTTCGCAGCTTAAATAGCTTCATTTCTCCTGTAATTTTATAATACAAGATCGTCCTTCTAAAACAATTTAATATATATGTTTTCTAATAACCTATATAAAGATCAATAGAATACGTTTTGATTTTTATCTTTTCTATTGATTTGCATTCAAGTTCTTTGTTAAGGAAAAGCAATATTTATTAGTATTAGGATTATCTTATTCAATATCAATATAATATATTGTTGTATAGTTTAACATTTTTATTGATAATTGGAATATCGCATTACTTTTTAAATCACTTTTAAAAACTTTCTATTCCTGACTTTATGTTACAAACCAACCTCGGAGATTCGGCGATCTGATCTTAGATTGAAGATACGAGTTAAGAAGAGCAATGTAGCATTTTTCATTTAATATATTTAACAAGATCTTTAAGAAAACTTTGCAATTTGAAGATTGTATAATTTACTAATAGAACTTTGATGTTTTGTTATTGCAAATAATTGTATTTTAATAGTTTAGGTATTTTTATCTTTTAAAAAGTAATAAAAAGTTTTGGCTTATTGTATACTATGTTGATTCATTGCTTATTCGTTTTAACACTTTACATCGTACAAGCTTTTATTTCACTTTTCAAGCTTTCTATTTTTGTACAAAACAAAAGCCTTAATTCTTTCACCTTTCAAAAGCCTTTTTACCCTCAATTATATTATCGTATATACTTTCTTTTGATCACTTCCACTTTGAACTTCAAAAGCATCGATTTTACAAACCTTCTCCCTTCCTTATTCAACTTTAATATCACTTTTAAATCAAATATACCAATTAATATATATTTCAACTATCTATCTAACTTATTTTTCAATATATATCTTGGATTATATATATAACCCACTATAGCAGTTCGAATACTTGAATACAAGAATGGTAACTACTATATAAATCTATATAATCCAATATCCTATTATTTTTATTAAGGATAAAAAACCTTATTTTTTTTTTGATTCAATTTTTTTTATAAATCAACCTTATTTTAATTACTTTAATTTTTATTATACGCTACTTATATATTTGTATTCAACAAGGATATTATACATTTATACAATAAGGATTTTGCATACAGGTTTTATATTTCAGGATTACAAGGTTTGAAGTATGGATTAGTGCACTCGGGTTTTATACTTTAAAGCTAGTTCTTTTTCGGCTAATTTAAACCTTTTTCAAAGTAGGATTTTATAATATTATATATAAAGATATACACTTATCTTTGTCCCCGACTTAATAACCTTGGTTTTTAGTATTAGGTTTTAGTCCTAATTTAAACTAATTTTGCAGTTTAAATAGCTTCATTTCTCATAGTTTTATAATACAAGATCGTTCTTTTAAAACAACTTAATATATGTGTTTTCTATAGTATTCACCTTCATACATCATTTGATAATATACTCACCCATTAGCCCCGTTATCTCCTCCACCACCCACGTGAATATTCTTATTTCCTCGCATGTAGAGTTTTTCGATATAAAAAGATAAAAAATTCCTCCATTTCCAAACCATAACGCTTCTTAGAAATTCCTTGAAGATATTAGCAAGTGTCTGGTGCTGTTTTGTTCCTTTTTAAAGTGATGTATGGATAGGCCGATCAATACTGATGGTCTTTAAATGCGGTCGAAAAAGGAGGGTTTGGAAGGAGAGTTGCGAGTTTTGTTGCCAGCTAGAGTTTCATTATCGTTAAGTGTGAATGTATTTTCGCCATCATTTATACATCTATCATCACCAATCAATCCATCTTTCGTTTATCGTGTCCCTAACTTCGCATATCATCTCTCCGCAACAACATCCCCAAAATCCTTCGTACACTTGCCTACTCATATTTCCTGCACCCTATGTACGGCTTCAGACATACAATCCAATCATAATACTTTTAGCCCGTATTGATTAGGATTAAAATAGATGGCTCTTGGAGGTTTTTATATACTTAATTCTGACTTCTGAGAAAGAGAGATACTGGGCACTGGTTCTCCAAGCTCGGCTGTTTGGTTGAACGGTGTTATTGTATAATATAATCACTGCATTTTAATTTACTTATAACTCACGAATCGATCCCGGATCAGTATTCTAGAGAGACCATTTAATTTCCTATAAAAGAGACCCTCTAGACTTAACTGACAAGGCAAATGATGGTGAATCATGACTTACAAGGCGTTAGGCTTGTAGCCACTCTCATCATACTTGGAATTTTACGAAGATAGGCTAATATCAACAATCAATTCGTAGCGTGCTAGGCTACAGGTCGACTTAGTTCCTTCTATAGCATTCTGCTCACTCACTGCTGTTTAATTTGTGCATTGCCATATTTATTCTTAACCGTCGTTATCAAGCTATAACTAAGCGTCACTATTCTCGTTGCGGTCTCGTCTTTGCTTTACGGAGTCTGTTGTAAGGAGTATTGATTTCCTTCCTTTGAGTTTTCGAATTTCTAAGGGCATATTATATACTATATAATGTACCAGGGCTCAATGATGGAAGTCTTATGCCTTTCTTTTCTCTTGATTTTACGCCTTACTATGAGAGAATTTATGTTTCAACGTCTGTTTATATGCCCTATTACCCTATCACTATTTTTCCAAACCCCATACCAATATTTTCCACGCTAATATTCAAAAAATAACATTAATATCTTGTTTATCTTCCTATAAAAGGGACCAAACAGAGCGTCTCTTTTCTTCTTCATTTACCTTGCAAGAGAATCAGACGAGAAGTTCCAGGCGTCAAATAGTAGAATTTTCGTGGTTGATAATGTCCTTAGTGGAGAAATGCGTAACCGAAAAACGATGTATGCATAATGTGTATATTGTGTAGCAAAATTTATAGTATATAAACTGTGTAGTGCTTTAGACGGTTTAGACTTTGTGTAGGGATATTTATTGTGTAAGGACTGTGTAGGGACTGTGTAGAAACTGTGTAGAAACTGTGTAGGAATTGTGTGGTGGCTAATTTCAAATATAAAAAAATATATAAAAAAGTTAAAAGATTTGATAAGTAATAAGTGTTTATGAATTTTGAATTTGAATTTTTTGTTTTAATTAAAACCATATATACTACTACTGCATTACAGGGAATATGTTTTTAATTAAAATAGTATACTTGTTTTGATATATAAATAAGATTTGATAGAAAAGTGAATATATTGAAAATTTAAAAGCTTTGATTATATTATTATATACTGTGTAGAGACTGTGTAAGGACTGTGTAGGAACTGTGTAGGGACTGTATAGAAATATATATGGTATCTATACTGTATTTTCGTTTCGTATTGCTCCACTAAGGGTATAACCAAATTCGAACGTATTATGTATACACCCGATTTCATAACATGTTTCTAAAACCTTAAATTTCAGTACTTTCGCAAAAATACCTTATTTTTATAATCTCAAATATTATATTTAAGATTATTCAATCAATATAATTTCAAATTTAATTTTTTTTTAAAAATAATAATAATTTCAATTATAAGAATAAGAATTATTAAAAAAAATTAAAATTGAAGTTATATTAATTGAATAATCTTAAATTATAAAATTTTATAATATATTAATATTTTAAAATGAAAACATGTTATAAAATTTGAAAACATGTTATAAAATTAAAAAATATAATATAAAATTATATAATTTAAGATTATTTAATTAATATAACTTCAATTTTAATTTTTTTTAATAATTCTTATTTTTATAATTGAAATTATTATTATTTTTAAAAAAAAATTAAATTTGAAGTTATATTGGTTGAATAAGCGATATTTAAAATTTCGAAATTTAGATTTTGAGATTTTTGCGAAGTACTTTTTTTTTGGAAATATGTTATGAAATCGGGTGTAGTACTTTGGAAGAGTTTCTTTTCGTTTTCGCTAATACACTTTTGTCACTACCAGTATCATTGTTACCCGATTTTCTTAACCTCCATTATCCAAACGTAGACTAAAATTCATTGCTGTCGTTTGCGCTCTCGTATGCACTTAAAGTTGACTGGTAATGTAATTCCCCCAGTTACAGTCAAATCGACTTCTAACTTCCCAGTGCTAATTATAGATCCCGGTTCTGCTCTTAGCCTGTAATTTTGCTATTACCTAATGGCTATGCACATCTTATTGATATTTCGAGATGCTTTATATACTCCCCTCCTTAGTATTCCACACTAATATTCCGCATTGTAAGTATTGTCGCCTCGGATATGTCACTTATTCTTCTATAAAAGAGTTTCCACAGACCAGCTCATCTCTTTTCATCTCTATCTAAAACTATTTAGCCTCCCTACCAATCAATGGCATGAAACTTCAGAGAAATTCAATAGTAATTGGTCAACAATTGTGATTTCATACAGGTCATACATGTATCATAGAGGGGTAGATTCATCCCTCCTCCCAGTTTTGTTATCGCTATCATCTATTATATCAATCGTCATTACAAAATCTTCGGGCTGAACGTCAACTGTAGATTTACCACTGTCACTTGTAACGAAAATCCTCCGCAGCATCCCATCGACACCGCCCGGATCAATAAGAAAACTACCGCTCACAACTCCAACTCCAACTTCTGCGCGGGTGCGCTGCCGTCCTCTACTTTTCTACAAGCTTTATGATTTCGGATTTTGGTCTATTACGTTTTTCTACAGAAAGTTCCATATTCTCAAAGTCCTTTATATATTCCCACTTCCTTTCTTTATTTGCAAGCGACGCTAGAATATCCACATGTGAATCATTACCCCTCAAGTTTAATTCTCAAGTGAGGAAATTACTTCTTTCCCCGCCCAACTCGCACCCCATTCGAGCCTTGCATCTGTTAATATATAAACTATCTGAAGCGGTAGATCTTGAACTCCATGAAACATAGTTCCTTTAGCTAGAATTTTAAAATAGGGTGTATAGGCCATAGTCCCGGGTGTTGCCACGATAATTCTTTACACGGTAGTGTGATGCATAAAAGTGTAATTTAGGGGTTTAGATGGCTCTTAGAATTTTCTTGAATCATCTATGCTTAAGTTATCACTGTTAGACTGAGAGGCATCATTTTCATCTCCATTGAAGTATTGTTATCGCCCATACTAACCTATTGTCGCTTATTTTTGACATTCAGGGGTACATATACTATCTCATCCCCATCCCGACCCCCTTAACTCCCATCTTACATTGTACACACTACTCTTCCTATGCCACAAAAATTACAGAGCTCTACCTCGCCAGCCCCCTTATATTATAAAAAGATATATTTGCAAGCTTTGAACCCTGGAAAGCTTGAGCAGTTAAGCTGTTTATATATTAGTCCGTAAGATAAAGTTTGGTAGTGCTCACACCCTGCTTCCAATGAAGCTTTAGGTCCACTTGAGTTCCATGTGTAATTCACTTATTGACCCCCGCCCCCCCTCCTTCTCGTTCAAATGCCATGATATCCAATCCACTGTTTTCAGCTCACCCCAGTTTTCAGAACTATCAACCACCCATATTCATTCCTTGATCCTATTTCAGTATTTGTATGTATATAATACAGGTCAGTTATCTTTGTGTTGAATTCATCATACATCGACCCTAGTTTGATCCTGAAAGCTCAGGAGAATATGTGCGGGTCTTCCTCTCCATTGGTTCAGAGATTGGTATATGCTCTATATCTGACTTGTATGGTTTTTTGGGTAGGAAAGGTTATGCGATAAGTTCCATCCGAATTTTGCTATTTTGGTTAATCTTTGTTGTCACTTCCATACCTCACTGTTAACTCTCAACTACCTTTCTCTCATCATCGTTTTAAATACTTACTATCACCAAAAATTTCCTCAGTTCTTCGTAACGCAACTCCTATCATTCCTCCCCAAGAACAATTCTCTCTACCCTCCTCTCATTCCCACAACCTTTGCTTCTCCCCGCTTCATGGCAGCATTTGCCGCAAATAACTATTTCTTCCATAACCTATTGAAGAAACCAAACCGTTGAGAGAGATGTTTATATATTAGCTTTGTGAGTCTAGTGTTTTCCATTAACCGCTAAGAGCTCTTACCCCTCTCATTATCCACATAATTCACTGAAAGTTCAATGGCGTCACTGTGCTGTCTGTCCACATAATCGCAAATATCGAATCATTCCCTACTCCTCATTCCTAATTCACTCCTGTTCACTCCCCTAATAACCCCATACCCACCCTGGCTATACCCCACACTCGCTCAGTTAAATCTTCAACTTCAACTAATATATAAAATGCCTCCCCCCCCTAACCTTTCCAAACCCTAAAGATAAAAACGTAGGCCTCCCTCACTTCGCAGAAGGAAACCACCCGCCAGCGTCGTATACAGTCCAGCGTTTTATCTCGACAGTCCACAAGCCGTTCTTAAGAAAAGTTGAGTTGGTGAGGATTATATATATCGTCTCACATAAATAATCATCAATTGTTGTCAAAGACGAGACGAAAGTTGGATTTTTAATATTATCGCTGTCGTTTTACATTTCATGGTGATTGGGAGTATTAGATTCTTCCTCTTCCTCCTCTCCTTTTCTCTTCCCAGATATTAACACTCAATCACCTTCCTTTCATTCTTGTAAAATCACAAATCTGCGAATTCGATGGAAATTTTTGATTGCTTGTTAGGTTCTGTGGATATCGAAGAAGTTCAATAGTTGAAGGTGTTTATATAGATCCCAAAAGCCTCAACGCGCTGATTTCTTCCTTTAAGCCCCCTTCTCAGTCTGTTAGAATCATTCAATTCACTCAAATCAACAGATGTAATGTTAAATCACATCATATGTATAAACTACAAGCATCAAGATCGGAACAATCTATTCACACCCCATCCACATACCCACTTCAAACCCATTCACTCTATTACACTTAGATCTTTCGGGTCGACACTCTATCTATATGAACCTCATATCGATGACTGTAAAAACCTCAAATCAAACACCAAGAAAGATTCCCCGCCGTCCGTAGGGTGTTTCCAACTTTCCCTATTCTCGAATCTCTACTCCTCATCTCAAACAGTCTAGAAAGCTAAAAAGGGATATATCCCATTGAATAGTTCCATTCAGATGACTATTAAGATTGCGAGGATCATACTATCATCTTATAGATATCACCTTCCATTGTCATTTATCAAACCATATCAAAATCTCACCGCTGTCCTCTTAAATCCCCACTCATCATTGCAAACATCAAATCCTTTTCCCTCCAAATTTCCCTCCCATTTCCATACCTCCTACGCCAAAATCCCTCCCCCCAAATATGAATCTCGATTTTCTCCTCCTCACTCTCACCATTTGCCCATTCTTTTGATCTCGGATTTCGGTATTGAGGAAATTGAGTAGTGGAATAGAAGGGGATGTTTATATATCCTTGTTTCGGTTCTAACCCTCTCAACCCCCCACGCATCCCCCTTTTTCCCTCGGGCCTTCGGGGCACTCCTTGAGTTTCGATTTATATAAGATCCTAGTGAATATCTTATCTTCTTTACCTATCCATAGAAACGCAAAGACTAAAGTAATTCACTTATTCCACACTCCCACACTCCCACACTCCCTTATACCTACATTATCACACCACTATTATATTCACGCATCTAAATCTCCCCTCCCCATCTCCCATCTCCCATCTCCCATCTCCCATCTCCCATCTCCCATCCTCCCCCCATCCAACCATCCAACCATCCAACCATCCACCCATTCTCATTCCATAAACCCCTCCCTCATTCCACACCCCCAAACCCCAAAGAAAATCCGACAAACTGGAGCTTATTAAAAGAGCTCAAGGTTTCCTCTATTGCTACACAATCACTACCGTAAGCATCAACTTTAAAAAGTTTGGGAGAGCACCAGGAGCTACACTTAAATTTTAGGCTTTAAATAAAATATAAAAAATAATTGCATACAGATATATTCTTTTCACCATCATCTTCCTTATCAAACATTAAAACTCGAGATACTATCCTTCCTCGCTGTCACATAGCATCTCCTATATACACCGTCATCAAAATTTCACTCCCAACCATCCATCTCCATCCCCATCTCCACCCCCTCCCTCTTTCCCAATCTATTCTTTTTCCCATCCCTACACTCGGCCTCTCTCGAAGGATGTTGACATTATGCTACATTCAGATGATATTAGGGGAGATGGTGGGGATGAGGGAAAAATACAGAAAGGATGCTAAGATTGTCCTGTATTCTGATAATATTGGGAGAGATGGTGTTGCCAAGGAAAAATACAAATTTCCTATTCAATATCGACAGTGGGATGAGAGTATATCTCGAAAAGTTCAACAAGCAAAAATTTGAACATCACAAATACATCAGACAAAAATTTGGTTCATATGTATTGTATTTTGATGTCATCGATAGAATTTTGTATCGAAGATCTAGTCGAAAATCGAGTCGAACAATGCACTTGCTAGTCCGTATGATGGGTTACCATTAAGAAATAAGATTCCCCATTCCGCTTATCAAATATCTCAAAAATCAACCACCTTAAACCTTCATCTCAGTAAGACCATGCTTCCAGACAGTGATGAATGGAGTAACACCATCCTCACGGTAGTTCATGAGAACGACCCTATTGATGTGTGTAAGTATATATCATGTGGTAAAGGGTAGAGAAAAAAACATACATTCCATCAGGATCCATAGATTCACCAACATAGAAATCATAATCCTTGAAACCACCAACAATCTTCTTTGCGTATGCAGCAGCACCCTTCTCGAATTTGGTAACCTCCTCATCAGAAGCACCATTATCCTTCAACTTTTGCTTAACAGCCTTCATGTATCCTATATCACCCATCAGTCCTTATCCTACCATTCCATATATATGAATCAAGGTAAAACATACCCTTAAGATGACCGAGGTAAGATTTCTTGTCGAATGAAGTAGAGTTAAGACGGAAAGAGTTAACAATATCGTTAACCTTTTGGTCGGCATCCTCAGTACCCTCCTCAGCTTCTTCAGCGGAGGCATTTGCACCAGTATCTATAAATCCATCATGTTAGAATATTATGCGTCCTAATCGTTGTACACGTCCTCGAAGAGTCGGTCGATTTGAGCGGGGTAAAAACGTACCGACGTTGACAGCGCCAACAGTGATCATGCTGCAATCAACCTCGTAGACAACACCATCAACCTCCTTCAAGTCATAAGAGTCGGAGATGATCTCATCACCGGTGATAATATCCTATAGAAATTAAAAATTAGTTTTCATTCATTTTCCCGTTATTCTTTTTCAATCCCTTTCTCGTAAACCCCCACTTCCATAATAATACATTTTGAAACATCGAAAGATCTGCCAAGGTAATAGAAGAGAGGAAAATGTTATAATATACCTTATAGATAATCATATTGACGATTTGATTTTATCTTTAGATGTTTGATAGAGGATAAAATGAGGTTGAATGAAGAGGGAACAAGAACAATCTGGACACGATAAAAGATAAAAGGTGTGGGAAAATTCTTGGAGGGGAAGTCTAACGAACTGTGGCTTAGTTTAGTAGGGATTTGAGGATTTGAGGATCTTATTAGTAAGTATTAGGGTAGCTCTAATTGGTACAATTGGATAAAAATTGAAAATGCCAAATAATGGTTAAAGCCACAATGTGGCTTTAATTCAATGTGTGATAGTAAATTATTATTGGTTGGATTGAATAAAGTGATCATCTCATTTCTTTACCTTTCAGGGTTCTCTTCGTAGGTAACCGTACACCTAGGAATTAAAAATTGCCGGAGTAACTAGTTGATGCTCAATTAATATATTACACTAACTTTATAAACTTATCAACTTTATAAACGAATTTAAATATATAGATTTTTGCAAGTACTACACTTAAAATATATATATTTATTTTTATTACTTAAGCAATATTATTTAATTATTTTATTTTAGTTTATAATTTAAATTTTAAAAGAGAAGGTATATATATATAACAAATAATTCTAACCTATTTTATATTATTATATACTAGCTTTAATATATATATATCTATATTAGCTTTATATTTTATAGTTTTATTTTAAATACTTTTTATACGAGACTTTTGCTTACTTTGTGATTAGATTTAAACTTTGTTTTTTTTTCTATTAATTATAATAGTTTTCTTTATTAAAGTCTTTTTCAATATTAGCTAAATAGCTTTTTTAAACTTTTATTTATACTTTTTTAAATTGGTTTTTTTAGCAAAGGATATTTAGGGGTTTTTTGTATAATATACTTTCTTCAACCTTTTTTTCTTTTTAGCAAATAGTTTTAACTTTAATCTATTTACTTTAGCAATATTATTTGTTTTCTTTTATACTATTGAATTACAAACTATAACAATCTCCAAAACGCCACTATGTGATATAATAAAAGCATTATCTTTTTTATTATAAATCTTCTCTTAAACAAGTTTCTAATTAACTTTCAAAGTATTTTTGGCCAAATATTTAAATAATATTTACGATAAAATGCTTTTTGTATAATATATAATAAATCTAAAAATTAAAATTAATTCTTTTGTAGCTAATATATTAAAATAATTAGCGAAATTTATAATTTGTTTAATAGTTTTAAGAATAGTATTAAAATTTGTAACTTTAATATTATAGGTAATACTAGTAAAAGTAATAAAAATGATAGCGTCGAGGTTTTCCAATCTATAATCTGTAAGTTTATTTAGTATAATATATAAGTTGAATAGCTCAATATTGCATTTTGTAAATAAACTAACAATAATTGATTTTTTAAAAGTTTTATTTTGTATACCTTAAAACTCTAAAAAAAATCGATTTTGTTAAATATAACATTGCTAACGCAAAAATGCTTTGCAATTATAAGTTTATATTGATATTTGAAAGGCTAAAATATTGTAACATTTAATAGTTGTACTAAATAGATTGAATAAAAAAGCAAACAGAATGGGATGATTTTGCTTTTTTTGCAATAATCCAAAAAGTCGAATATAAAATGAGAAAAGTAGCTATTACAAATAAAAAAACAATAGTTGTTGCTAGTTTCTTTTTTAGTATATTTATTAAAATACTTTAACTATTCAAAAGTCTTTTTATTGTTAATATATCCAGTTTTGATTATAGTAAAGACAATATCGCCCTATAGCTTTTTATTGAACTATTTCTGCTATATTATTTTATTGAAAAATATTAGAAATAATAGTATAATTTGCCTTATAACAAAAATATATTCGATATTAATCAAAAACTCTCTTTTATTAAAATCTGAAATATATACTCTTGATTATCGAATAAAAGTAACAATCTCTTGTACTTTGCTAATATCAATTCTAAATTTAGTTTTATCAAAATTGTATAAATTATACTTTTTGATCTTATATTTGCATTTCACAATTTAAAGTTTTTTGAAAAAGATATTAAATAACTTTTTAATATAAATAGTTTTACGTTTTTAAAATAATAGTTGTATATAAAATATTTTATATTGATTGTTATACTATTTAATAAATTTAGAAACCTAATTGAATTCGATTATAACTTACATTATTTATTTAGTTTTAGGATTTTTCTTTTTAATACCAAACCTTTTAAAAATATTATTCACTGTATTTTTAATTATTTTTTTAATAGCAGGGAAACTTAACTTGATATATATATTAAGGAATATGTATAATGCAAGCTTTTATTTTATATTTAACTTTAAATTATAACTAATACTATATTTGTAGTATTCCTATTTTAGTACAACAAAAGGTATTTTATTTTATTAATATTTTAAATAATAAAGTATATACACTTTTTGCTTATAAAGTTAATAAGTTTATAAAATTAATATAATATACTAGTTGAGCATCGACTAGTCACCCCGGCAATTTTTAATTTCTAGGTGTACGGTTACCCATGGACTTGAGAGCAAGGAGGTTGGGCAGCTAAACCTGTCTGACCGCTTTATAACACGGTATGGCTAGGTAGGTAGGCAGTATGATTTGGCTGATGGCAAAACAAAGGCGGTCAGATATCATCAAAGGCATCTTCCATCATTTACCATTCCAAGGTTATCAATACATCTGTAGATGTTACAACAACCAAAATATTCGAGCGCAGCGAGCTAATGGGGGTTTGGGGGCTTGCCCCCATTAATAATCAATAATCAATAATCATCAAAGAAATCAATTGAAATGACGCTCCGCTGGCCCTTCGGGGACCACTGCCGTGGAGGCAGACTATTTTGGAAAAAAGATTAAAGAACTAAAGACTGACTGCATGCATTTATGCCCAGTCTTATATTTCATGAACATCAAAGAGCATGATTTCCATCAGATGAGATTCTCTATAACTTTGCCGGATTACTACTAGGTAGCTACCTAGGTAGTTATATAAATTTAAAGCATGAATTGATGAGGGGATAAAATGATATCATGTTTCTTTATATCTTTACTACCTACCTACTAAGCCTCATTTATATACAAGCACATCCTATATAGAAAGTGGTTAAAGCATAGTACCTATGCTCTCATACTTAAAACTCACCTCCTTGATATAAAAGTAAAGGGACCCGATACAAATCTTTACATGAATATTATGCCTTTTTTTTTCAATTTAAATCATCTGATAATAATCCTTGAAATCTGATGTAGGTACTAGGTAGGTAGGTAGTGGGTATTTCTTGATGAAATCCGATTTTCCGAATTCCGCATGTTTCCATTCATAAAAAATATATGAATCCTGTTCCCTTCCACCTGCCTGGGCACATTTACTCTTTCACATGATGAATTTTGTAAAATGAAAGATCCTGATATGATTACATAAGATAATATACGGAAATACCGGCATTACAATCTAATCCGTTCACTCACCAGAATCACCACATCCTCTTGTCTCGTCTCGTCTCATCTCATCTCATCTGAGCCATCTCTAATCCGACTTTCATGTGGCGTGGGCCGTGGATCCTCGTTCATCATTTACCTACTAGGTACCTCCAGCTACTTTAGTACTTTCCCATCAAGTAACAAAACTTTCCGCTTATTGATTGAAAAGTACGAAAAGTACAAAGTACTAAAAAAGCGTGGCATCCCTTTTAATTTTTAGAGATAAAGTTATTATTGACCTTCATTTAAGTAAAAGAGTAACAAGAGAAAAGAAATACCTACCTAGTATATCTTTCTCCTCTTTCTTCTCTTATATCACCTCATCTCATCATACCACTTTCTTTATTCTTTCTTTCCCATCTTATTATACTTTTACTATCTTACCATCTTACCATCTATCACAAGTCAATATACAAGAACATCCATCAAGAACATCCATAAATCAACACATTCCTTCGTGAGCAACACGATAACTGCAGCTATCAATCAGCTACCTAATCCTCAATTTCAAAGAATCAACAAATAAATACAATAAATTACAATCCAATACAATACAATACTCTACATAATGGCAAACCTAACTACCCTTCAAATCAACACGACGACGACAACAACATCAACAATGTCGGATCTTCCGCCACTCCCTCATTATACTCTCACCCCTCTCCAACCACTCATTCCATATATATCCGATTTCTACCTCTCCCTCATCCTCCCCATCGCCGCATATTGGATCGTATCCCTCGCTTTCCACCTAATCGATACCTTAGACATTTGGCCTCAATACCGTTTACATACACCCGCCGAAATCCTAAAACGTAATCACGTCTCCCGTTACGAAGTCGCCCGCGATGTAATCATTCAACAAATTATTCAAACCGTCGTGGGAGCTCTACTAGGTCTCACGGAACCCGAAGAAATGGTTGGGAAAGCCGATTTCGATATTGCGAATTGGGCGCAACGAATCCGATTAGCTCAAAAAGCTTTACCTTCCATCTTAAGTCTGATTGGACTTAATGCATCCGCGATATCGAAAAATGTGGCGGGGAATTGGCCCATGGTTGCCGGAGTATTGGCAGGTGGAAAATATCCGGGTTTGATGGATGGTTTGGATGTGATTAGTGGTGAACAAATTCCTGCTTTTGCCAATTGGGAAATTTGGGCGGCGAAGATGATATATTGGTATATTGTACCGGCTTTACAATTTGGGTTGGCGGTTACTATTGTGGATACTTGGCAATACTTTTTGCATAGAGCTATGCATATGAATAAGTGGTTGTATAGTAAGTATATCTCTTCATTATTCCCAAATCTCGCATTTCATCTTCATATTCCCAGATATGCCGAGGGTATCTTTGAAGGGGTTGTAGTGAGTTCAGAATGAACTACATCTCATGATATCATTAAGACTGGAATGACGCTCCGCTGGCCCTCCGGGGGCCACTGCCGTGGAGGCCGACTATTTGGAAAGAAAAATCTAACTTATAATTTCTATAGCAACTTTCCACTCTCGCCATCATCGTCTCTATGTTCCATACGCCTATGGAGCCCTTTACAATCACCCATTCGAAGGTTTCCTGCTCGATACCCTCGGTGCATCAATTGCCTATAAATTAGCCGGCATGACATCCCGACAAGGAATGGTATTTTTTGTCGCATCAACCATTAAAACCGTAGATGATCATTGTGGTTATGCACTCCCATGGGATCCTCTTCAACATATCACAAGCAATAATGCAGGATATCATGATATCCATCATCAAAGCTGGGGAATCAAAACCAATTTCAGTCAACCTTTCTTTACTTTTTGGGATAGGATATTAGGGACTGTGTGGGTGGGTGATACTACAGGGAGATATGAGAGGAGTAGAAAGGCAGCCGAGGTGTTGGTTGAGGCGGATAGGGTTATGGTTGGGGAGAAGGAATTGTGAGAGGAAAGGAGTGGGTGAATGAATTAAAGAATGGGAGGAGGGATGCAGAGAAAGAATGTATATTATGACCACCACACACACACACACACAGTTCTGAGATGGGTACTTGGGATTCTTATTCTTCAACAATAATCGTTTTATGTATTGATTGGAAATTTGGGGATATTATTTTGGGGGAATAAGTTTTTATAGGGGAAGCGGGCGTTTTTTTCTTCTTCTTCTTCTTTTCTATGATGTGATATGAGGTGGATGAGGATGGGGGGGAGAGGGGGGTGTATATTATGAGGTTATTGATGAAGGTTAATGGGGAGAAAATACTTTGTATGTGGAATGGGAATGATGGATTATGAGAAGGATGGGATAGGATAGGGAAGGGGAGGGGAGGGATTTTATTGGGATGAATTAAATGAGGCGAGAGGGGAGGGATGAAGATGAAATTAGGATGAATGGAATAGGATGGGATGGATGGGGATGAGAATGAATGGGTGGGAGGATGAGGATGAGAATGAGATGAGTTGAAAATGAAATGAGATGTTTAAAGAAAGGGATACATATGTATCGTTAATAGTAATATCATCACTTTTTATTCTTGAGTTTTTGTGTATTGGCTTTATGGTGGGAGGTTATGGTGTGGTTGGGGTTGTGGTTATGATCGGGTGTTTGGGTTTGGGTTTGGGTTTGGGTTTGGGTTTGGGTTTGTAGTTGGGTTTTTAACTTTTTTGTTGTGAGATTGTTTGTTTTGAGATGGGATGGGATGGGATGGGATGGGATGGGATGGGATGGTATGGTATGGTATGGTATGGTATGGTATGGTATGGTATGGTATGGTATGGT
>NGKG01000029.1:117463-134622 GCA_002162505.1 Myriosclerotinia scirpicola | reverse complement strand
TCCATTCCCCCGGGCGTGCGCGCCTTCGTTTCGCGCATGCAGAAACTCAATAGTATCTGGATGCTCCCCGAACTCTACCGTCAAGCGTATCAAGCATTGCCCTGCGATGCGCGCTACGAGCGCGTGGCGTCGGGATGCGAGGCGTGTATCTTGGCGACCATTGGCGGTAATCGAGGTATCCTCCGCGATGTGCTCGCGGCGATATTGGGGCGGAGAAAGAGGGGGAGAGTGCAGGAGGGGTGGATTGATGTGGTGAAGGCGTGGATCTCGTGGCGTGTAGATCGCGAGGACTTAACAGATGAAGCTACGGGGCTCGGACGCGAAATTATCGGATGCAGGAAACAGTTTCAGGCGCTACGAAAAGCCGCGAGGAGAGAAAAATTGGGTGGGAATATAAATCCATTTGGGAAAAATATTGAGGAGCTATCTGATAAAGATAGTGAGATGGAAACAATTATTATCGGACACAATCCTTTTGAAGATGATGAGAGAGAAGGAGAGGTTGAGAATGACATTGTAGATTTCTACGCCAACTTGATGTCGAGAACGTCTCTCGCAATTGCACCCTCAAATGAGAATGCACATCCAGCAGAAGGTATTCACCCCGCCTTCCGCGACACCATGATATTCACCGATGGAATTTTCCAAAACGTATCAAGACAAAGAAATCACTCAATCTATTCCCGTAGCGAATACAACACATCACAAATATCCCAGAACGGAGCTGATGAGCGCGCCAACGCATATCAAAAACTCGCTGGAGTGAAAGAGGATGTGCAAAATCAACCCGCATACCGCGGACCTGATTATGAAAACCCACAACTATCACCCGCGCCTCCTTCTCCTCGAACCCCGAGCACCAGACACGAGAACCATTCTAAGCACAAGCACGTACATCATCGACGTCCTAAACCTCAAGCAAATCCTTTCACGCGAAAATCACATGTTGCTCACCCCGAGGGTAAACATAGTGATAGGGAGACTCGAATTAGTGATTTCATGCAATAGAGTAGAGTAAAGCAGTTTGTGGAGGAAAGAAGAGAGGAGCTGGTCTCCTCTCCTCATGATAGAAAACTTTTCTTTCTTGATCAATACTGTACAATATAAAAACATTTCCTATATACCCTTTTTAAAGACCCTAAAGACCCTATTTTAAGTGATAATAACCATCCCAAACCATGTTCTCTGCCATGTCCTTCGTAATCATCAAATTTTAAAAATTGAAATCCTCTAATCTATTCTTTCTCTTCATAAAGTTTCAACAACGCCGGTCTAAATGCCGCTATTTTCGAAAAATCAGATATCTTCACCCGCATATAATCAAATGCCACAATCGCAACTTGATCTGTAACTTCACTATCCATAACTGGTATCTTTTGATATCTTTGGGAGAAATGAGTGAGCAAGATACGTCTCGCTCCCATACCCTTGCCAATATCCATCGCTTCCGAGGTGGTAGAGTGTTTCTTGGCAATAGCATCACCTTGAAGTTCGTCATCGAATGTAGCCTCGTGAATCAAGAGTGTAGCACCTTTGCCAATTTTAACAAAGTCTTGAGAAGGTCGACAATCACCAGAATAAGCAACCTTGAACCCATTTGGGAAGTTGAATGCAACAGCTAAAGCACCATGACAATGGTTAACCTGACAAGCTTGAATAGATGAAAGACCAAATGCTTCGGTTTGTGCTGGTGTGAATTCTTCGTAGAGATTGTTGACCGCAGGAGTCATTTCAATAAGCTCAAGTCTTTCGAATCCATAATGCTCAACCTCAGAGTACTCCGACAACCAATGAATCATACCATGATCCGATGCTATGGCGAGTCTATTATCTTTCGTTGCTTCATTCTTAGATGTTTCTTCATGCCACGCCTTAACAATTGACGCAGTACCAAGGTGATGATCAGCGTGAAGATGACTGATCCATATTGCTTTGAGATTAGAAAGGACACTAGGAAGTTCTTTGCCGAATACTCTTCTCATTTGACCAAGTGTATTCTCGCCAGCATCAAACAAGTAATTACCATATTCAGGAACACGGAGTAGAGTAGCCGAGACATTTCGATATTTCGAAGGTAAAGCAGAACCAGTTCCAAGAGTAATGACTTCTGCATCTTTGCAAGGAATATCTTTTTGAACTTCATCAAGTTTTGCTTGATACTCCGAACTCATAACCTCCTTTCTAGCTTCATTTGCCAAAGCAAGAACTTCAGGATCTGAATCCCTCACCACCTGCTCAGTATCCAAATAAGGAATGCACTTGTCATCTTGAATCTCAAACTTTGGTTCAAGTAGCAATGTCTTTCCCAATTTTGCCTTCAAGTATGGTACAGGCTGGGATGGTGGCTCTGATGCATTGCTGAATGAAGGAATTGGGAAACGTTCGGAATCAAGAAGATGCAGACGAATAGCCTGAGCTGCTGCTGAGCTAAATGCAAGATAATTTGAGCAATTATCTTGCGAAGAAACAACATGTGTAAATTCTTTGTGCTCTTCCATGAACTTTTGTAACCTAGGGTCTGCTAAGACACCAGGACCCAATATCCATATAACTGATTTAACTCCGCTGATGACCTCTGTAGATGCCCATTCCTCACGAGCGAGTAAAGATCTAACATAAGAGACATCAGGTAATTCAATAATTGCAACTCCGGTACCTTCTTTACTCTCCCCCAAAACTTGTTCTGGTGTGACAGTGGTACCATCAGTCGCAATCACACTTCGGCCCGCTGCCAACTCCCTGTAATCAGAACCTTTCTTGACGTTCAATCGCTCGGCTTCTTTGGTATTGAACTTTCCACGCTGAGTATAATTCTTGATGATATATGAGACTGAAGTGGTAGAAGGTTGAGTTGGGGGTAAAGATTCAACCAGTGCTCCTGGCCAAGGTTTCCGAGTAAGGACTTCAATATCGGGAACTTCCTGATCTCCCCCTGGTTTTGGTCCTTGGTATTTTTGTATCTTACCATCTGAATCTCTAATAAAGATGGCAGCGGGCATTTTAACATCCTTGAGCTTCATTCCATGAAGAGCATCCAATTTCCAATCCGAATCGAACATAGAAGATACGACAGCCTTTCGTATCTGATGGTTTTTATCCTCCATAGCTCGAAGTTCTTGAGCTCCCTTGAGCTTACGCTCTTTGCTCTCTTCAGAGAGAGAATCATCCGAAAATTCATCATGAGTTCTTTTCCCAGGACTCTTTGCATTTTCCTCCGACTTGATTGCCATAGCCCACACCTTGATATTATCATCACTCCACGAAGGATCCCAATTCTTCCTCTCCTCCCTATCCGCCCGATATTCATTTGTGTATAATGGCATTCCATTCCTGAACACAAATCTCCTAGCCGTCGCAAGTAGATGAGTCAAATTTTCCCCACCATGTATATTCAAAAAGGCCTTTTCGGGTTTCGCCGCGCGTTCTCCCTTCTTGTACTTCTTCGCATTTTCACATTGAATGTGTGACTCTCTCGAAGAGCTTGTCGCATCCGCCAAGGTAAGGATCATACCCAACACTCCTCCAGTCGAAGCCCAGTCCACCTTTCCAGTCATAAAAAGCTCCCCAACTTTCATCAACGAAATTTTGCTCTGCACACATGCTCTCTGAGTTCCCTCGCCAATATTTCCAAATATGTATCTCTTATTATCGAAATGTAGAAGTAATGTAGTTCCAGCCGTATCCGCCGTTGGCGTTGTAAGGAATTGGATGTAATTGCGCATCCTGATTAAATCTCCCGGTCGATGCTCTTTTGCTCTTCTGCTATTGATCGGTGGAGTCCTGTGTTTTACGCTGTGATACACATTCCCGGGGGTTTCTTCAATGATGAGGAACCGTCTGCCTGTCAGAGAACCCCTAACAACGTATGATTCCGGGAGGAATAGTAGATTCTTGTTATCTTGCAGGAAATATTGAAGGGGTAATGGAGATAATCTTGCTGAATGTGGTGGAATAGAATACTTCTCTTTCCTGGGGATAGCTCTATATACCTCGCGAAGTGATTCTCTAAGATTCCGAAATCTAGAGTTGAGTTTCAATCTTGTAATTAATGAGAGTTGCTGCATCAAGAAATGTTCATTTCATAGGTATTTTCTTGTCACAGGCCTGGCTGGAGATGATATAGAACGACCCTATGAAAAATTATGGCAGGGTTCAAAATTTTACGGTAGCCCAGATCTTATCATATGGCATTCAATATCAAATTCTTAGGAACCTTGGAATCCCAAGTCATTTATTATTTAGATCAAGGTTGACGGTATTTTGAAACCAACGAGGCTCTTGACATTATAGTAGGTTGAGTATTAACTTGCTAGAATCCCATCCTGTATCTATTTTGAATAATCAAGACGCCCGGATCAATTCCGGAAGCAGAATATTTATGTAGAATAATACAAAAGTCATTACCACCACAATCTGCTGCTAAAACTAAACAAGTAATGCAGAGTAATAAGATATCCCACGCTCCATGCCATTTACGCCGTCATTGTTCATGAATCGCTCAGTGATGCCTATGTGATGCCACATATGCTGCGCCCTGCCTTTGTAATCTAATTTTTGTTGCCTCCGTTCCATCATCCGCTGTTGCAGCTTCCTTAAACCATGGATGTTGAAGGGCCTGCTTGGCTGTGATACGTTCATTTGGATCATAGACAAATATCTTTTTCAATAGATCCAGAAAGTTCCTGCTAAATTTCGATTGATCCTTGATGATTTCCTTTGATTTGTTAGTAGGGTTTGTTAGATGATATTTGGAATAACTTACATCCAAGGATTTCATCGCTTTTACAAAACGCCGTGAAGCCCTTGTTGTGTCAGCTGTTGGGTAATCAAGTTTTAGTCGCCTGAAATATCTGAGAATGGCATCAGTATATGTTTCAAGGAAGATATATCAAGGAATTTAGCTGGAAGCATACTTTTGAGCCGGATTTCCTCCGTTTCGTTTGGCCATAGTGTTGACTTGTTGAATGAGATGGCTGTCCAACCTCTTATCGCATACCATTTCCATCATGGCCAAATGTTCCAGGTTATCGTGTGTTTGGAAAAGGGCATCTCCTGTAAAGAATTCGACAAGTATACATCCGATACTCCATATATCACAGGGAAAAGACCATCCAAGTCCAAGGATAATTTCTGGAGCTCGGTAATGACGCGTCGATACAACAGACGAGTGATATTCATCCTGAAATGTGGCGGAACCAAAATCAATGAGTCGAATCTCTGTATCCAGAAGAACTTTCCGTTGTGCCGCTTGTCGAGTAACTGTGCTTGATGAAGAAGGAATCTTGCGACTGTAGGTAAAAGCTTGATATGCACTATCGCATAACAAAATGTTCTCTGGCTTGAGATCGGTGTGGATTAGGTTTAAGTCGTGTAGAACTAAACAATGTTAGCTAAGTGACCTTGAGTCGGTGGGTTAACGATACTTACAGGCTACACTCGTGAATAACTGCCGTGCAAAGCTCTGGATTTGTGAATTGGGAAAAGGTACAAAGGAATTTGCCTTTAAGAAATCAAAAACACTCTGTCCCAGTAGATCCATGACTATACATATGTGCCCTCTGTAATCGAAGCAGTCCCGTAGATGTATACATCTATTTCGGTTCTCATTATCATTTGCTTTGAGTGTTGCGAGAACTCTTAATTCGATTTTCGAAGCATCTCGGTATTTCTGCACGGATCGAATGATCTTGATAGCAACAAGTTTGTTATTATCATGATGATCTGTAGCTTGTACGACCTTTCCAAAAGTTCCCTGGCCGAGTAATTTCAGGACCGAGTCTATTCCTCTTGTTAGTTTGCCGCAGCTTAACGGATGTCCTCATGGAAACTTACATTGTGGAGTCAAGTTTGTATCCGGAACAACAATGTAATGCCCATCGTCATCATCGACTTTTGTATTCTTAGTATAAGAGTTCTACATACATGTTAATTTCCAATCACAACTGTAGAAATCAAAGAGACTTACATCATGAACCAATCGCACTGGAACATCGCGAGATTTTATGGGTGGTTTGGGAGGTGGTATGTAGTTGCTGAATGCGTCCCCGTTGACTTCTAGTTCTTTCCGCTTGGCTTCATTGGCAATTTGCAACCGAGTGTTTGTCCTTTTTCTCTTCTGCCCTATAACTTCCGCAGCCTCGTAACCATTTTGCCCATTAGATGAGTGTGAGCCAAGGGATGTAGCTGCGGTCGTATGAATTGCTGATGTTGTGCGATCGGTGGATATGGTGGAACCGGTAACAGATTCTGATTTGTATTGTGGACTCGGATCGATCGAGGGATCAAGTTGATAAACAGGATCATATGCATCATTACGTTTTCTCTTCTTCGCCGCGTGCCGACTATTCGCTGCTACTGCAGAATTGTTTGTTTGAATGTGTGAGGGAAGGGTTATGGATGGTTCTGGCGATTCAGAACTATCGATGACAATCACCTCTTTGGGTATACCATTCTCGTAGAATTTATTCCAATCTGGTTGTCTCTCTTTTGATCTTTGCCTCTTGTGTGGAGGAGGCGCTTGAGATGCGGGGGAAACCATGATTGCGGGCTTTTTTGGAGACTTTGTAGATTCGTGTTTCGCAGGATGTGAGGGGATTTGATTTGACCTTGAAAGAGGAGCTGCACTCGACGATGTGCTATTACTCGACGAGTTAGTCGGAACAGTATAAGAAGCGCCTAACCGGCTACTACCGGTCAACAGATTATTGCTCGCTCGATATGGATTGTTTGACTGATAATTCTGATGATGTGAGTATCCGTAATTGGGATGATGAGGAGGTAAAGTCGATGGAGTCGACATGGCACAATTGCAAAAAGGTAAATCGTTTGGACCCTGGTGGGCTCAGACTCTCACGTCGGAATTATTGAGGTATTCGAAGTATTTGTATGAATTCTCGAGAACAAATGCGATGGATTATCGAGTCTAACGTTTCCGAGGATGACTTGGATGTTGGAATGGAGAATAATTGCGCGATGATGAAGAAGGAGTTGAGAGTTGAGAGTTGACGTTGGAAGTGGATGCAGTCAAAGGTAATTCTTTCTAATCTTTCCGACCGTATCGCGCTGAGGAGTTAGAAATGTCAAATACGCGACATTTCTCGAAAGAAATTTTGATTATATTGATTGACTGGGGGTAGATTCGATGTCTTCGAGGTTAAGACTTCCAAATGCAAGAAGATATTATTTAAATAACTTCAATAAAGTTGTTGGTGTGAAGGAATTAGAAATAAGAAGCTCTTTTTTTCGGGGGTGGGTTTTCCAAACTTGGTTGGATCTTGATGGGGGTTTAAAGTGCAGGTGTAGCACTGTGTACCTAGGTAGTATCTAGCAATCGCTTATGACTAGTAGAAGTAGAAGTGTAGAAGTGTATAAATAATAGTAGATAGATAGGAAGAGTTTAGAACTTAAACTTAATTACCTAGAGTTTACTAGGTATTGGAGTTGTTGGCTGTGAATTCTCTCTCTATGGAATCTAGTTTGTTCCACTACGGTTGACGGTTCAAAGGTACAAATCGAACCTATCCTGTTTCCACCTATTAAGAGAGAGAGAGAGAGAGAGAGAGAGAGAGGTACGGATGCTTAAGGCTTTTTTCTCTTTACTTTCCTTCTTCCTTTTTACGACAATAATTACCTATATATAGGTATAATTAGTTAATTATCCAATCAATGATCAAAGAAATACTATTTGATTATAAATTTATTATAATCGAAAACAGGTGACATTTTCTTCTCGATTCACTCAAATTTTGAAGTGGGTGGGTGATTCATTGAGGGGAGAGAAGGGGGGGGAGGAGTAGGAAGGGAGGGAAATGAAATTTGATAACCATCAAGTGGGCACTGGGTAATCTTACTAGGTACTTACAACATTAAACAGTTGATATACTCGAGTATATATTTGCCTTTCACCTGGGCACCCTCCCTACAATTTGCCTTCCATCTTCCTTCCATCCAGTACCTCCAAAAGCTGATGCGTGAGAACATCCATAACCCAAGCAGAACATCCCCCCCCTTCATTACAGCACTCCGATATCGAAAAGCGTTTTCCCCAAACAAGTGTATCCATCCATCCATCCATCCATCCTATTCGCCATTTCCCCTGTAGAATCCCATCTGTCACTATCCATCTATACAGGATACCCAGTCGAAGTTTATATATTCATTCACATATCCAAATGTCCTAGGTAGGTACTTACTGCAAGCCTTTCTGCATGCCACGAGTAATCTTACCCATCTCATCCATCTCACCCCGAGGATATTTTCTAGAAATGAGTTCCTTTTCTTCTATTCATCACATCCAAGTCACATCATATCATATCACATCACATCAAATACCTAAAAGAGTCAATGGCCCTCTTCACATTCATCCCAAAGCCTTCCCATTCATTCATTCATTCATTCATTCATTCATTCATTCCCTCCAATCCTTTATCAGTATCACCAACCTCCATTTTCTTCTCCAGGCTTACATTACATTGATAGACACATGGATGGATGGATGGATGGTCCAAGTCCTGTCTGTCTGTCTGTCTGACTCTGTCATCATCAATCATACTATGCTTCACAAAGAAACAACCTGTAACCCAACCGTTTAGAAACTCAGCCCAAGAATCCAACTGTAACAGTTTTAGCATACCTACATGATAAATTAATCAAATCCTCAAAGATCCAAAGATCAAATGAGTCCTGTGAGCCCTTTCTATAAAGTTGCTTGCACCACCTGGGCAGTATTTCTTACCTTTCCCCGGTAGTACAACTACGTATGGTTTCATGGATTAGGACTAAAATCCCTTTAATCCTACTGCAAGTTGCCACTAAAATTCCATACCATTGTTCTAAATCAACCCACTTGATAAATAACCCCTCAATCGTCTTTATTTGAAGTGGCAATTTCATAGGCGAGGTATGGAGGGATCATCACAACTTGTGTAATGATGATTTTTCATGTGGTAGACGCAAACAGAAACCTTTACTCTGTATCTACGTTTTGTACGAAACTTTATTTGATTCTACGTATGATACAGATATAAAATCCGTGCTCATTAACAAACTTAATGGACGTGCGAACTTGTTTGATCTACAAACAAGGGAATCTCACAGGATCCACAACATCTCGAAATTAACAATCACGTGTCAATAGTCACGTTCATGAAGGGGTGAGAAGCGAAAAGATCAA
Source organism: Myriosclerotinia scirpicola (assembly GCA_002162505.1). Taxonomy (NCBI): domain Eukaryota; kingdom Fungi; phylum Ascomycota; class Leotiomycetes; order Helotiales; family Sclerotiniaceae; genus Myriosclerotinia; species Myriosclerotinia scirpicola. The sequence continues at coordinate 125,450 of NGKG01000029.1, read as the reverse complement.
GCAGCCGCAGCTGAATTTCTTTCTCATCTATTGGTATTATTATGTAGAATCCTTCGCAATAATGTAGCCATGAACGCCATGCTTTAATCAATATTCCGCCAGTAGATCTCTGGTGGGGTTAAAATAGAACTCGAGCCGCATGCTGGACCCGAGCAGCAGGCTGAACCTTTGAAAGATAGTGCCTCTCGACTCTCGAGTACTTGATAAAGCCGGATCATGTCTTGGAAGTATGATTGTCGAGTCCTGTACGTATGTACTGGGTATCATTTTATGAATTCTTCATATTCCTCTGTTGAAAACCACTTTTCCACCCTCTCCTCCTTTTCCCCAAAATTCTTCCTCTAAAGTTGATGCATCTACACTTTGGCGTTGAGGGAAGGCTGCTAGAGCTAAAGGTAAAGCGAACAAACTAGTGCCAAGTATGAGACCCAAATTGATTGGTAATGTGAGTCTGGGGTTTCTCATGAGAAACTGTTTCTTCTGTAATCTCACCAGAATTAAAGCTGGAATGACCATAATTGGAGAGCTGTTCAATACTCGACTTATAGCTGTTTCCGAGACTGCAATAGTAGCTGCTTTCTTACTTTTGCCTAATGAAGCAATTTCGGATTCAGACTTGCCCTCTGCTGCGAGCTTAACCTTGTCGGATTCCGAGAGAACTGGATAGACATCGATGCCCTTTCTGATCTCTTCTCCTCGCATTAAGAAAACGTTCAATGCTCCAGCACTTGCAACAGCAGCGAATGGTACCAATCTTCCAAGAATCATCTTAGTACCTGGGCTGACTTTCTTCAATCTTGGGACAAGAGCATTGAGACCAAGCGCAACAGAACAAGAAGCTCCAACTGCGAGAAAGTATGATTGTGCGATTTTTGAGGTCGAAAGAGGGGTGGATTTGTTGGCATTGGCATTGTTGATAGCCACGTTAAGAGATTGATTCGTAATCTGCCATAACAATGTTCCTGTCGTCTACCAGATATCAGCAACAGAATATATTCGTGAGAGTTTTGAGGAAGCTTACTCCCAATCCTGGTGTGAGCATTCCTGCTGTGACTACCAAGTTTGATAAAACGAAACATGACATTCGAAATGGAAGAAAAACTGGTGCACCAGTATCTAGTAACATAAGCCTTCCATCCGGTACTTCCGCAGATCCTCACATACCCGGATGTAATGTTGAATCGACAATCTTTTTCGCATTCCATAATTCCGGAGTCATTTCATGGATTTTTCCTTGTTTGTAACTCGAGATAAGGCTCTTCGCATGCTCCAGTCCGGCATTATTGACTAACAATGTTCTATTCCATAATCAGCATATTGCATACTTCACAATGACTATGATAGAGTGTTTGTGAAAGGAAGTGTGAGCACCTTTTTGGTGAAAACACACAACAAATTCCTCCTCACCTAGGGTCTGAAATTGCCGCAGAATGCATCACCCGTCCCCAGTATGTGCTGAGATCATACTGAGAAGCGGGTAACTCTCGATTGCCTGGGAGAGAAGCAGACATCGTTTTGGATCTTGTGCACGGTATAGTTTTGGGGGACCTGAAATTGAAGTTGATAGAAGATCTCACGATGAACAATTTCGAGGGCAAAATGCTTTCGAATCCGGATCATCAATAGTAATCCATTCGCAGATTCTTAAAAGACTTATCAAGCTGTGGAATTGATGTACCGGTATTGAGTCTTTTGAGCTGTCTTCGCGGGGACTTCGGGACTTTCAAATTATTTATTTTTGATGCGCTAACTCCGATTTCGCTTCATCTGTTCAATGGATATCGGAATTTCATCTCAAAGCTGGAGAGCAAGATAAAGATCTTTACAATAAACAAAGGAAATCAGACAAGGAATTCATATTTTGGACAACAAATAATTCGTTTGTTTGATAACGAAATCTTTTTAGCCTGTACTATATTAGGTACCTAGGTTTTCATTTGTGGTTTAGTCATTCGTTCTGTTCCAATCCTCAACAAACAAACCGATACGCCTGCGCTCTGCGGTCTCAAGAAGTCTTGATACAAATTTCCAGAGCTTCATTGATTGATGCAGTGTACGAGTAGTTAGTGATCATTGGTTTTGCGTGAGAGATCAGTTCTGACGGTCTTGATGACTGATAATTGGAGCTTTTTGATCCGAAATAGCTAAGTAGCGAGATACAAAGATCTTGTCAACACCGAGGAGAAATCTTCAGAGAACGTGAATGCATAAGTGAAATATATTATGCCGAAGTACAGGTGCATGATACAGAGCGTTGTGTTGCCATGCGAATCTCGATATACCGGTACGATAATGCACTGGGCTACCTACAGGTCTAGGTCATTCATTGTTGTAGATGTCCGTACATCAATCACCACGCGTTCAATATGGATTTGTGTAGCAATAAAAGGATTGATCGACGCAAATGTCGACAAGTCAGAGAAGTGATGCGTCGATCGCGAAAGAAACCAAACTTAGGTGTAACAGTCCTATCACGACCTTGTCGAAACTTGGCATTGGTTGGTAGTATATTGCGGAGTGCCTACGATAGAACTGATATCAAATTTTCTGTCATCTCTCGGTTCCAATTCCTAATAATGTATCCAAGTATAAATCATGAACTTCCAGTACCTACATCTCTCGAAGTCCAGCATCTACAATTTGTACCCAGATTTTAACCAGATCACGACTTCTTATTCTGACGGCGATATGTCATTGGTGTACTCTCATGTGTGCTGCTGTACAACCTGATCTCATGTTGTAACCACATGGCTAGTCACAACGTTTAGCATTCTCCGGCGGCCAACACACAAGTTTCACCAGCGATCTAGAACTAGATGAATCTTCCTCGACCACAAAAATTATATGACAGTCGCACTTCCAACAATGTATCAAGCTTTCATTTCCGCTGCAATAATTCCGGCCAACTTTCAGATACGCAACAAAGAACAAAACTCACCAACACTTGTACAAGCAAACGCCACGGAATTTTAAAAGGAGCTTGTCAATTTTTGACTGCTGACCATTTGTAGCTTTATAAGAATACACGAACGTCATCTGGGGAGATTATTATTCGTCTTTCTTTTGCCCGTCGGCTAGAATCATGAATGGTACCAAAATTTGGACCTTCCGCGGATTACCAAGTACATCTCTTATTCGAGATATACCTAGACTCGTTCGAGGTATCCAGAACACCATCGTAGTATAAGTATATGGCGATGTGTTTGGATGGGAAAAGAAACTATTCATTCGCAATCCATCCCTCGATACTACCCTCTAGGCGGTATGTACCGTCCAGTGTTACATCCATATGCCGAAGACCTAAACTAGCCAAAATCTTACCTTGACATATCGCCGAACAATATATTCCCCTTGTATATTAGTGGAATTACGCCATTATTGAGAGATATACATTTATCTCATCCTTCTGGTTCTTGTAACTCTCAAGCGAGAAGTTATCAACACAACTTGTGCGTAACGTATACTCGTACGATTGTTTCAGTATTATGAATTTGGCTCAAACGGTACCATTTTACTTGGAGACATCGAATGAGAAAGCATGCCAAGCTTGCACAGATTTGAAATATTCGCTGTGATTGAGAGTGTTTCTCCATGCTCCGAGTAGGCCTACAAATTGGAAATCACTACATTCCAGATTCCAGCGGTAAGACTTTTCTTTTTTCGAGAAGGCACAAGGTTGAACAGCAACTGATTTTCGTCCAGCTTGTCATCAAACTTAACTTTCTTACTTCATTCAATCTGCCAAGTCGAAAGTTCATGGATACTCACCCCTATAGTTGAAGGCATATGTGCGTACAATCATCGAGAGAAGTCTTACAGATGTCATTCATCTCTTCGTTGCCCAGCCTCCCAAAATTGCACAGTTGTTTTAATATACTTTGTTATCTGCTTAAAGTTATCGGACGAGAATTCAGCAGGAAGTTTGGAAGTTTTGTTGCATATCTATGGCCACTTTTCGGGCTTTAAATCTTAGATTATTCGCCCAAAACTTGCTGTGCGCTGAGTAGGTTCACAACTGTAGAGACATGTCTCCTGAATCTTGGCTGGAATTTGAGCTTCTCAAATACTTTCTACAAAGAGTTATTCGATTTTCAATACTGGACGTATAATATGTACACACATGTAGCTGTGGTGGTTGGGGTTCATGTCTGAGTCTATCAAAAAGTATTTCAAAGACATCAATTCTCAGCCCATACTCCTTCTGTGCTGAGTTTTGGGAGGTCAAAAAGACTACCTACGTGCCTTCTGGATAAATACGAACTTCACACAGGCAAGTTTCGAGGAGGTATTCAGTGTACCATTTTGGCCTGGTGCATTCGAAAGTTTTGTTGCATATCTGAAAAGTTCGAAAGTACTTTCGAACTGACTTGACTTCGATTTTGGCCCAAAATCTTCTCCCCATTGAGTTGCTTTTTGGCCATAGGAACCAGTTATATCCTTACTAGCAGAACATGAGCTTTCTACCTCTCGCCCAGCGGGAGATGTTCGAATCCATCTAATCATTAGTATATCTTTGAGTGTCTAATCTCTTGATTGCAATTCAAGGATTGAAGACATCCATATTCAAGAAGAAATCGTAGTCTGGGGACTTTCAAATGGTGGGCACTATTCCACGTGGTTTGCTTACCAAGACGATAGTTAACTTCGACGGTCCTCTTCATGACGGTTCATTGCTTGACAAACTCTTGGAGTTCATTGCTTACTCGACACGAGATGGATTTACCACCTGATTGGACCCTACAATGGTGGAAATATAGCGTTTGTTGAGGCATATCAAATGCCAAAAACATAATGTATATAAATTATGCCATAAATACATCCATCTTACAACCCTTACAACTCAACTCAAACTCAATAATAACGTGTATCTCTTCATCTGCAGCCTGCCAGCCCTTTGATCATTTCATATCCCTCTCATTTCCCCCTACCCAATACAAAACCTCTCAGGATACAAAAATCCTCCGATATTCAATTTCAACTTCAACTATTCAACTACTGCAAATAACCAAAAAAATTGTTGCACCTCTGATAATATCCAAAAGTACTTTCGAACTCCCTGGATTTTAGCCAGTTTGGCCAGGTTTTTTTATGGTAGATATAGATACAGAGACGAAATTCTTGTCTCCTGGCGGGATATGGGATCTTTACAGGTGATAGATAAGGAGATATTATATTTTTGCTAGTTTGTTAGGCATTTGAAAAGTTTTGTTGCATATCTATAAGAAAAATTTGGTATTTGAAAGTACTTTTGGATTGACCTCGATTTTAGTTGATTTTGGTTTTATTGCAGATTTGCATGCGGAGACTGCTAATTTGTCTATTGACTGAATATGAGCTTCCAGTATGCACTATATCATGAGATATTCGATATAAAATATACTTGTGTAATCCGAAAAGTTTTTTGGCATATCTACAAATGATATTGGAAAGTACTTTCGGGGACACTTCACAAATCGAACAAAATCGTTTTTATTGCAGAATCAGATGCACAGGCGGAGTGTGTGTCTCTTGGCATAACACGAACCTATTATCTTTGAGATTGAAGTAAAGAAAACTGCGCCCCTATTAGACGTTCGCTGTATATATGAAAAAGTACTTTTCAAATTGCGTCCATTCTGGGATGTGGGGGGGGGGTACTCTGGGATTTCCTCGCATCCTACAGTACAGGACTCAGGGATATAGTTAATAAATGGCTCTTGTTCATGTTTGCACGGTTCTCATGAGACACCAGAGGGGTCTTATACTCGTCTATGGGCTCACCGGGTTCTGTCACAAAGAACTTGCTAGGATCTTTTCGATATTGAAGGAGTACACCTTTGAAGGGATTTGTTGGGGATCTCGAAAAGTACTTCTTCAATAGCGTCAATTCTCAACGAGATCCAGCGAAGTGAGAATTTCATTGCGCCTACGTCAAGTGTATACCGCAGTTTCCCAACTTGTCAGGACCCCCAAGACTCCTAACGATACTACTCATGGCATAAACCAGTAAGATAATCGAGTATCTATTTGCTACATCTAGTGAATCCTGCATATGACTTTTTATTCGTCTTGTTGCATATCTAATTGCCTAAAGGCAACAAGCAAAATTTTGAGAGGCAACGAGAAGTACTTTTGGAATACCACACTTAACATCCGAGCTAGAACCAAAATTTGTTGTATATCTCATTGCAAAATGGTTCTATAAGCTCTCTTCGAAAGTAAGAGTTGGGGCTACAGCTTACTGCACCCCTTGCGTTTTCACACCAAAAACAATCATTTCTCAACTTTTTATACCCTTGTTTTTATATTAACAATACATTTGAAACACTTGAAATTTTAATATATAATATTTAATTAGTAGAATTGAATAAAAAATAAGCTAATTTATTTTTTATAATTTTATTTTATTAAAAGTTTTGTATTTAAAGTTGTATAATACAAAATTATCGAAAAAATCGCTTATTTTGTATAAAAAAAGCGTTACAAGTTAAGATTTTTGAAAAATCTCAACTTTAAACTATAATTACTTTATATTAAAAATAGTTAAAAATAATTTATATTATTTTTCTATTAATAATCAAAGTTATCAATAATAATTCACAAATTTTATTAAGAAATCTATTGTATTGCGAAAGTTATCAAAGAATTAAGTTTGTATGAGAAAACATGATTTTTGCAGTGATTTTGTCACGTTTTGAAGGGGGGTGCGGTAAGCTGTGGCCCCAACTCTTATTTTCAAGCTCAAGTCCCATTTTGTAGATGTGCAACAAGAATTTTCCAAACACTGAGATTAAGTTGCAGTTTGGAATTCATCCAATCAGCGTGATATGATGAGAAGATATTACCAGGAGGTATTGGTGTAGACTATCCAGTACTATATATAGTATTTACCTCCAGAATATAACCCCTATTTGTACAAGTCATAGTGCCGTTCCGTATCTGTTGAAAAGTGCTTTTGTACTACACAGTTAGAATAGTCTACGCAGATATCACAGTTACCACACTTCTTACAAACAATCTCAATCATGCTTGCGGACGTCTGACGCGGATCCGCAACGCCAGAAGACCGCGTCAGACCCGCAACGCCAGAAGACGCCTGCGACTGTCTGCGACTGTCTGCCACGTCCGCATCACCAAACATACAATGCATAGTCCATTTCCCTAGTAAGCTTTGCAAGCGTTTGACAGCGTCAGACACCAGCGTCAGAACCAGCGTCAGACAGCGTCAGACAGCGTCAGACAGCGTCAGACACCAGCGTCAGAACCAGCGTCAGACAGCGTCAGACAGCGTCAGACAGCGCCAGACAGACCCTTAGATATGCAACAAAACTTTTCAATCTTCAATCTTCAATACCAGAACTGACCTATTAGATACATCCCATTACTAATCCCTTGATATACTACATACATCTGCATTTTCAAATAGACTATTCTAGAGGTCGGTCTACCTTTGCGTCCTCTCTCCGGTATCATATGTATATATAACATATGATACATCCCACTCCGAGCACTTACCCCTACTACGAGTCCAGATTATACAGGGCTGAGCACCCTCACTCTGTCCGGGATATAACCCTTATAAGGTACGATTATCTAATATTTATCCTACTCTATAAGGAGAGCAGAGTGACATACCCCAAGCACTCCAAAAACCAGACCCCCCCCCTAGAGTATAAAATCTACATGCTATCCCTTAAAAGTAAATCCGAATAACCACCCGTTAAAAAAATCCTCTAAATCACCCCAGATATACCCTACTGGGGTGATATACCCTTTACCCTACCCTTTACTCAACTCTGTCATATCCTATCCTATCCATCAATACCTACCCATAAATACCCATAAGCCTTACTTACTTATAAAAGAAATAACTTATAAAAGAATACCCGAATATAAACAAGCACCACGATCTAATCCCCTACTCTTCTGCTCTCACTCTCTCACTCCCACTCCCACTCCCACTTTCTCATCCCATCCTATCCTACTTTCCCCTTCAATTCAACTCCCC
>NGKG01000029.1:90520-108589 GCA_002162505.1 Myriosclerotinia scirpicola | reverse complement strand
AGGGAAGAGGGTGGAGGGGACGATAAGGAGGGGAGGGAGAGTGCTCGGGGAAGTGAAAAGGATGAAATGGGACTTTGATATTGGAGGAACAAGAATTCTGAAATTAATTTTACTTACTGCAGTCACAATGACACGAGATGGATCTTCAAGCGTCGCAGATTTCTGAAGAAGAGGCGCGAACCTATTTCTGTTAGCTCACATCCATCCCCACCTCATCTCCACCAAAGCACATCCATCCATCCAACAAGCCAAAAAAAACTCCACATACAATCTCACCGTCCCAAAAACACTCTTAACATTCAAATTCATGACCTTAGCAAACGCCTCATCCGGATGCGTATCAAACCTTTCCCCCCAAGTCGCCCCGGCATTCGCGAATAAAATATCGATATGATCGGTCGTTTTGGAGACTTCGGAGACGAGATACTCGATACCGGTGATGGTGGAGATGTCGGCGGGGATGGCGATGGCTTTTGCGCCTGGGGAGAGGTTGGGGAGGGCGTTAAGAGTGGTGATGGCGGAGGCGCAGGCGGAGGCTTTGCGTGAGGTTATGTAGACGGTTTTGCAGCCTGCTTGGAGGAGTCTGGGGGTGGGGAGGAGGGGGGTTAGTGAGATTTTCGTTGGGGAAGGAGGGGGAAGGGGGAAGGGGGAATTTGGAGAGGAGGGAGTGGAAAATAGTTGAAAGTGTAATCAATAGATTCCCTCTACCAATTGAAAATATCTCATATCAGCATGAATAGTAAAACTCACCCCGAAGCAGCATGCAATCCCAATCCTCTTGATCCCCCCGTAACAACAGCAATCTTCCCCTTAAGAGAGAATAGTGATGGGAAATCCTTAAGTTCCGTATCGTATTTAGACATTTTGTCTACCTTGAAAAGTGCCTTTTACTTATGATATGACAAACCGAATGTACAACTTAAATTGAAAAATCAATAAATCAACATAATATCCAAAAGCAAAGGTAATACGAATGAATTGATATTGATTCTAATGTCGATTGATCGATAAATATGTTGTACTCTCGGGATAAGCCAAAGCGGAGAACCGAAATCTGGGGAAAACAACCGAGGTTGGTTAAGCCAAAGTGCGATAAGGAACGATAAGACATTTTTCGATAATTGATGATGTACATTTTTGGGGAAGTTGATATTGGGGTTTAGATATTCGTGAAACGCGAATTCAACGTGTAACATGAAGTTGATGGTATGGTATGCTAGAAATTTCTAGATTTTCCTGGGTTTTTTGTTTGATGGATGGACTTCTTTTACAAGGTAGAAGTTGTACCAGAGGAAACCATATAGATCTGGAAGCCTCTAGTCAGGACCTGCGGGAGTGCCTGGAACCCAAAGCATGGCATGAATTGATACTAGAAACTTCAGCCCTTTTGGAGTTCTTTCAGGGGTTGTTGGTTTGAATCTGGTACATAAGTTTTACCAAGAGAAACTCACTGTAGCCCATTGGTGACCTGTCTCAAGACTTGGCTAAAGCATGGCAAGGTCCTTCAGCTTTCCCCTATGCCATATTTTCAGGGAAGAGAAAAGTCATTCATATTTGAGAATTTTTCGAAATTGCCTGCAAAAAGGTCTTATGAGATAGTACTTATAAGCTGATGAGGTTTGAATCTACTTTACCTCCAAAGAAAAGGTGTACCTGATTTACTTACATTGTCCCAGTTCAAGTGTTCTTGGTACCCCATTGATATCCCCATCCCATCAGCCTTGCTTCTGATGTCAATCATGTTTCGGTATCTATTCACCTGACACTTTGAAAGAGTCATATATAGGTGTGGAGAGGCTCGAGAGGATGCCTTTATTTTTTGATCTTAGGTGAAGAAATTCCACTAAAGTTGCACCTTCCATAATCAGCCTGACATTGTGAGTATTTCGAGTGGTAATCTTTGATAATGATAGTCCTTGTTATTGCCCGTTCGAGATGAACGACTGTGCGGCTGACTTCACTTGGAGATATCACTATATATGATATATGTATTCTGGACAGGCAGGTCGAGGCGAAGAAAGATTATGGCTACATATTTAGCGCCGGCACTGGTTACTAGAGTTCGATAAAAGACTCGAAGATCGTACTCATCGAGAAATTTGTCCTGTGCTCAAGTAACCCTGAACGTCGTCTGGTTTCTTGGTTGAGATGTGCTCAACTCTACTTGTATGATTGGTAGTTCCTAATTGTGAGGATATCCAATGAAAACTCATTACCAATAATCTTTGTGATATTACGGGGAAGCAGAAACTATTCCTGCAATAATTTAAGATGAAGTTCACTATCAGTCATAGGGGTAGTATCCTTAACTAGGATATTCTGGGCCTCTAACAACGCCGCATGAACAATAGAACTAGATTACCTTGACCCAAAAAGGTAAAGTTCATTGAATCGACCCCGCATATTGTAACTTGTAAGGTATATGTAAATCTTTCCTGAACCCAGTATTTGAGAATCTATCACAAATGCATGATACTATCTTTGAAGTTATATCGAATAATATGAAGTCAAAGAAAAAACATATCAAGTTTATCGACTCCCAATAAGCGAGAGTTAAAGTGGCAGGAAATACTCCTGGCCTCGAAAGTCGAGATATATTACATTCTCATCAAGGATATACGGACGTCAGGGAATATATTCCGTTTGATTGGGCTGTTTTGAAGAACACAGACATTGACCCCGCGATTAAAATCTAAGATAGGAGTCGAATAACAATTTGACTCTTATTTCTGATGTTGTATTGCGCTCTCGGGACTAGAAACATCATTTGACTTTGAATCATTCAAAATCCAACTTGTTCAGACCCCGACTTCGCACAGTCAAAAGTATCTCGATATACCTAGTACCCGACTTAGGTCTAGTGATAATGATCAATCAAGGCAGAACGCAGCTTTTGGTGTGGGGTATGAGGCAAATAGGTTAACTTAAAGCCAGATGCTCTCTAGGATAGTAGGATGATCATCGAGATTCATCCACCTGAGCGGACTTGCGGAAGTTCTACTCGAGTAGGATCCTCTGAATACTTATCCGCGACTGCGACCGCGACTGAGCATACCAGTGAAAATAATTTGAGCATGAACTCGTGAATCTTATGGGGGGGGTTATGCCATATGGTTAAAGTCCCTGCAGTAGGGCATTCCTCGAGGTACGTCACTGCAAACTGAGTCAGTAACCAATCAATCTAGTTACTACCTAGATTATAGCATGATACATATATATCCCAGGTACTCCCGGGTTTGCTCTGTAATTGGGGTAAAGGATCTCAAGAGACTGAAGAACCATGAAGAACTAATCAAAAGTATCTCTATTATAAAATAGCCAATTGAACTGTGTTCTTTACCAATGAATGACTTTAGATCAAATCTATTTGTTAGGTAAGCTGTATAACTAGATATCATCTTAAATGAATTAAGCTTTTGATTTAAACTCTTTTTGGTCTAGTATTCTCGCCGAGTTGAAATTATTTTAATAAATAAAAATTATAATTAAAAAAACTTATAAAATGAATAACTTTAATATTATAAAATCATTAATTTAATTATATAAATTTGGCTAATGCCTTGTTGCCTACTAGGTACCTATATCGGAAACCCGCCTATACCGGATCTTATTGGTCAGACTTTTCGATCCGGTATAACGGGGTTGATCTGTATTATAGCGGAGCATGGGTTCTTCACCGAAGTTGGTGCACGACTGAAGACAACTAGGCCGTGCTAGGTTCTTGCAGTAGTAAAAGCAGCACTACTCGGTAACCCCCCCCCCATACTTTTGGCACACCTCTCTTCTACAACTCTTGTTCCTACCTATTACATTTCGCAAACTTTGTGCCAATACGACCCTGCACACATATCTTATCTGTGTATGGCACTGTATGCTTCAATATCAATTTCCTCAATTTTTGGAATAAGCAATAACTTATTTGTATTGTGATATCCTCAGTTCTACTTAATTACTACTTAGTCGCGACTCGAAATCTTCCACGCCTATACACCTTTATTCATACGTCGACGTCATCCGAATCTACCGAATATCCGTGTTAATTTCTCGACACATTGCGACTGAAAAGATACTTGGGACACATTGTGATTGAAAGATACTCAATATATGGTGAACGTGTGGACTGCTCGGAAGTTGGGATTCACAAAATAACGAGAATTGGCGGTATATAGGAGGGTTAGGGGCTTGGAACGTTAAATATATTTTGTTCTGTGAAACATTACACAACAAACAGGAAGACCTCTCGGAAGGGTTTCACAGAGATGATGCCCTCGGGTCAAGCACACCCAAATTATCAGGCGCAGCATGTGTCTGATTATCAGAGCTCTGATTATCAGAACTCCGATTACCAGAATGCGAATCTTCAGAATGCGAATCACCAGCATCAAATTTTGGCACACCACACCCCTCCACTTGATACATTAGGAGCTTTAGGAACGCCTAATCTTAGTGAATTCGAATTTCCCTATGGTATCGTGGCACCGGGTTCAGTAACTCCAAATGGGATGGATCTAGATAATACTTCAAATCTTTTCAACACTCGGCCTTCTATCGAACATCGAAATTCCTTATCTTCCATATCTTCCATGCCTCGAAATCAACATGGCAGTAAATCTAGACCAGCGAAGCGACATCGTAGCTGTAGTGGCGCATCAGAAGCAAGCTCCATACATAATGGATTGAATGGTTTTGACACAGGCAATACGACTTTGGGTGATGATTTTGGAATGAACATAGGAGGCCCTAGAGCTGGTAGTGAAGATAAACGAGCCGACAAAAATGAGCGACCACCTGAATGGACTGAACTTAAAACTAAAGCAGGAAAAGACCGAAAACGACTCCCATTGGCTTGCTCAACATGTCGAAGAAAAAAGATTCGATGCTCAGGTGAAAAGCCCGCATGCAAAAGATGCATTACATCGAAAACGTGTTGTATATATAAGGGGACGACCAAAAAGGCTGCCGCGCGAACAGATTATATGGTAATGGTTGATAAGAGGATAAAGCGAATGGAGACTCGCATTATGAACATTGTGCCAAAGAAAGAACAAACTGGCACTCTCTCCGTAATAAGAGCTAATGTCAAGCCTCCGATTCCAGGAACATTACCATCCAAAACTTCTACTAGGAAAAAGCGTCTCGCAGAGGAAGCATTCGGAGCAGAATTGGATAGCTGGTCGAAGTCAACATCCAAGGATCCAAATGGAGATGGAGATGGAAATGGAAATGAAATTGAAAATCAAGCTTCAAAATCCATCACCCTTCAGGCACAGGAGGAAGAAGAAAGCAAACTCCTAAAAGAGGGCGCAGAAAAGCTTCCTTCGCGAGAGATTCAAGAGCACCTGGCTGAGGTTTTCTTCGAAAGTATTTATGGACAGACCTACCACCTATTGCACAAGCCAAGCTTCATGATGAAGTTAAAGTAAGTATTAATTCAAGAACGATTTGATTTGGAATACTAACGAAACTTTTAGGGCCGGTGAACTTCCTCCTGTCCTGGTGTTAGCTGTTTGCGCTTGCGCGGCTCGGTTCTCCAATCATATTCAGCTGGACACAGAGCCAGCTTACTTGAGAGGAGAAGAATGGGCATCTGAAGCTCGCGATATTACAATGAAACGATACGATTGGCCAAATATCACGATTTTGACATGCTTGTTAATTCTGAGTTTGCACGCCTTTGGGACCTGTTCGGGTGGTAAAAGTTGGGCCCTATGTGGAATAGCAATCCGCATGGCACATGCTTTGCAACTACACAAAGATCTTGATTATGATCCTGTGAAGTTGACGCTTGATGATGATGGCAATCCAACGAAATTAAGTTTCATCGACAGGGAAATCAGACGACGAACAATGTGGGCATGTTTTCTCATGGATCGATTTGAATCTTCTGGAAATGGCCGACCAACTTTTACCAAGGAAGAAGACCTTGAGATTCAGTTACCTGTGAAAGAGGACATGTTTCTGTTGGACGTCCCGGGGCCAACAGAACATCTTTATGGAGAGGTTACACGTCCTATCAAACGTAGTGCCAGTGGAGAAAAATCAGACGATCCCAAACAGAATATGGGTGTAGCAGCCTACGTGATTCGTTCAATTGCAATATATTCTAATGTTGTCACATACTTCAATCACGGTGGTATCAAAAGAGATCCATATCCAATGTGGCACCCGGAATCGAAATATTCAAGTCTAGTCAAGCAATACAAAGACTTTCAAGACAGTATACCGCTCGACATGGCATACAATCACGAAAATCTTTATTCACATAAAACCAATAGACTGGCGAATCAGTTCATACTTCTTCACATTGTCATCCAACAAATCGCGTTGTTCATTAGTCGCTTTGCGGTACATCTAGAACCTAATGGACCCCTTGCCAATGCTCCCAAAGACTATGTCACTATATTGGCGGCAAAAGCGATGAAAGCAGCTGGTAGCATCGCTCAACTTATAGATGATGGAGAACCCCATTCCATTACTGCCCCTTTCATTGGTTACTGTGCTTTCTCGGCTAGTACAGTTCTAACCTTCGGAGCTTTTTCGAAAAACTCTGCTTTGGTAGAGTCTTCTAAAAAGAACCTTACGCATACTGTCAAATACTTACAAACGATGAAGAATTATTGGGGGCCATTTCACTGGATGTCCGAAAACCTCAAAAAACAGTACAAAGCGTGTGCTGATGGCAATATTGCCGGGTTTGTCTTTCCTCAATACGGCGATTGGATTGAAAAATTCCCACATGGTATCTCACAGTCTGAATATGAAGATCCTGCGATGGCTGTCAAAAAGGAGAAGGGAGATGACGCTGTTCTTGAACAAAAGTCGAATTTAGGGACTGTAGAAAAGTACATTCAGGATCTTCCCACTCCAAGACAACGACAACAACCAAATCCTAAACCAAGGCAAAAATTCAGAAGAACCCAATCTTCATCACAACCTTTACGTCCTCCACAGATAGATCCGATACAAACAATGCCTTCTAATATACAAACTTCACATCTAAGAATGCAGGTCCCAACCCCTTCATCCTCGCATGCACAAATCCCAACTCAACAAGCACCTCAAAATCCGTTTAACCAAGATATCATGTCGCCCACAGCTCTACAATTATTCAATCATCGCGAACTTCTCATGCCGCCACAACAACCACGTAACATGGCTCAACAACAGATGTTTAATGGTTATTCGGGCATAGATCGTTCGGCTATGAATGGGAATGGTATGAATTGTAATGGAATGAATCACAATGGTATTAACGGCAATGGTATGAATGGCAGTATCAATGGAAGTATCAATAGCAGTATGAACGGCAACATGAACGGTAATGGGACCCCAGGTCCAAGTCACAATGGTGGTGAAACGGGAATTAATTGGGCAGAAATTGGCGGACTTGGTGGAATGGGAAATCTATTCGATCCATTGAGCCTTGACCCGGGGGACCACAGTACGTGGTATACACCATTTAATATGCCACCGCCTGATCTTACAATGGGTGAGGGAATGAATGGTGGTGATACTTTTGGTGATGCAGCTTATGGAAGAGAATTCGAAATGAGAAATGGTGATCAGGAGATGTTGGGAATGGATATGAGTGGTGTGACTGGTGTTAATGGTGTCAATGGTCATGGGGGTATGGGTGGCCTCTAGTAGATGGGATATGGATGTTGATATGGAGGGAGAGAATAGTATATAATCTTGCGGTTGGAGTTTTATTATTTGCTTGCTGTATCACAGGAAGACTCCGTTTTGTATATATCTATGGGTATGGGTATTAGAACGAGCATATGATTGCTCTGGTTGATTGGCTGGCGTTACTCTCTTGGCTCGGTCGGTTCGGATGGGGTCAAAGGGAGGGGTTCTAAGGTATATAGAAAATGGGAAAGGAGTATCTATCCCTTACGGTTGTGAGGAAATGATGGGATGAAACGATTTAGGTGTTGGGTTTTTATGATGGCGATTACTATTACCAAGATAAGAGGCTTGTGTATATTTTATAGTATATTATTATTATTATTAGATGGAACGGTATTCGGACTTAGTACACGTGGAAATGAATGGGTTATGCGTGTGATTTGGAGATGAGATGGATGGAAATGTTGGGGCGGTGCTCCAGAAGGAGGGGAGGTGGGGGGTGTTACCATGAATAAAAGGTTGATGTTTTATTAAATGTCTCTACTCGAGTAGGATTGCTGTTTATTTTTGTGAGTGATGTTGATGTTAATTGTGAGTGATGAATGTGAGTGATTATCTTTCCAATTTCTAATAGAATTTCTATACTCGCGAGGTTGTTATTACTTACGATTTATCATTTATCCCCTTTCGAGCTCTTTGGAGAAATATACGTGAGTCTGTTATGCGGGTTGTAAAATCTGTATATTTTCCTACTTTATATGGTGCGCTTATGTATGAAATGTTTGAATCTTGGAGTTTGGATCTTGGAGTTGGAATCTTGAAAGTGGAATCTTGAAAGTGGAAATGAGGTGGAGGAAATGGGGTGGAGGAAATGGGGTGGAGGAAATGGGGTGGAGGAAATGGGGTGGAGGGAGAGGAAATGGGGTGGATCGGTATCTAGAGTATATTTCTACGAATTTTCTTCGAATATTCGAGTAGTTTGATGGTGGGATGTATGTGGATATGTATGCGGATATGTATGGTTTCTACCTACTGAAGGGTGGTGATGATGAGGATGAGGGAGAGGGGAGAGGGGAGAGGGAGGGAGTTTGTTGATATCGATATCGATATCGATATCGATGTTGGGATTTGTATTGGGGATTCGTACTGCGATTTTGGGAGTAGTATTTTGCATCTGTAAAAGGCTTCTATTTGTCTAGCTATTACTCGCAAGTCTTCAATTCGCGAGTAGAGCTATGATCTATGATCTATGATCTATAATGCTTTCTCCCATATGCGCATATAGATCTCCCGAATCTTCTTTCTATGATGTATGATGTATCAGAATCTACAAAATCTACAAAATCTACAGAATTTACATGTAATTTCCTTGCTCTCAGCTCTTGTGGTTATGTTCCCCCTTTCTCTCAGCTCTCGTGGTAATGCTCCCCCTTTCCATTTCAATGACTCCCATCTTCACTCTTCCTCGCCACCCAAAAACTAGCCAGATAAGTATTCTGCAACATGGAGTCCGGATCTTGAATATACGGCGCTTTTAAATCAGTTGAGGATGTAAGAACCGTGAATCCTAATTTCGGGAGAAGGAGGAGGACTTCGGAGTTTGTGAGTTCGATGTTGCCGGGATCGGCTATGCCTTGATCTTTTGGTTGATCTTGGGGATGTTTTGAAGATGAAGGATGAGTAGGTGACCCAGGGGGGTTGTTTTCGAAATGCCAGAGGAGTGGTCCCATGTTTATGAGTAATCCGCCGGGTTTGAGACAATTGCGGATAGCTTCTAGATAGCGGATGATGTTTGGAGCTGTATCGAGGAAAAAGACCGAGGCTACTGCGTCGAAGGATTCGGCGCGTTCCGAGTCACCATACAAGAGGAGGAAATCGGAGGCGCTCATACTCATTACTCCTGCTTGGGGATTCGAGTGAAGTGCATTTCCTGGGTGTATATCGGGGATTTTAACGGATCGGAGATGGTTATCTCGGGTTTTATGGTTGGAGAAGGAATGTATCCAGGGGAATATCGTATGATTTTCTTTCTGGGGGCAGAAATTGAGAATGTAGGAGCTGGCGAGAAGTTGGTGGTAACTAATCTCATTTCCTTCGACGTCAAATCCTTGCATACAGAGATCGAAGACTAGACGGCCAAGACCAGCGCCAGGAACTAGGACGCGCATCTTGCGTTTGGGGGGTGAGGATTTGGCTCGCTCATCGAGGAGGGCGCGAATCACCGGGCCGTAGGAGAAGTTGCGTTCGGTGGAGCCTTCGGATGACCAGTCGCGGTACATTTGGCGGAGGGTACTGCGGGCTTTTTCGAGATCTCCGGTGGTGGCTGTACCGCGGAAGTCATCTGGAGATTTGGTGGAGGGGTTGAAATTTGGGGAGGGGACGGGAAGGTTGAAGGATTGGAGGGAGGATGATAGGATGGCTTCTGAGAGTCCGGCATTGAGGTCTATAGCATCGTCGACAGCTATTAAGGTGTTTAGATAGTTGATGGGTGGAGCTGCAAGAAGTTCCCAGTGTGCTCGGGGGAGGGCGTAGAAGGCTTGTCTTCTTAGATGAGTGGTGTTGTAGTGAGCTGTCTTTTGGTATTGACTATTATGAGTGTTATTATGAGTGTTTGTATTATGCCCACTCGGCTTTTGTGATGCATCAGAAAGCAGATAGATATTCCCCTGACATGACACGAACATCACTCGCTTGATGTTTTCATGAATCAGGTGCTATGATTGCAGTTGTGACACGAACATGGATCGCTTGATTTCTCATGAATCCGATTGAAACTGCCGTATTCTCAGATTGAAAGATGCCATCAAATAGAAATAACCTTACTAGAAAGAATCCAAAGCTTGAAAAAGAACTCTCTTCTCATCAGGATCATTCTGAGTTTCCTCGTTACCCTCCCAAGCATTACTACGATCAGCCATGTTGTCTATTTGATCTCTTCATGAACAGTTCTTGTCTAAATGGGTGAATTCTGGGAATCATTCAATGAGAATCTTATGATTTTCGAAAGAAGTGAATGGTACTTCGTACTGCTGATATTGATTTTCTAGGGATTATTCGCCGTAGCAAGGTGGGGGATTGGGTGAGGGTGAGGGTGGCACGGAAGCTTCAAAGTAAGCTCAAAATAAATCCTCGCTTATGCAAGACTGGAAGACTGCAGAGTAATTTATGGTCGCGGCGCCGGTGCTTGTCCTTTCTATCTTCTTTAACAAACAGACAAACAAGCAAGCAAGCAAGCAACCAAGCAACCAAACATTGATACCAATATTTAATTCTAAGCTGTCCTTCTCGATAGCCTCGAAAGTCAACTCAAAGCTTTCGGTTTCGCTATCTTTTATCTTCTATCTTCTATCTTCATCAAAATGGCAACTCCAGCTCCCAAACAATTGGGTATCACTCCACCATTATCTTCCGCGCTCCCAACAGATGCTGAGAAACAGGCGACCGATGCGCTGATTGAAGAATTGACGAGGCAGAACAATTTTGAAAGTCGTTCTGATACTGATAAAAGGTATGCGATTGCGATCAATACCTCCTTTTCTGGCGGAATCCGCAGATCTAATTTATCTTGGAACATTCTGCTATATTTCTGTCTGCTGCATTACTAACGTCTCCTTTTTCCACAGAACCACCGTCCTTGCGTCTCTACAAAAGATCACCGAAGAATTTGTGAAGCGGGTTTGCAGAAGGCAGAATAAACCTGAGAATTATACCAATGCTGCTGGAGGGAGAATATTTACATATGGCAGTTTCCGACTTGGTGTTTATGGACCTGGTTCTGATATCGATACTTTGGTTGTCGTGCCCAAGAATGTTTCCCGAGAAGAATATTTCGAATTATTCCCAGATCTTTTGGTCGAAATGGCACCTAAAGGTTCTATCGAAGAACTCTCAGCTGTTCCGGATTCCTTCGTTCCAATCATCAAGTTTGAATATTCAGGCATCAGCATCGATCTGATCTTCGCAAGCATTAACTCACTCGAGCGAGTTCCCAGAACTTTAACGTTGAAGGACGATAATTTATTGTTGGGTATGGATGAAGTCAGTCTGCGCTGTGTCAATGGAACTCGAGTCACTGATGATATTCTGGATTTGGTACCGGAAAAGGCAGTATTTAGAAATGCTTTGAGAGGCATCAAGCTTTGGGCGCAGAGACGGGCTATCTATGCTAACATTATGGGGTTTCCAGGAGGTGTTGCGTGGGCCATGCTGGTAGCTAGAGTATGTCAGTTGTATCCACAAGCAACCGCCTCTACAATCATTCTAAAGTTTTTCCGCATTATGGAGAAGTGGCAATGGCCACAACCAGTCTTACTGCAACAAATCAAAGGTGGTAAGCTTAATGCTCGCGTCTGGAATCCGAGAGTAAGTTTCGCTACCGCAGTGTGCTCAATGTTTAACTAACTATCATAGGTATACAAAGGTGACAGTTTCCATCTCATGCCAATTATCACCCCTTCATATCCCTCCATGTGTGCTACTCATAACATCACAAAATCGACCAAACAAATCATCTGTCGAGAACTTGCTCGAGGTGGAAATATCGTGGACAGAATAATGATGGGCAAGGCACCTTGGAAAGACTTGTTCGGGAAGCACACATTTTTTACCAAAAACTACAAATACTATCTTTCCGTCATTTCCGCCAGTACTACAAAAGACGCTCAACTTAAGTGGGCTGGTTTGGTTGAATCGAAAGTTCGGCATTTGGTTACTAATCTAGAAACTCACAAGTCAATCGCGCTAGCACATCCATTCAACAAAGGCTTCGAGCGAGTTCACAAATGCAAATCCGAGGATGAAATTGAATCGGTGAAGGAAGGCGGACATCAATACCAAATTTACGAAATTCCCACAGTGACTACCGATCCATCCCACGATCCTAACCTTGGAATTGCGGTCAAGGATCAAAATGGAGAGGTTTTGGAAGTCGACAAGAAGGAAACGATGGTTTATACAACGACGTTTTACATCGGCCTCGAGCTGGGAGAAGGTAAGTGCGGCACTATAATCTTCGTTGTTTTGTGCCACTCTACTGTCGTTACGATTACGGTGTTTGATATACATTCTAATTGCAACGTCTATGATATCTCCCAAGGCCCAGCTACTAACGATCTTAGGAGCCAAATCACTCGATCTTGCATGGGCGGTGGATGAATTCAAAGGAATTTGCACAGGCTGGGAGGGATACAATGAGGAGCTGAATACATTATCTGTGATTCATACTCGAAAGTATGTATCCCTTCCTAATTAGTATCGTGAGAATGGCTGACTTAGGATTTGTAGCTGCGACCTTCCGGATGATGTCTTCGCTGAAGGCGAGGTTAAACCAACTCGTTCTCTAAAGAGAAAGAAGCGTAGTGATACAAGCGATGTATGTTGAAGCCAATCCCTGATTCGGGATCTGGCCCAAGGTTAAAGGCGGAAGACTCTCGTTTTTGATCAGGCTATCCTAAATATATAAGTTACAAACATTGCTAACCTCTTCTAGGACCCTAAACAAGCACCTGCAAAGAGACAGCAGGTAGTTGCTGCTGGATAATAATTCAGTGCGAAACCACCATACTCTCTTTCTCTAATATCATTGATGGGATCTAACGACAGACTTGCTCTACATCAGCTCTAGCTCATTGCGACCATCAAACCACCAAAAACATCGAAAATACGACCAATCTAATCAACCACTGACCTCAGGTAAATTGCATCGACACGTTCATTCACTTCGTTAAGTAAATCTTGAGTATTACCTACTTACTTCTTTCATATCCTTCGGGATAAACCCGTAATAATAAAAATTGACATTCAGGCCCCCTGGCTACAATTTTCCAAGCAAATTAAGGGCAGATCTTCCAAATTTATTTCAGCGCTGGCGTTCTTAGAGGCTAATGCTTCGTTATACTTCGAGGGTTGAGAGAAAGGGAAAGGGGGGGAGGGGGGAGGGGGAGTTCGTTATGCGAAAATGACACCAAGCATTGCTTGAAATTTCCAGCGAAAAGAAGATCATCTCAAATGGCTTTTTCAGATACCTATGTAATTAAACAAAACAAATACAATTTACATTTAGAGACTACGAGTCTCAAATAAAGATAATTCTATGTTTTCATATGGTGCTGATGGGTGATCTACTAGGTTAGATATATATATTTGGATCTAACAGCACTTTCTTGATAGTTGTTATAGCGTAGAAAGGTCAATGATAGTTATTCTTTTTATCAAATGATAATTATGTTTCACCAGTGTTTACTATACAGTTTTAACTATTGAATGAATCTAGACATGTACAGTATTATGTTGCTACTTAAAAATATTGATCATCAACACTTGTATGGAAGGGAAAGGTCTATTGTAGGGCTGGCTATACAGGGTGCCACCGCCTTTTAAGATAGTGACGTAGGCGAGATCCTTGATTTGCACCTGGGCAACAACTGATTATTGGAAAAGAAGTTAGATTCAAAAGTCTAAAATATTGATTAAGGAATTCTCAAATCCCATCTATAAATGTCTCTTGGCAAATATATCTTCATCTTGTACCCCAAACTTCTAATCCATCAATTTTTATAGTTGAATACATCTCAGCCCAATAATTGCAAGGTTTCATTCCAACCCCAGCATCGATAGAGCATGACAAATATAAGCACACTCGGGCTTTACATTTAGGTTGTTACCTCCTACGTAAAAGTACTGACAGCCTTGCACATATATTGTGGCTCCTCCTTCACTTCGTCGAGCTGGTCATCCTCACCATAAGATATCCTTCCTTCGATACCTATTCCCACATCCTCGACCGACTGCACGCGAGCGCTTCGCAAATTTCCGATTCGAAACCGTACCATATTGGAAACTTCGCACACAGTCACGGATATATAATTACATAGTTAGGACCCAGCTAAAACGGAAAGAGAAGAGAGCTGCTGGGAAAACTGCTTTTCAATTCCTTGGACTGAGGGGGAGAAAACTCTTAGGTGGCGGATCGACGGACAATGCGACGATTTCAGGCAAGCTGAGCCCATCATCCGGTTCGATGTCTAGCTATGTCGCAGATGGATACGGGGAGGAACGAAAACGTGGAGGAAAGAGGGAAAAGTTGGCAGGATATTTAAAAGCTGCGAATGAAATTCGGCAGTCATATCAACAATCGTATTCCGAGAAATGGGGAGGGAATAGTGGAGTGGATGATGATCCGCACGGAATACCAGGCTCCTTCCCGGATGTAGCTATTGTTTCTCATGGAGATGAACAAATGATATTATTTCCATCATATGCGCGGAGACATACGAAGGAGAAGCCATTTTTTGAAAATGCCAATATGAATCCTAAATTGAACGAGCCAGGGGATGCAGAATATTGGGCAAGGGAATGGCAGAAATATGAGGATGATAGGGCTATAGTTGATGTGGATGTTAGAGGATGGCTTTATTCTCCTCATAGAGGACCTATGACAAGAAAGAATAGGTTACTCATTGGACTTGCACGTCAGTTGAGTGGTATACCAGCACCAAAATCCGGAAGTCGAGATACCAGTCCGGATTCGAATTCATTACGAGCGAAGCATAGAGAACATGAACAGAGGCGTGATGAAGAGAAGATTGCCCAAGAAGCAGAACAAATATTAAAAAAAGGGAGAGGCGAGGAAGAGGCAGCCCTTCGGGGTGATTACAGTGAGAAGCCAAAGCCTGATTCGGATGGTGATAGTATCTATAGTGAGCGTGGTAGGCAGCGCGATGGTAGTTCACGAGTGTCACCCGAGTCATCTCCTGCTCCCGGTCGTCTGTCAAAACGTACATCATGGAATCAACCCTCCGAAATGACCCAGGCCGAGCTTCTTAATGCAAATGCGCATTTGATGGCAAGATTAAGGCCATTTCTTACGAATCCCATGGTCTCTACTGCAATTACAGTCTTTTTTTACAATGAAAAGAACTCTTCATCACGAACAATAGAAACAAATGAAGCGGGTCATTTCATTATGCGAGCTTCTTTGGAATTCGTTCCTACGCACGTCAGAGTATTGGCATCGGAGAATCTTTCGGCCATTGAAGAAGTCAAAATTACTGAACCAAAGGGAGTCAGTCTAATCAGTGATGTTGATGATACAATTAAGCATTCTTCAATTGGTGCAGGGTCGAGAGAGATATTCAGAAATGTCTTTATCCGTGAATTTGGTGATCTCACGATTGAGGGGGTCAGGGAATGGTACAATACAATGTATGATATGGGAGTAGGGGTACATTACGTTTCCAATTCACCTTGGCAGTTATTCCCAGTTTTGGTGAGCTTTTTCAGAAAAGCAGGGCTACCGCCTGGATCTTATCATCTTAAACAATACAGCGGAATGCTTCAGGGGATTTTTGAACCCGTAGCAGAAAGAAAGAAGGGTACCCTTGAAAAGATTATGCGAGATTTTCCAGAAAGGAAATTTATTTTGATTGGGGATAGTGGTGAAGCAGATCTAGAAGTCTACACCGATGTCGTTCTAGCAAATCCGGGGAAAATTCTTGGAATCTTTATTCGAGATGTCACAACACCTGCCGATATAGGATTTTTTGATTCGGCACTAGGTCCACTCAGTGGAGAACGTCGAAGAAATGAACCTTCATCTCGAACACAGTCCATTGATAGCAGGAGATCATCTACATATAGTAAATCAGAGCAGTCGGAAAAACGACCATCTTTGCCTCCTAGAGTGCCGTCGGAGACAAAACCTCAGACGAGTAGTGGTCCAGCCATGGGAAAACTTATTGACTTTGGAGATGAGCCCGAGAATGAGCCTATACATCAATCTCATCGGCAAGTGGTACCTCGATCTATGTCAGATATGGAAAAACCAGATGTTCCACAACGAAAACTTGTTAATGATGGTAAAGCTCCTCCACCTCGACCTTCAAAACCCTTGTCTCTTAGAGGAGTAAGTACAAGTACAATTACAGTCGTTCCACCTGAACCATCTGAACTCATCAATCGAAACTCTCCTCCGCCACCACCAAAACCTCGTCGTTCTGGTGCTATACACGGAAGTGTACATAATCATCCATTGAAACAGTCACAAAGTAGTGCGGAGTTATCGGAATCATCCAATGAAGGCTACATATCTAGTGCTCGCAATAAAGTTGCAGAGACTTACAATAATCTTCCAGAAATGAGATCTTACATACCAGGCATGGGAGAATCAAATTCAAGACCTCAACCTTCATTTAGTCCATCATACAGTCCATCATCAACCAATGGACCACCGCCTCCACCACGTCGGAAATCAACTATACCCTCATCAATATCCACAGCTAGTACTCTCACCCTAACTAATGCAAATAATAACAGCAGTTCCGAATCCTCCGAAGATGAATACTATCGACCCTACAACGGCGCCCCAGTAAATAAGAAATTAGACCTTTGGAAACGTCGCTGGAAACGCGCAAAAGATATTCTGGATACTCAAGATGTTACATTAAGAGCTTGGAGAACAGGTGGTGATGTATGTATTGAGGCTGTACATATGGTCGAACAGACTATGCGTGAGATGGGTGTGGAAGGGTATGGAAATGGGAAGGGAAAGACTGGGAAGGGAGGTGGTGAGGTTAAGGTTAAGGATTTGAAACGGTAGTGCGTGTTGATTGATAGAGCGTATGAATTATATTATTGGATTTTGGATGAATGGATTGTGGGTGTATGATTAATGGATGAGAGGACGAATAGATTTTGAAGAGAAGAGAAATGATGGAATGGAATGGAATGATGGAATAACGGATTATGATGTATGCGAGAAAAAGAATGAAGGGTCTCAATATTCAATGATTTTCTTGGATTGGATTCATGCGGTGCTAATTCATTACTCGGTCAGGCTTTCCAAATCTTCTGGTGTTTTTTCCCCATCGTTTTGTTTTGCTTCACTGTTCGCCCGCCCATTTCTTTTCAAGATCACGACTTGGTGGAGGAGGCAAATGGGGATGAGGTGATGGGATATATATACAAGATGGGTAGTGCCTAGTGTATGCTATCCTATCAAATTTGAGGAGAAGAGGAAGAGGAGATAGACGTCTTTCTTATTGTGGTTTAATTCATACGCACGGCTTATTTTCCAAGTTGTATTATCTAGCCATCTATTCCCTCAAATATCTCTCTCCACTCAAATATCTCATATCCTAATTTCCAAGCTCCCTCCATCCCTCTCTCCCACACCAATCTTTCGTTGTGGAGTGTTAAAGTGCTAAATCTTCTTTACTTTGTAAATTCTATATATCTTTGGTGTTGATGGAGCTATGGATTATGAAATTTGCTGAGGTTCAGGAGTTTATATAGTGGATTTGGCTTTTTAGGGGTTGGATATGTGGGGGATGGGTAGGGCTATTCTTTTCTCTGGCGCTATGTTGGAATCTATCTTTGGTCTTGGGAGGGGTTGATTCACTTGGGGAGATGGGGGTTGAGTGATTATGGTATGATTGTCTTTGG
>NGKG01000029.1:20264-90400 GCA_002162505.1 Myriosclerotinia scirpicola | reverse complement strand
AGGGGTAAGGAGGAGAAGGGTATGGTGAATTGTTGATACAGGCATAGGAGCGGGACTCTGCATGGGTTGTCGATCTTCTCGGTGAATGAATGAGCTAGGTACTCGTGAACTACAATGTTTCCCACTGCTTTGGATCTTACTTATTAATACCTGGGTCTTGGGCATGTACAAATCTTTAACGAAATCTTTTTTGAACGAATCAATTATAGGTGGTGGAGTACGAACTTTTGTAGTATTACCTTTTTATTTCTTATTATAGTTGCGTACTGTATGCCGAATTCGGGGTTTGCTGTTGCTGTTGACATTGTTGTTAACGTCTGTTGTGTGAGAAACGATACTAATTATCATCACCTTTTTATCTCTTTGTCTCGTTTGTAATTCATGCTGTCAAGTGATATTACTCGAGGTATCATTGTTGTCTAAGGAAGTCTGAACTCTGAAATTCGAATCGCAGAACCCCAGTCTTCCCATCCAAAAACAACACTACTTTGTTGCGCGTATGTATAACTACTCGCACCCCAAGGATCTCATGGAAGTAATTTTCTTGTACGATTGATTTTGATGATTGGAATAGAATTGGTGTGTCGAGACTCCAGCTGTTTTAATAACTTTTCCCGGGATCTCGTTTAGCTAGTCTTCTTGTTCAGGTGGTTTAGAGTGAATTCATTTACTAGTGATGTTCATGCACTTGTTACTTGTGGCGTTGTGAATCCTGGAAAGTTTACCGTTGAAGAGGGGGTACGAGTGAATATGCTATGCAAGCTCATCACATTCCCAGGCTTATTCACTCTTGAGCGAGATATTGATGTGAAAGAGTTCCAATAATGCTTATTGTGATCTTATATATAGCTCTCGCTCTTCGCGGAAGACTCTCAGTAAACTTCTTTCTTTCACAATTTTCCGTCCTCAATTGTGTTCTGAGTTTGAAATGGATTGGATTAGATTAGATTGACCTGGTGTGTTCTTTTTGTGATTGCTTGTGTTGTTGACTTGTGATGGTTGGTCTTGCTATCATAGTACATTTTACGTTGTCAAAGATCCTCCATCCGTCTAATCTATTAACATGTTATCGGATGAGATATGGTGTTTTTTTAGTGTCTGGACGATACCTGTTGCTAACGAAGCAGGAGTTCTCTCGCATGCTATTGGCGCAGTATCATCTAATTGGAAGTTCCAATATCATCTCATCGTACTTCATGGCGTTCAAGTATTACCGAACCACGGGCATGCCTATATCCTCATAAATTCACATTATCGGTCTAGTCACTACTTAAAATACCACCATAATCTTATCCCATCGCCAAACAACTTCGAAACGCTTACTTTTCTCTGAAATCCTATCCTCATTCTACTTGCAAACATGAAAATTATAAGATCTACCCCTATTTATCTTCGCAAAAGAAGTCAGTAAGCTTCGCAAGCAAGATGCGGTGAATTAGCTGTTAGGAATGATCATACGCCTTAGTGATTGAGTAAATCTCATTATCAGTTGAATTGCATTCTCGCATTTTCTTGAGCCTTAGCTTGGTCCGTCTGTGCTGATATAAGGCC
The DNA here is from genome assembly GCA_002162505.1 of Myriosclerotinia scirpicola. Taxonomy (NCBI): domain Eukaryota; kingdom Fungi; phylum Ascomycota; class Leotiomycetes; order Helotiales; family Sclerotiniaceae; genus Myriosclerotinia; species Myriosclerotinia scirpicola. The sequence continues at coordinate 88,849 of NGKG01000029.1, read as the reverse complement.
AAGCGCTCATTGTAGCAGAGACAAGTCTGCTCGAATGTCCACCAATCATCGAAACACTGGTCGAACTATGATCATGGACAAAGAGACTTTTACTATGCATGTTCTCTGATACTATTCAACGATAGAAAATGGACTACTGAGAGTGGAAGCTTATCGCCTCTCGTCTCTCGTTTGTTCTTTTATTTCTCATTTCTCGATTTTTATTGCCAAAAGCAAAAGTTTTAGCACTACCTATCTTTAATATGCTCTCGTCTATTCCTAAATACACACCTTATCTTTTACATTTCATGACATTCAACAATAGAAGCCAATCCATTTTCTTTATTAAAAAAAACCCATTGCCTCAAATCCTCAGTATCAGTTACCGCAATCATCAGCATGCGCAACACCCTTGAAATGCTTTATCTTTCCATCTTCATATACATCGTTCATTCAAAGCATCGTGGCCTCTCTACCCACCAGCATTTATCCTCGCAACAGAAGTTCTATATCGTTTAGCTAGGTTCATGCTATTTCTTTACCCCTCGGTGATTAAACGTCCCTATTACCACGTAATACGAGCCTTCTGTACTCTCGAAATCACAAGCTTGATCCTCTGGTCCTGATACAGCGAGACAAAGTCAATCGTAGCATAAAGACACACAGAGAAACCTGAGTAGAGCCAAATTTACCTTCATGGACTACGCGTACATGCGAAATGTGCAATAATGAATCCTCGGTGAGTTATCTCCGTCTAGGGAATTTCATCTCTCCCATCTCGTCTCTTGCTTTTGTTATCGCTTCTCCTTTTTCATTATCCAGTTTTTTTATCACCATCGTTGGCATAGTGTCGTCTATTTGTAGATACCCGTTTCTTTCTGTCTCCTACAAATCACAGGACAAGATGTAGAGTACCCGATAGAACCTACCAAAAGAAAGATTCATGAGGTTGAAATGCATAGTTGGGATAGCATCCACTATGAGTTTCTCTTTCTGATATTCATTTTTTGCTTGATTCGAACACTTGCGGTCTTGGGAGGTGTTTAAATAAGTTCTTTGGAAACCCCTAGACGATTGAAGGTCACGCTAGCCCTGGTGTCCAAAGAGGGGAAGTGCACCAGTGTGTTGTTGAAAGTGGAGCATGAGGAGGGGAAGGTTTGTATTCACTCTTTCTAGTGACGTAGCAAATTACCCATCTTTGAGTTCGTTGTGATGCTTATAAGAGTTGATTCCCTTTATCTTTACTATCCAACAGCGTTCAAAGGTTGAAAGCCTATTCTCAATTAATGACGAATCCAGCTTCGCGGAATGTTCACAAGGTAGCGAATATTTCGCAGCAATGTATGGGGTTATTTATTTGAACTTTGCTCTGATCTAAATATTTCGTTTATTGTTGTCAATCTGTAGATTCATGTCAATTTTCTGTTCATTATCCTACAATGAAAGTTATAGTCGGGTGATAGTTGTGAAAAAATGATGATTGGGAAGGGATGAGTTAATTGTTTCATCTTTCTGATCTCCTCTGGTATTATAATCATAGTCATCAATAAATAAGTGAACCAAATGAGAACGATAGGGTAGCTTCAAAGTTAAAAAATGAATTGACTAGGATAGGGGAAATACTAAACGAGACCCCCAACTTTCCGCACCGTCTACCAGCATCTCGTCAGAGAGTGTCTTGTTCGAAATTGAAGTGGACTGATGCGATACACCTAAAATATACTTTTTCTCGAGGCTTTTCAGATATGGAAAGCCAGAGTATCTGCGATTAATAGGGAAGGTAAACGAAAATAAGTAGACGATTATGGTCACAAAATGCGCTAATGATGGGTGAATAGTATGCACTCATGTATGTTTACCGCCCATCTCATGCGCTGTATGGTGGGCTATTTCAGTTTGTTGATTTATCTGATGATCGAGTGAATCAGCACAATAAGGAATAGAAGCGGGAGAAAGTGGGGAGGTAATACAGAGGAGAGGAGGGAAACATGGCAGCGATTTCAAGATACAGACATGTCTTTTTATATCGCTTTCGCTAGATAGTCTGATGGAATCATGCTTTCAGGCCAATCTTTCGAAAACTTCGCCAACAAGCTGCTGAGAACCGAACTGAAAGTTGAGGCAGTTAGCTCGGAAGTCACTAGAGCCTGAGTTGAATGAGAAGACATGTGTTGTCCGGTGTGTGATAGATATATGGGAATAGTGATTGTGAAAGTTGAGATACTCAAGTGGATGGTAAAATAAAGATTAGAGAAGAACAGACAACATTGCTAGATATTATTCTAAATTTAGCACCCAAATGGATACCACCCCCCTGCCTGCCAACCCATTGAATGAGAGAAGGATATGGTGCCTGCGTTTTAGCTGTCGCGCGCTACGTCATAATTTTGTCTGCTAGTGAAGTGGCGTTTAGGTATTTTGATTTTCTTCATGTATTACTTGCTTTAAATTCCTGGTATAATAATGGAGATGTGGTAATATTCACTAGCGCAGGCTCTTCTAAGCAAGATTTATTGTGAATCTGGTGTTGATTGTGGGTATAAGACATGGTAATCCTCTGAAGATTCTCATCTTTTAATCGAATGTAGAGTGAGGAGATATCGTTTACGATAGAGACTTGAATTGTTGTCGGTATTATTAATTTACGAGTCGTTTCTTTGGGATAGTTGTTATTACCAGTAAATCAGATAACAATCAGTGGCAACCTGGAAAGATGAGGGATAAGATAAACACCAAGAAGGAACGGAAAATCCTGCTGCACTGGTGGGATCCTTTTGATGCTACTACTGCGCAGGGAAAAGAAAATGAACAGGGTATAAATAGTACCAAGTTTGTAGAATTACGCTTCTAGCATACACTAGGGACGGGGGAATAGATATGATTGATGAAGAATTAAGTGATTCTGTGACTAGTATGATATTTTGAGTTTGCAACATCTAATAGGTATTATCTAGGTAAGCTTAAACTTCAGAGACTTGCCGTTTTTGCATAGTCCAATGCAATAGTCTGCCGTGAGATTTGCTACGCTCTTCATTCTTATGAGTGACCGTTAGACTAAGAATAATCTAGATGTTTCTTGCATTTATAAAGAGAATTATTAATTATATTGCTGCGGTATATATATATATATATTCTAGGGGGAAGATTTACAAGGAGTGGATAAAACATTATTTTATTCTTGAGAAGTGATATTATAAGCTCTTTTGAATAGTATATTGATAATAAAGATGATGCCAGTGTTGAAGATGTAGAAAAGAAATTATGAAGATAATATTTAAGTTAATAACATCAATAAAAGGGGGTGGAGTGTGTATGGGGCATAGGCCAAAGGTAGGGCATTTGCAAATATATTTGTTCATTTAGGAATAGCCTCAAGCTTTATATAAACTAAATCGATTAGGTAATGGACCACTCCAATACCTACCTAGTTTATACATCAAAGGGCTAGTGCATTGGGCTATGAGCTTAGTTCATTGGGAAATGACAACATGGTGTATGCCCCTGGATATATAAGGACTTGAATTTCCCATAATGTGGAAGAAAAACCTCATCTAAAATTCATCAAAAGATGCACCAAAAGTTGTTGTCATGTCACAGTCACATGGTCGGTTATTTCAGGAGTACATACCTCCTTCCATTTGGAGTAACTCGAGTGTGAAGGCCAAGACCCAACTCACAGAACAGTCACAATAATAAATTGCTTCATAACACTTTAATGAAATTCCTTACCTGTCCAGTAATAACAATTCGAGTTGCTTAGTCGGCAAGGCTAGACACCAACCATACCCCAGTCTCTTACTAGTCTGCCTTCTTGCAAATTTTAATTCCTATCAACTTAACCTTCCTTCTTCCATCAACACAAAGACAGATTCAATTGATTTCAATAGAAATGAATCCATCAAAGTGAGTAATCCATCGAATATTCCTTCAAGGCTTATTGTAAAGTCTTTCCTGTCTTCAAGTCCATTCCGACTTGGCGTTTTCGCATGAATTCCATCTTTACCCTTGAGCTGACGCTTTCGATCTTCAAACAGAATCAACTCAACGAAAGTGAGCCTTCCTTAATCTCTCCCATTAAGAAAGATCAAATACCTCCTCCCTCGATTTATATCTACATCCTTGCTGTCTTCGATCCATCGAAGCGTATCTATTTTGGAGCTTGAGCTGATCTCTCTTTTCTTTTTCAACAGAATCAAATCAAATCAAATCAATCCACGTAAGCCTTCCATCATCTCATTACATCAAGACATCAAGACATCAAGAAGAACTATCTTCTCTTGCCTTGGCTTATTTCTTAAACTCCTCAATCTATCGGATCTTCTCTTTTTCCTGGGAGCTTGAGCTGACAATTTCGATTTTTTCCAGCAGATTCATACCAACCCCTCTTTCAGCCCATCAATAATAACAAGAATAATGGTCAAACACAAATTAAAGACTCGAAGGAGCATATGCGTCCTGTCGATAGAGAGGATGAACTTGTCTCTGGGGGCAGAGGCCTGGAGAGGAATCCTCAAATTCAAGGGCTCTGTGTCTGGTCAAGCCACATGCAAAACCTGCCACCAAAACTTTCATCCGTGATCAGGCACAGAGCCAATCCAAAATTATGAAACCCAAAGTAAGGAGTATATGAATCTTCTTGCCTCACTATTTACTCACGATCTTCTTCATAGATGAAACTGAACAACAAGAAGATTAAGGGGCTCTGTGGCTGACCTATGCTGAAGCCTGTTTGAGTCTGAAATGAAGATCGAAAAGGGTCAGTCGCGGAGCCCAAGGGAAGTTACCGCGCTCAAGGTAAAGTGATGCTGACAACTCTCCTTGCCTTATGATCGACTGACAGCTTTCTTTATAGATGAAACTGAACAATAAGAAGATCAAGGGGCTCTGTGGCTGACACGAACTGAGATCTGTTCGTATGCAATACGCTCGATCATAGTCAGTTGCAGAGCCCAATGCAGACTATTGAGCCAAAAGTAATTGATTTCCAAGTTCTTACTGCATTGGCGTTGACTAACATTCTTTATAGATGAAACTAAACAATAAGAAGATCAAGGGGCTCTGTAGCTGACACTATCCGAAGTCCATTCATCTGCAAATACGCCCGACTATAGTCAGCTGCAGAGCCCAACGCGGTCTGCTAAGCCAAAGGTACATTGATCTTGATACTTCTCTTGTTTTTCTATTCACTGACAATGGTCTCCACAGGTGAAGATCATCAATAAGAAAATAAAGGGGCTCTGTTCTTGGTTGATGGTGAGGTTCGTCTGTTATTCCAATTAGCAGACTATCAGCTACAATTGAAGACCGGACTACCACAACTGGCAAGGCATAGAGCCCAAAGGACAATCAATTAGCATTGGTAGGCGTTGATTCCCCAAGCAATTAACCAAAAAACCTCACTGGCTAACACACACTTTCTTTGACAGTTTACTGTGACTGACCATCCCATGCCGGACTCAAGCTTACCCAAGACTTCACCAGGGCTTGGTATCGATGTAATTATATACAAGCAAAGATTCCAAAGAAACAATATGACGGTACGGGGAACATGCAGTGTAAATTGTAAAGATGGTTGAGATAGCTGATACCTTGTCAGCGAAGTGAGAAAGAAGGACACAAGTAAATCGACATGCTGTTTTGAGATGAAGGAAAGAAAATTAAAAGGGAAATGCAATGTAAGTGACCACCAGGTTTTTTGCTGGTTGTTGCTAATGAAACAAGATGGTAGATATGCCAATTATGCCCAGCTTGGCTTAAGTACTTGAGGTCAGCGTGGTCTGTCTAAACCATCAGGAACATCATAACACTTCACGACGATGGATTAGTCTCTTAATTGTGGACCTGTAAGTGATTTTCCTCCCTCCATTGCAGAAGTTGGTGATGAATGGTGAATACAAGCTGAAAAGAATAGCTCAAAACCATGCTTGATACTGGCACACCACCGCCGTTATCGCGTACGAGTCCAGCATGTGGTAAACCCACAGTTGCTAAAATCCGCATCTCCCGCAAACGATAAGAAGGCTCCTACATGCGTGGGCGAGGACCAATCCAACAACCTGGAGAGACTCCACCACCCAGGCGATATCAAAGGAGCTTTGCTGGAATAAATTTCATTCGATGATTTTAGAAATTTCCAGAGCCATGCTGGACACAGATTGCCCCGGATCATTTCATTCCCAGAGTGTTACTTCTCAATCGAATCTCATCACTAATCCGCTCATTGCCAACCTCTCCCCAACATACGGGATTCACATTACCTCACCTCGAGACCTCGTCGAGACCAAAGTCTTATCGACTTTTTCTGTATGTCCAGGGCCTTATGATTTCTCATTGGAGATCATACAAGAGCTTTTACCATTGAGACCGAGGGAAACCTCGAAGGCGTAAAGGAGATACCAGCAGGTGCGAGTTTCTTTTGACGAGGATAGGTGGCCGTTGAGGCGCGCTGAGGCCAATTTGGTCGATGTAACTCTTATCCGGCGGATACTCCTTGCTTGGCATTTGAATTCCAAGACATGCGTCATATCAGAAATCATAGGAATTTACATCCCGGTATGACCACGAAGGTCATTGACCATGGAGTTCCTTTGGTTGTTGCGCTTGCAATTGGAGGAATATTTGCTCAGATCGCCAATCAGACCCACCAAGCTGGGATTCTGGAAACTGGAAGTATCTGCTGGTAAAGTTTTGTAGCATTATTACTAGCATTAGTTGATGTGGCAATATACTTTGTTTCATACAGCCGCCTCCGGGCGTGCCAACAAATCCCTTGCGTGAATTTCGAGTTCTGGGAACCACCTTCCTGCATACCAAATCAGTATTCTCATGCTTGAAATTTCAAGCAGAGGCATGCAAGCCCAGAGAGATGCAGGTGATCCTCGATCAACAAAGCTCTGATCTCAGAGAACACAAGGAAGATATCGAAAATCGCAGTATCTTTGTTGGAAATATCGACTACTCAGCGTGCCTCTGGGGAAGAAGCCACACTCTTCACCTTGGACGGTTTTACTATCAACCTTGGACCACTTCATTCCAGCATTTCCAACCATTCCAGCATTTCCAACCACCACGGCGATAAGAGAGGCGTCTTCATGATTTTGATCATGAAGTCGTTGACTTCGTCTCACCACGATTACTTCATGTTGACATCGCCACTTATCCGGGCTCAATGCGTTCTGAGAAATCAGTACGCTCCGTCAGTGTAGTCGGAAGATATACCCTCGGAGGCCCTTTGAACGCTATGACGTTGGAACACAAGTTGCAAGAGAGGAGATGGGCTTGGAGAGTGCAAGTCGAAAAAGCTCAATATTGAGTACCGAATGGTAAGTCGCTATCGATTCCCTGAAATGCCTTCAGACCACTCTGTCATTTTCTTGGAGTACCAGCTAATATTGAGAAATTTATAGGTTCTTGCAGCCATAGCTTGTCACGATAGCTCAGTGAGCTGCCATCTGCCACTGGCTATGTAGCCGAGACAGCTTCAGCCAGTTTGATTATCAAGTCGAATGCAGAGTTTGTCGAGGTATTTCTCTTCAGCAATTGATGCGAATATGGGATAGAATTTTTTCAGAAGATCCACCTCCGCCAACTCAAGCATGAGATAAGTGTAGGAAGTAAGTGATATTTCGTCATCCGAGCCTTTCTCCCCTTTGTTCCACATACAATTATGTGAGGGCAAAAGGGCTTATTGTGGTCTTACTGATAACTGTACAGGGCAAAAACCACATGTTATGAACATGATGTCAGTCTCCAACTTTATATTTTGACTTGATCTTTTGATCTGGTCTGGTCTGAGTGGAAGATAAATCTAAGATGCAATCCGTCGCTGGCCCGACCTTTGCTCTAACCGGAAAACTTTCTACTTCCAAGTTTTAAGAGTCATTTTGTTCCTTGTAACTCTGAGATGGAGTTGGTGGAATGGAGGATTGAAGGGTTGTGGGTTATTTGATGTGTGCAGATTAGAGAGTAATCAATGGTGTTCTTATAGCCGCCTCCGCGCGTGCCTTTTGAATAGTGATTGTGTGAAGACTTTAGAATGTATCATTGGAATGAATTGGATAGATTTGAAGATGAGTAAGTGTTTCCTCCCAAATTTGACCAAGCGTGGTACAACACCAATGAATGGCGCTGAAATTATTGAACAGTCTGAATGGTCAAAGATCAGACAATTGGAATTTATTACTCGATATCTTAACGATTCTGTTGTCCTTGTGACGCAAATCCAAGAGGGACTCGCATCTACGAGTGCATCTTGAGAATGTTGTGTCTGCTCCAGTCTTTTCCTCAAAACAACACCCCGGCTCCACACGCGAAGTTGTTCTTATCTTGGCGATCTTTGCTGGCAAAATCCCCAAAGATAATGCTGCCCAACTTGAGCATGTTTACACAAAATTCAACCTGCTCTCAATGCTCGATAGCCTTTTGAAGGACCTTCACGTCACAAAAGATGGGCTTCAAACGCCTCCCATCTTTTGAACTGTACGTCAAAATGGTAAGCATCCTGAATTGGGGCTTTCTTTTACGATAGATATCTAACACTTTCTTAGTGCTTCTATAGCATTCTTCCGAGTTTGATTAAATTCTCAATACCTGAAATGCCAGTCTATGATGCTGCAATCTCTGACAGGCCCCGAACAGGCGAAGAGCTCCCCGAGGGAAAGACTTGGATCTAGACCAATAGTAGAATCACAGTTATTATGCGAGTGTCTTTAGTACATGATCCATATACTCAACCAGTAAAAAGTTTTATGTCATTGGGGAAGTCCACACTGGCTTATCTTCCAATACTAGGTCTGGAGCTGTCAAGCGTTAACGAAGGAGGGAAAGAAATTATCAGTCTTGGAAAATAAATTGGCTCATCTTTCGAAAAGAAGCTTTTGACTTTCATTAGACAGAGGATTGGCAAAGAGACATATCAGATTGTGTCTCTCCCTCCTTCCCTCCTTCCCTCCTTCCTTCCCCCCTTCCCTCCTTCCCTCCTTCCCTCCTTCCCTCCTTCCCTCCTTCCCTCATTCCCTCATTCCCTCCTTCCCTCCTTCCCTCATTCCCTCCTCCAGAATCTAGCTTTTCTCAAGCAAGTCAACAGACAACTACTTGGAATATCAGCTACGACTATCAGCGATGATCATGCGCCTTCGCTGGTTGAATTGGATCATTTACCCCAGAAAATGGACCGTATCACCAAACATCTTACTCTGCTGTCATCGTCTCATGGAGGAATGAGGACAAAGTACTGGGTGAATGTCCAGTCAACCGATGGCAGTGCTCGGGATGTAGATCATATGGATCAGAGAAGAATCTTTGAGCGACCTGATGAAGATGACGAAAATTTGGCTTTTTGCCTTGGCTATGAGTGGAGTGAGCTCAACAAGTGGGTTGAGAGCGACTATAATGAGGCAGAAGATAATAAGGAAGAATAGTAAGGAGAACGTTCTGAGGTCTCAACCTCAACCTTAAGTTGTCGGTGGTTCTTCCACATGATAAGTCAAAATACGATAGGTTGAAATGCGATGGTAGCCCCTCCCTCGCCTTCAATTCAAATTCCTCGATTGGTGAAAAAATTTATACACCAGACCGAAAAGTCAGTAAACTATTGCCTCGCCACCAGTATTCAGTCGATATTGCTTGTACTCCCCCGAGGAGAGAGGACCGATACACACCAGCAAACACATAATTCGGCATGGGTGGTGCTTCCGACCACCGATCTGAAGGATAGAAATATGGAAGATACCCAGGGTTGACTTCCCAATCATCGAGTCTTGGATGTACTCAGCTGTCTTTATCTCTTGGATAAGACAATAGCCACATGGATGAAGCCTCTCTCGTCTTCGTCATTGAATTCGGTCATGGTCGACCTGTTCATTCGATCAAGCCATAGCCGCATTGGACTCCGATAGAGAGCAATACATCAAAGAAGCATGGAGATCTTTGTCGGTGGGTCATGCCATTTCTGTTCCTGTTTCTCGGATTACTGATGATTCAGCAGATTCTTCCCAAATCGCGAGCAAAATAATATTCAACATGTAGCCTTTTGGCTGTAACATAATCGAATTGCGAGGATCTCCTAAAGCCTAATGATACCAACCAAAAGCGCTGCTGAATGGAATATCTTGAGAATTCCAATAGCGAGCCTGAACGATGTTTGTGATTTCTTTGAGCAACTTCAGATCAGTTGTAAGTACCTCTCGACGGGATCTAAAATCAGTTATTAACCAAATAGCGACAGTTGCCGAGATTCATAATAAACAAGTAGGACATCAATTCAACGATGAAGACTCCAGGTTTTATGAACTTCGATACATTTCGAAGCTTCTCCTTCCTCAAGTATGGCAATCGGACCCTTGCCACAAATGAGCATTCCAATACCCGATCTTCCTTCAACTCCAATAGAAGTGCCGAATAAAACATCGACCAGAAGCCTAGTAAGGAGAGAGAATGACACGAGGGATGTGATAAACAAGGGAATTTGATAGAAAGAAGGGATGATGAATTTGGAGGGTACCAGGGTGCCCAGTGGTGATGTGGTGACTCGACTAAGTGATTTTACCCAGGTCGAGATGGTTGAAAATGGTACAACTTCTCCACCAAATTGAGACCGAGGATTTTGGGAGTGAGGTGCGGGGGAATACAAATGGGCTAATACCGAGCTCTTTCTCGGTAGCTTTTTCAACTACTTCTCACCCAGCACCCGAAGCCCCGAATCCCTGTAGGTACCGAGTTATACCATCGTTGAAGGGGGGTGCAATGTGGAGGAGTTGGGGAGGGAAATAGTGTCAGAAGATTCAATATTCACATACATATATATACCTTCTATTGAGACCATCAATAAAATTTCCTCTGTACTACACTTACCAAAACAATTCTTTTAATATTGATCACCTCGCACCCCTTGCATACGCACACATCATTCCCGTCGAATGGCGTCGGTCTATAAAAAGTTCCTCGTTTATCTTTGCCAATTTTCTGCTTCTTTCATCATCATATTATTGATAATAATGTCTGTCGTTTATCTCCATTCCAGATTTCCTATCCTTCTACGTGCGCCCCATCTTTTAATTAATACGTTTCTTTCATATAGCCTTTTGTTACCTTGATACCTACTAAGTATCCTTTGGTGATTTTCATTTATTCTAATCCCACCAGCTCCTTCCGCAGTCCCCCCCCTATCCTCCAAATAAACCATTTATACCATCCTCGCATGACCCCCCCTCATCCATATTCCATTTTGGATAAAATTGCCACACTCATTCCTCTGTCCATCCCTTATTAGATAAGTTCATAAGCGTCATTTGCCTAGACTTCTTTCCTCCGTAAATTTTACCCATTCCTCCTTTGTGAGTTGTATCACATTCCTATGATGATCATATATAAATTCCTTTCCGCCATTTTCCATCTTATCCCCCACGTCCCCATCTATTTCTTCCCTTTTCTTTACATCTATTCAATTATGTTTTCTTTTTGGTTCATTACACCTCATTTTTATAACCAATGCGTTCATCACGTCCTTTCCCATCTTCTTTCTCCGCTCTGCCGTATTTTTCCATCTTTAATATCGGAAGTCCCCTACTGCTTTCCATCTTCTCATAGTTGATCATATCCTCACATTCCCCTTTTATTTGGCGAGTTCGTTCTTGACTTTGCATTATAATAATCGTCCTTACCACTTGGTATCACATAAGGGTTGTACATAAACGCATCACAAACTTTGACCCCTATGCGATTCTACACTCATCCCTTCACACCGCACACGAATGTTGGAAAGATCACAAACAATTCAGAATGATCAAACATTCGTCCAACAAGCATCATTGCACAAGTTGCATGAATCGACTATTTTGCCATTGTGAAAATTCTATTTAGCTTTGAAGCATATTGAGAGAAATTGCTTGTATATATTCGAGCCACATCCTTTCCTTGTATCATGAACCCCAACAAAATCATCATCTTCCTACATTGTCCTCATGCTTTTCTTCTAATACCCGTTGTACAGTGTCAAAGCAACCAGCGGGATTTCCGCAGATGTATCCGCCACCATGGCATCCTTTCCGGCATCTAACACCCTCTTCATAACAAACACAACTGCACGATGTACAATTATCTTCGCACCCGCAAGATTGCAAATCCCCATCTCCACTCTCCCCCAAATCCCGTAAAGCATCATCTAGCTCATCCATCTCCAACCGACTCAACCCACCCCAGGAATGAGATGATTTCAACAGCAAGCGAATGCTATCCTTGACTGCAATACCCCCGATAGAAAATGCACCTTTACCTGATCGCGGGATTTTCTCTGCCAGCATCCAAGCTGCCACTGTTTCCTTGATCATGTTTTCGCTCCATGCGATGCCTCCAGTCATCAAACAATCAGTAACCGATACTTCCGCGTGTACAGTTCCAGGTGGCATAATTAATATATCGCCGGCAATGAGAGGAACTAATTTTACCGCAGTCGCTGGTGGCATCCATTGATCTCCTTCCAGCTCAAATTCCTTCTGTATTTGCGAATCCAGCGACTTCATATCAATGATCGCGAATAACTTCATTGTCGTCTCATCACCTTCCAGACAATAGAAGTCATCACCAGTCACTCCTATACTATTCCCAACACTTTGTCCTTCTTCCTGATTCTCCAGGCGAACCCATTTTGCAACACCGCAATTGTCGAGGTGTGGTCCAGAGAAAGTCCCACTTTGGCCAAGTTTGACAAAAAGGTCCGAATCAGACAAGTTCTTCTTACTCTCCAATGCAATCTTTCCTCTCCCCTCCTCATCACCCTTTACAGTACCATAACCAAATTTCACATGGGTCCGGGCAGATAAGCTCAAGCACCTCATCAACAGAGTTGTATGTAACTTCAAAGGCCAGGGTGTCTCCGACTTTACTATACCTCGGAGGTCATCCATGTTCAAGGGTGTCGCCCCATCAGGACAATCTGCCAATCTTGTAATGACATCTCGCAAAGCCATATTGCATGGTGTTCCAACCCCTGTACCTGCCACCACATCATAGTTATCCACTGTAAACTCCTCCCCTCGTACGGACTCCGCATCCAATGCGTGAACAAGACCTTCAATGGAAGCTTGTTTACGCTGAAGTCGATCGCCGAAGTCTCGTATTAATATGATCGGAAGCTTCTTTTGTGAAACCAAAGAATCATTCAATTCCTTCATTGTGGCGAGAACAACATCGCACTCCGAGTCCCATGTCCCAGGCTTAGCACATTGTCCTTCATCGATAAAATCCAGCGCCGTAAGTGCCATCTGATACATCAGTGTTTTTCTCTTTGCCGCATCCATAAGTATCCCATGGTATTTATCGCGCAACTTTGTAAGAATGTCGCTATGCATCAGTCGTTTCCACTGTTTCGTCACAATCTTTGATCGTCTTTCATGCAGTGAAGATTGTTGAGTGTCGAGTTCTGGCAATGAAGCATCGTGCGAGCCGAGTTGTGTCGGTCCTACAAGCTCCTGAGATCTCAGCTCATCAGGCTGTGAAGCCATGCCTTCCGAGGACACCAATCTGTTCTCCACCCTAGGACTGATGTAACTATTCGCCCACTTCAATATCGAGACCCCATCTGCCTGCCTGAAACCATCATACTTGCTACACATCTCATCGATGAAGGCAACATAACGGGTGTTGCTGGCAGATATTCCACTTTCTTTCCACTTGCTCAAAATTAAAGCTGGAACATCGTCAAAGAGAACAATGATCTTGGTCGTGTCCACTAACGATGACGTTGTTCTCTTTATATTCCAAGCCCCTTCCTTCCAGAATATTTTTTCCTTATTGAGTGCGGCACGTTTTTCATGCTGCTTCACGCAGCGCTGGACTTTGGTGGGTGTTGCTTGCCAGTGCCTATCTGTTCTCCGGACTTCTCGTTGCATTTTAGATAGAATATAGTCGATGACCTCTGGGTCGTTTATCTAAAAAAATAGTCAGACAACTTGAAGAACTAAGAATAGTGGGAAAGATGGAGGGAGCGTGAGATTCCCAAAAAGAATTGATTGGCAGATCTGGAAACCCATACCTGTTTTGTTGGTGTCTCCATATCTATCACCAATGCCAATAAAGGCACTGCAAGATGGCAATGAGTAGAATATGACTATGCGTTGCTATAAACTCGCCGCGAGAACGATTCGTATCTGCCAGCAGCTCCTATTGTGTGTATAGAAACATTCATGCGCAATTGTACACAATGATAACCAGCATTAACTGGAGATTTGTGTTAGTATGAGAACAATAATGATTCGAAGAAGTCGACTTACTATACTGACGCAGTTTTTCCAAATACTTTCCTGATATTGCCTTTGCTTCTAGACTAGAAAGATAAAAACACTTCTTCTACTTCTCAGTCTCAATAACGGCATACGCTCCATGTAAATATTAGAATAGTATAATAAATATCTTTGAATCGTCAACGCCAACGTTGTGCTGTCAAGCCTTCACTATCCGATAGATATAATGGTAAATTTTTTTTCATCAGGTACATGTTGACCCCTCATGATGAAGAATTGTGAGCACATGTACTCCAAACACACCTTACCTATTTCAGAACTCTCGCTTCCCAAACGCGCTAATGAAATCACCAGAATCATCATTGGAGACACAATAAACAACACTCTTATTTATCACTCTGATTTTATGGTGGCAGCCTAGGTATGTTGTTGCCAGGTCTCAGCATTACATATCAACAACTCGATTCCACAATGCCATTATTTCCCCGAATCCCCGACTACAACGAGATACCATGGAGAGACGACCCAGAAGACTAGTGTATAACATGCGCAGAGCTCATTCTGCCTTGAGACAATTGAGAACCAGACTGTCAGAGGAATTGACGCCGACTGCGAGGTACGGAAAGATGAATCCCCAAGACTTTCTTGACTAACAACTTCCCTTCTCAGATATCAAATCCAGTTGCAAATTGTGGCATTCGAAACTTTCTACGCAGAGGTCGAGCTCTTAGCACAAGAATACGCCTTATTATTTGAATTATGCTTGAGATACGTCACCATTATGCAACATTTGGGGAAACTTATATGAAGCAAAATACCACGTTGCATGTGCAATATCGGCAGTAAGAAGCATGCTATTTGTGGCACCATATAGAGCCTTGTCTGCATCAATCTCTGTTGGAGCGTCCACAACAACAACAATTGAAAGAGATCAAGCAACTCATATTTGTAAGATTGACTTCGTTTTCCCCCCCTGTGCCACTGCCATCTGTATGTTTTTCCCGGTATCCCAACATGTACTACATCTTTGTGGCAAAACGTCCTTTGCCTTTTGACACTACCATGTTTCCCCCCATCTGGCACTGGCCAAATAATTTGGGCATCCTTTGAACTTTCATTCTTCTGGCATTTCCAAGGTTTACTTTACTACCTAGGAGGAAATAGGGGGTCAAAGCTCTCAATACTTGTCGGATATACATCGGTTTTTTTTTTCAATTAAGTTAAATAGCAAATCCGGTAATTATATAGAATAAATAAAAAAGAATATACTTTTTGAAATGGATATAGAAGTTAAAATGGATATAAAATAAATCGGATATGAGTTTTATATAAGTATAGAATTTATTATTAAAGTAATTTATATATTTATTTTATTAAAAAACTAATATAATTTTCTAAATCTACCTTAATCTATTTTAAATTAATAATTTAAATCCATAAATTTCTTTATCCAATTAAGAATTAAAATGTGATGTGTAATGGATTAAATATATTTATTAGATTTAGAACTCTTATCCGTAAACTTTTATATTTGCTTTATAATGATTTTAGATATTATTGTTGTTACAATAATAAAATTAATAATTATTGAATGGTTAGTATTTTTTATGTTAATTTTATTTGCTAATAATATAATTATATTATTATTATTTTTAACTAATAATCCAAATTATTTTTATTACAATAATAGCTAATTATATCTTTGCAACTCCCCCTTTTGTAATTTCTAATTTGTAAATATAATAAACCTAGTTTGTTAAATATATATTATTCAATATTGCTTTTGTTTTATTATTAATCTATTCTACAACTTTTATTATTTCATTATTAATTACAATACATTTCAAAAAAAAAAAACAATTTATATATAAATCAGATTTTTGGATATTAATTATAGAGTAATTTATATTATATAAATAAGTTGCTTTTTTATATAACTCCTTATTTAAAATATCAAAAAAAGTTTAATAATAAAAAAGCAAAGTTGTAAACAGTTTAGCTTAAATTTTTATATAATTAAAAGTAATAATTAATCACATTTTACAAAATAAAAATTTGAAAATCATATAAAAATAAAGTAAGGCTTAATTCCTTAAACTTATTTTTGTTATTAGATATCCCATCCTGTTTCTTATTGTTTTTAATATTCTTAAAAACTTATTTTTTTATTTTTTATTACTTTTTATTTGTAAATTAAATTTTTCATTATTTTAATCATTTTTGCTACCTATACTTTTTTATATTACTTATTAACCTTTTCTATTATTCAACAAAAACTTATCTCATATTGCTTTTTTCTTATCTTTTTTTAATAAAATCTATTTAACTTTATTTATCAAAAATATATTATTTTTATTATTAAAAATTGTTGAAAACTAATATTTATATATTCAAAAAAATATAAAAATAAATGTTATTTATAAGAAAGCAAAAAAAAACAAAACGCTTATCTAAAAGAAAAAAATACTCAAACTTATCAATTAATTAAGTATATCTTTACCCCATTTTATTTATTTTACCTTTTTGTTTTTTTATATTTTGTTAAAATTTAAACAATTTATTAAATTTATTAAGATTTATTATATAAAGGTATACCAATCTTTATATTATTTGTATTACTTTTGAATATCTAAACTTTATTAAATATCCCAAATATATATTAAAGATTTAATATTTTATTAATTTGATATAAATAAAATGTAAATAAAGTAATAGGATTTAAAAAAAAATAATAATCTGGATTTACTATCTTTATTATAAAGGGAATAAATCTAAATAAATTTGTATTATTTAAAAAACCTTTTTGAAATGTAATTTTAATAATAAAAAAATAATAGAAAGATAAAATTGTATTATCATTATTGAAAATCATTGTATTTTAATTTGTTTATCTTTTTATCAAATTTGTATATAAAAATAAATATTATAAGATATTTAATCAAAAATATAATCTTATCTTTTAAATTTTCGATTCTATTATTAAAACCGCTAAATTGTAATATAATCTTGTATTTTTAATTTAAAGGAATTTATTAAAAACTTAATATTTATTTTAAAGATAATAATAAATTATATTTGCAAAATTATAATTAATTTTATTATTTATATTTACTAATATTAGTATATAACTTATTATATTTTTTATTATTGAAAATTATATTAAAAAGATTTTTAGATTATTTGCAAATATTATTGATCAAATAAAACTATTTTAAATAATTAAAAAATATAAGGAAATTTGCTTTTCTATTCTAAATAAAAAAGAATTTTTGAATTACCAAAAAACAAATCTACAAAAAACAAAATAGTATAAAGTTTTCTTTTAAATCCAAAGCAAATATTGAAAACTTTGTATTTTTTTTATATTATAAAGTTTACATTTTTAAATATAAAACTTTAAAAAAAAAAAATTTTTATTATTATATACAATAATAATTAAATTTAATAATTAAATATTAAATATTGGGATATTTAGTAAAAATCAAAACTAACTATATTAATATAATAGTATAACAAAAAAATGTTTTTGATATTTCTTAAATACAAATTAAATATTAGTAATATGCTTTTTTAATATACAAAGTACTAAAGAAGGAAACTTTTGAAAAATATTAATTACTATAGAATTTATAATATTTTTTAAATGTTTATTACTATTATTTATTATTGCAAATTTGTTGGTTGAATATATCTACTTAGATAATAACTTTAATTATTTGATTTTATAATATTGTTATACTACTATTGTTATTAATATGCTATTTTTTTTAATTAATTTATTAAGAATTTCATTTTAAAATATTTGTATAAAAAGAATTTTAAATATTATAATTATTGTTTCTTTTTAATTACTTTTAATTATAATTAATTATTTAATAAAATTTAATTAAAAATGATTATAAAAAATAGATTTTAGTAATTACATTTTTCTTAAAGTTGTATTAATCAATACTTTCTCAATTTCAAAATGTAAAGTTTATGTTAGGTATTGTTAACCTTATTTTTTTTTAAAATGGAAATTATAATTATTAGTATAATAAATTTATTTCTAATATTTTGTTATTCGTTACTATTTTTGCTTCTTTTTTTCTTTATAATTATTTTATTTCAATTTATTATTTACTTTTAATTAATTTAGATTATATAAAAAAAAAGAAAAACATAAGTTTGTTTTATTAAAATATTATTTTAGTTTTAATATATTTTTATTAATTTTATATTTAGTTTATGGTAGAATATTCGGATTTATAGTAAATTATAAAAAATTCTTAAAATATATAATAAATTATAGTAGGTTGCAATAAATTGCAATAAATTATAAATTATAAATAATATTATTAAAAAGTTAAAAAATAAAATATCTTAATTTCAAATTTATAAAAAGCTAATATTCTAATTACAATTTAACAAAATACTATTTTTAATTATATTTTCTAAAACAAAGCTTATTAGTTCTTTATTTTATTTTAATATAAAATTTTGAAACTTTGTATTAATAAGAATAATATATAAATAACACGTAATAAGAGAAGGCATTTCAAATATTTTTTAGTTTTTTTTAAAATATATTATTTGTAATTTTATATTTGAATTTTATTTAAAAAAAATTTTAACTTTTATAATTAGGGTAAATACTTTTCGTTTGTTAGGTAACATTTTTTGGGTGAAAGTAAGATTAAATTGAAAAATGGATTACTTACCAGCCGTTTTAACAAAAATAAAATCACTACAATTAAATATAATATATTTGTATATTCTAAAATTAATTTAATTAATATATTGAAATTATTATATAATATTAATTCCCAAACTTATAATATTTAGTATTTAATAATCTTATTTAAAAGCTATATAAAGATTTACTAAGAATTTATCTAAAATATTTAGATTTTTATATATTATAAATAGTTTTAAAATTATTAATATTTAAGTTGATACAAGCTTTTATAATATTATAGTTTTTTGGTATAAATTATCATTTTTGTATTATAAAAAAATTATTTTGCTTTCAATAATTTTTATATTAAATAATAATAGTTTTGTAAAAATAATAGAATATTGTTTAGTTAAAGTTAATAAAATTTATACAATATTTAAATATATAATCTTAAATACTTTATAATAATATAAAAATATAATAATGTATAAATTCTTTTTAAATATAAATATTTTTTTTATAGAACATTTATTAAAAAAGTATGTTTAACTTTTAAAGGTTTTATAAAAATAAATTAGAATATATATCAAAAAAGCAAAAATTTGAATAATTCTAAAAGATTTTATTTATATTTGGATTTTTTAAAAAAGATATTACAATTAAAGATTGTTTCAAAAAGGATGGTTTGTATAGTTAAATAAAAACCTTAATAAATATTAAATCTTAATAATCAAAATATAAACTTTTTGAATTTCTTAATATCTATCAAATTTAATATAAACTTAATAACCTTTTTAAATTGTTTTATAAATTTATTACTATTTGTTAATTTTGCGATTATTTATAAATCTAACTTATAGATTTTAGATTCTAGTATTAAAGATGTAAACAATAAAATAAATGATGGACTTTTATTTAATATAATAGATTTTAATTTACTAGTTATACAAAGCTTTGTGTAAAAATCCACTATAGTTTTAATTAATTTAATAAATATAATGCAGCTATAAAAAATTATTTCAGGAATTTTGGGTTAATTTATAATAACAATTCTTAAAGCAACTATTACAAAAGCTAATTTAGCAAATACAAAGAAAGTATATATTATTATACTAATAATATTAAACTTAAATATTCTCATTTTTAAACCAAATTCTCAAACAATAGTTTTATAAAAAACTTTCTTAATATATAATTGTTAAAGCCAATATTAAAATAAAAATAAAATAAAAACAACTAATTTATTTACCTCTTGTATAAATTAGAATTTAAAATAGCAAAAAGGATTTTAAACTTGCTTTTAATTAAAAAAAAAGGAAAAATCCTTAATTCAACAGTATAATTGAATTTCCTATTCTTGTTTAAAATAATAATAATCAAAAATAGTTATATAAGTTTCCTTAATCCAGAAAATTCGGAATAAATTGGATCTATTAGTTGGTTGTAAATAACATTTAATACTAACAAAAATCTTATTAAAAAAAATTCTATATTTTTGATTCTTCATTTATTAAACAAAGTTTTACTTTTTGTTTTAATTAATATAACACAATATTAATAAAAGAATTTAATATAATAATATATTCTATTTATTTTTATAATATCAAAATTTAAATCCTTATATTCTTTTTTATTAATAATATAAAAACAGTATTTTTGATTAATATTTTACTTTATAAAGTTAATATTCTTATTATTCATTAATATATTACTAATAAATACCATAATAAATTTAATAACAAATACAAACTTTTTATTAATTTCAAACTTAATTTTTTTATTAAATTCCACAAATTCATTAATATTTATTATAACTTTTACAAAATTGGATTTATAAGGGCTTAATAGAAGCATATATATTAATATATTTTGGAGTCTTTTGATTGTATTAAACTTAACTAATTAAATGTAAATATTTATTAAAAAGCAATATATATTAAAATAAAGCTTAAAAGTATTAATAAAATATATAAATAAGAAGAATATAATAGGTTTTTCAATAATTTTTTTATAAAAACGACAAAAATAAATATTAATTTTTAATTCTTTAATTGGGGGATAATATTGTATAACAAAATATAATTCTGTATGCTTAATATTAGCTACTTTTTTAATATAATATATAGATTTAAATTAGATTTCTTCTTTGTATTTTAGTATATTAGTTTCAAATGTATATAATATAATATAGTTGTAAGTAATATAAAAAATTTAAGTAAGTAAAATATCCTTTAGTAAATCTTTAATAAAAATCATTTCTTTATTTATTATAAATATACAGAGATTTTTAATAGTATTCAAAAAGATTAGGGGTAGATTTAAATATAATATATATAGTTTTATTATTAAAATTACTTTATTTTGAAATATAACTTTTATTTTAAAATCTTTGCTAATATTTTTAATTCTATTTGTTATTTCTTTTTTGATATTTTCTTTTTAACAAATATATTTAATAAAATTGGATAGGAAAAACAAATCTTTATTAGTTAAATGTACATATTAACCTAAAGTTGTTTAGATTAAAAAACTTTAAACTTTCCTATAATATAGCTTACTAAATAAATCCATAAATTATATCAAACCAAAATATATTTGATTAATCAACTTTTTGCTTTTTAATATAAATTTAAATAAAATGATTAAATTAAACCAATACAATTTTTTTTTGCTAATCTTTAATTTAAACTAACATTTAGCTTTTGCTATTAATAAAAAAAGCTTTTCAAATACCAACTATACCTTCTTTTTCCGCTATAAAAAAAAAGCAAATATAAAGTGGTTTTTTGCTTTAATATATTTATTATTTTTAATAACTTTTTGATTTCTTTAAAATTGATTATTAAATTTAAAATCTCCAACAAAAACTTATATTATTTTCAAGAAATATTATTCTTTTTATATTAATTACCTATTCTAAATCTAAAAAAATCTAACTTAATTATTTTAATACTAAATTTATATTCTATTTATTTTAAATCTTTTTTTAATAAAATTGTTATAAATATAATAAATAATCATCTAAATAAAAATAAAAATATCTTTTATATCAAATTTGATTAAAATAAATCAATAATATTTTTTTTTAATAAAAATATTAATATAAATAAAATAATGTTTGCTTTTTTTTATCTTTATATTATTTATATTCTAATCAAATTTTTTAAGCTTTTTAACTTTTTTAAAAACCTACCTTATAATATCTTTTAAATTTATTACTATTAAAAAATTCTCTTTAAAATCATTATTTTTATTATTATTAATATTTTTAAATATAAACCATTAATCTTCTTCAAAATCTAATATAGGAATATCTGCTATATTAAGTGGTTTAATTATTTTAAATTGAAAGTTATTAAATAAACTTATCAATTCAAAATTATTATTATTAATTTATTATATTATTTAATTTAATCTTAAATAATATATTATGTATATTATTATAATTAATTATATTATACTAATTAAAAATATCCTAAAATTCTTTTTTGTAGATAAGGAATTTCAACAAGGATATATATTAATATATTAGATAGGTATTAAAAATATTAATAATATAATATTTAAAGTATATTCTTAAAGGATTTATAATATCTAATGATATTTAAAAGGAACATTTTATTTAATAAATGTGAATAATTGAAATAATTATAGAATATATAAAGCCCAATAATTCAAAAATAATAAAAAGATAGTTAAACATTTAAATTGAAAAACCAATCTGGAAATTCTGGAAATTTTCAAAGTTTATTTTGTTATATTGGTATACATTTTAAAATAAAAAACTTTAATAATTTTTTTAAGGGAATAAAAAAAAACGGTTGCTTTTTAGGGAGCAAAAACAAAGTTTCTTTTAGATTTTTTAATTAATATTACCAAAAATATTAGTATATATTAATTTAAAGTTGGGTTTATTTTTTGCTTTAATAAATTAGTTATAATAGAATTTAGCAATCTTATAATTAAATATTTAAGAAAAAAGGCATTAAATAAAATTCTTAAATAATAAACAAATTTATATTTGTTTTAATAATATAAAGAAATTTCTGATTTTAATTTTAAATTAATCAAAAAAAATAAACTAAATAGTTTAACTTTTTATATAATCAATTTGAAATAATAATAGTTTATTATTTGTTTTAAATTATAAATACTACTATTTTTATATATAATAAAATCAAGATTAAAAAGTTATACTTTTGAAATAATTATATAATCTTTTATTATTAATATACTATAAAATAGTAGAATATTATATAGTTTATATAATAAATGTCTACAGTATAGCAAATAAATGTAGTATTTGATAAATATGGTTTTAATATTTTCGATAATATATAATAAGTATATAAAGGTTGAAATCAAAAATTTTTAAAGTTATAAATGTAATATTAAAAAATGTTTTTGTAGTTATAATAATATAAACTAAATATTTGTCATCGCTATTGCAATTATATAAATAATAACTAAATGTAGATCTTCTAGTAGTAATATTTTACTTAAATAATATAAAGCACTAGTTTTTTTTATCTTAAACTATTTTAAATTAATAATAAACTTAAAAAGATAAACTTACAAATTTGTATTATCAAAAAGAATTTGTTTATTTATGTTATAAAAATCCAAATTATTTTAATTAATATTAATATTAAAATCGATTCAAAAAAGTAGATTTCAATTTAAGAAATTATTAAAATAAAAATTATATAATTTATTTTTATATACTAACTTGTTATATATTTTCTAAAATCAAAGAAAAACTTTTATTAAAAAAAAGATATTATTTTATATTTTATTTTATATTCTACTTTTTAATTTACTTTTTTTTTTTTTATATATTATTATTATAATTTATCTTTAACTTTTTAGTTATTATAATAATAATTATAAAAAATAAAAATATATTTAATTTAATAATAAATTATATTTATAATTATAATATTATTAATAAAGTATTAATTAATATTTATATTAAATATATAAAAATAACTTTTGCTTTTTTTTTTTTTTTAAATTAGTTTATTAAAGAATAAATAAGCAAAAGAAAAAGGAAATTGTTACTACCACTGTTACAAATTAAGTAGTTTTTGAAGATAATAGTATTAAAATAAAGTAAATTTATAAACTAAGAATTCACCCCAAAAAAAGCAAAGTAATTACTATTAAATTAAATTAAAATATTATAAGTAAAATCAATATAATAGTATTTGTATTAAACTTATATTTAATAATTTAAAATTATATTTAAATTAAAACTTTATCACAAATTATATTAGATATTAATAATAATTCAATAAATATTGATTTTATTAATTTATTAATCCTTAAACTTTTAGAATATTAAAAATAAATATTTTATAAAATTAATTATAAAGCAAAATTCATATTCTTTTTTTATTTTAAATATAATTTAAATAAAAATAATGAATATAAAGAAAAAGATATAATTATTTATAAATTAATATTTAATAAAAAGTTTAATAAATTAAATATAATATAATTAAAGATTATTATTATAATTAAAATTAAATATTTAAAATAGAAAATTATAAATAAACTCCTAATAAGTTTTCTTTTTTTATGATTAAATTCATTTTGTATTAATTATTTTTTGTTTTTTAATTAGGTTTATATAAAAATAATAATATAAATAAATAAAATAAAAATTAATTTTTTAGGGAATATAAAAACAATAAATACCAAACTGGTAACTTTCTTTATTTAAACTTTAATTAAAAATAATTTTTATAAAATCTTTTAGTTTATATTAAATTTTATTTTATAAAATAATATAAGTTTTAATAAAATTTAATATAAAAATAATTTGTATAGAAATCTATATATATATATAATTATTTATTTAATAATAATTAAAAATAAAAAAGTTAATAAAAAAACTAATAAAAAAAAGCTTTTTATTTATATATACAATCTAATTAAAGGAGATATATAGTATATAAAAAGAATAGATTTTTAGGAGGTTTAAAAAACAATTATGATTTGTAGAGAAAAAGCAAAAAAAAAAAAAATAAAGGTGTTAAAAAAAGAAATCGATTTTGTATTAACCAAAAAACTTTTAAATTAAAAAATCTTTATATAATAAATTAATAAATTTTTCAAAATCAAAATTAAATTACTATTAATTTATTTTTTTTATATATTTGTTTTTATTATTTATAGAAAATCAATATTAATTAAGGCTTTTTGTTAAAAATGGATTTAGTTATTAAATAAAGAATATATATTATATAACTAAAAAGTTTTTTTTTTATTATTAAATAATATTCTTTTTATTTTTATAAAGTTAAAATTAAAAGAAAATATATTTAAAGCTTAGTTATATTTAAACAAAGTAAT
Source organism: Myriosclerotinia scirpicola (assembly GCA_002162505.1). Lineage (NCBI taxonomy): Eukaryota > Fungi > Ascomycota > Leotiomycetes > Helotiales > Sclerotiniaceae > Myriosclerotinia > Myriosclerotinia scirpicola. Next base: position 63,619 of record NGKG01000029.1, on the reverse strand, counting down.
ATATATTTAAATAAAAAAGTTAATCTAATTATTATATTTATTAAAACGAAATTACAATATTATTATTTTTGTTATTTAATTTATATAATTCATAATTTAAGGTTTTATTTAAATAATAGTTAATTTTAAACTTTAATATACAAAATTCCCTAAAGATTAATATTAAAATATATTATTATAGAATTAATTATATAAAAATAATAAATTAACTATTCTTAATAATTCTTTAATTTTATAAACTAAATAAAACCCCCCCCCCTTTTATATTATTTTAAAAAAATTATATTTCTTTTTTATAATTATTAAATATAGATTTTTCTTTTTATGTTTTTTATAAAAAATATAAAAAATATATTATAATTTTTTTTATTATTAGATATTAAATATTATTTTATATCTAAATAATTCACAAATTGTTTATTTATTTAGTAAATAATATTTCGAATATTATATTATTAATATTATAAAATCATTCGATTTTACACATAATAAATTTTTTTCCAAATTCTTTATATTATTATAAAGCATTTCTAAAAAGTAATACTTTTTAAAAAATCTTAACTTTAACCATTAATTAAGATTTTTTAATATATGAAATATTTTATTTAATAGATATTTAAATAAAAGGTATATATTATTTATTAAATATTTTATTAAATCTTTGTAGCTTTATAATTAATTAAATATTACAATTTTTAATATTTAAAAAAGTAATTTAAATATAAGAAATAAGAAATATTAATATATACTAAAGATTTTAAACTATTAGAAATTGTTATATTATATATTACTATTATCTTGTTATATTTTTAAAGAATTATCATATAAAGTTTATTTAATACTTATTATTATTAAATTGCTAATAAATAAAATATAATTCAAAAAAAAATATTTGTTATATAATAAATTTTAAAATAAATCTCTTTTAAATATTATCAATTACAATTTATTTCCAATACATATCTATTTTGAAAAATTAATTGAATTTTGATTATAAATTAAATACAATATTCCAAACAAATATAAACTATATTAAATATAAATACATATTTTTATAAAATTTTATATTTGTAATAAATTTTGAAATAATATAAAATAAAAGCAAATAAAAATCAGGTTTTGCAAAAATAGTAGTATTTTTTGGAAAATCTTGTTTTTTACTTTACAGCTTTGTAAACTATTTAATATACTAATTTTATTTGTACCCTATCTGTTTATTATTTACACAACTACACACCCAACAAATATTGAGAGCTTTAACCCCCCATTCCCTCTAAGGTATTTACTAAAGTACCATAACTAACGCACTCGCCAATAGGTACACCATAAAGAGGCCTAACGATCCCATGCCGTCACTTGCGTCTGCACCCACATACCTGTCCTTTACCTCGCAAATATATATTTTTTTCATTGTGGGGGTTGCGAATTTGTGTTTTGGTGTGTATAAAAATGGCGCTGGAGGTTAATGAAGTCGGGATGTCTCGCGCTATTCAAATATAATTTCCTAACCGCGCCACACTACCATATTCATTTACATTTGATTGGGTGATGTTCAATCCTTACTAGCCTTGTGCCGCCACCAAGTGAATGGAGACCCTAAGCAAAAATTTTATTGGATGACCTCTACCAAAAGAATGTCCGGCGCGGGCGCCTGTTGAACATTTGTCTAAGTGAAATATTTTTCCTATACCTACTTCAGTATCCAGGTACACATCTCCCCATTATTATAGATACTTCCCTTTCCTTCATTTATAAAGCCCTCTATGTTCACCAAAGAACTTTTCGTACACACCTCCAGCTTTGAGTCTTTAAGTATACCTATCTCCATGTTGGTCATAGTACTCCCTCGTGATATATATGTCATGTAGTGAAGTAGTATACTTTCCGTTATTCAAACATACATGTGTGCATATATTGCTCAATCCCACGCCCTATCTCCTCAAACAACAAAGAAGCCACAGAGTAAGTCGTGTACTAATCAGACTGCAATGTTAGGTCCCTCAAAAAACCCCGGGACCCGCAGGGCGGGATAGATAATCTGTCCCGCAGAGGATCCATTGAGGGTAGGACCCGGCCCGCGGAGTATTTGTTTAGATTTTGAAGGATCTGTACCCGTACGGACCGGGTACAGATAATCTGCAGATACTCCGCAAGTAACTTACAGGTCTACAGAGTATCCGTAAATTATCTGTACCCGCCCTGCAGGTTACCCGTTCAGATTTCGAAGGATCCGTCCCGTAAACAGATTATCCGCGGAGTATCTCAGGTTGAGGGTAGAATCTATACCCGCGGGGACCCGTTGAGATACCTAGGTCACTGCATATACCCCGAATTACAAGTCCTTTAGCTAATAACCCCAATATCAGATTAGTAGGGAGTATAAGCATCTCGTATCCCCAAACAGAACATCATTTTCGACTCGCCTGCCCATGTGCAATTCACGCCCAAATTATTTATTATTATCTAGATAATCTTCTCATCAATTTCCCCGTTTTCATATTCTATTCATCTCAATTTGCACCAGGTATGTAGAGGTTGATCCCGCGATCACGGTGGGGGAGAAGTACTAAGTCCCGCGAATATGATGAGTATAAAATCGGATAACCCCTATTTCTTACCTATTTTACTTAGCAGGATTTGGGTGAATTGTGGAGATTTATGTTTCTCACATGATGTGATTCCCATCCTATTATTGAAGTTTATGTTATATTAGGTGGTGGAATGATATCATCGAATGTGTTCATATTTCTCAGTAGTACAGAAGCAGCGGGTAAATCTTTCACGATGCCTTTCAATAACCTCGACATGTCACATATCATGAATAGCATATGGTAATGGGATAGACCTCTTTTCATATGTCTGTCTTCCAAGCAAAAATAAGCATCACCGTGAGTCCCTGCTTTGCGCCTACAACAGCATATGCAACAGCAATATTCCTCCATATATAAATGTATCCCCATCAAATTAAAAGTGCTAGATCACCAACAAACCGCTTCGAACACTACCCATATCTCCATCACATCGTCAAATATTCTCCATCGAACACAGCAACAGTTTATCGAACATCACCGTATACCAGACTGCAGCTTCAATACCTCCTTCCGGGAACTTTTCCTCATACCCAATCACCAGATTTTTGAACCGCTCAAGAGTATCCAACATCAATGAGGTCCCTCGGTAAGCATTTCACCAAAGTCTGTCCCATCTGAACCCAAGCCAAATACAACCAAACGCAACCCACACCATGTTGTCAATGTCATGAATAGCGTCTGTAGGATAGTCGGTGGCGTTGCCCATTCTTCTCTTCCTCGTCATATCCGGTCGTATGAAAGGACAAGTGTCAATGTCAACGCTTCTTGCGAAAGGCGTATTGACAAACGGAATGCAAGTAAATGGGGTCTTGTTTTCTGACAGAGCGAGCAGGAAGGGTCGTAGTACGTCCTTGAGATCAGCTAAGATCTCATTAACCAAATGCATTGGCAAGATCTCATATACGCATTCATCATCCGTGTTGGAAGATTACAAATTCGACCTGCTTGTCCAGCCAACTTCTTCGTATGATGATGTTGATGGGTGCAAGCTTACTCATCATGTTATCTTCGATGAACTTGCAAAAAATCATGCGCAACAACCTGCGGAAAGACTCCATAGCCTTCTTCGCAAACTCTCCTAATTGTTGCATGCCGTCCGCCAAGCCTTTCATGTGTTGCAGCCATGGCAGAGACCCATATTTCTTTCTTTCGATGTCTGATATCGTTACGGATCCAAGTCCTTCGCAACACGGATGTAAGTCGTCCGGAACATGACCAATTTCAGTCGCAAACTGGTCCAACATGTATAAGCCTGATGCGGAGAGCCCCAGGTCGATATCACCGCACCAAGTGTCAATGTCCTCCTCCTCATCACTTGGTGGAATGCACAAATCTTCATCCTCGGTCATAATGAGTCACAAGATGTGCCGGTACGCCTAATGTGAATATCAGTACAATTTCTCCGCAATCAACTCGGGGTTTTTGGATGTCTTCCTACCAGGCACGAACGGTGACAGTTGTTGATATATTCTCTGCGATCTTACACAATTGTGAAGTAAGATAGTCTCTTTAGAAGAATCCACTCACATCACCTTGTACGAAAGAAACACTATTTCACAGAGAAGAATATGATAAACTTATGACATGTATGATGATAAGTATAAGGCACTGCCTCATAAGAGATGATTATTTTATATGTGGATTATAGGTTTGTGTTTGTGGGAGTTTCCTTGAATGCTCCTGTTGGACGCAATCCCTCCTCGAGCTAACGACTATCACGTGTCCCACGTGCATCGATGGTGCTGCCTAAATTTGTATCCTTCTTCTTCTGGGGGAGGCCAGTGTAACTCAAGCGAGTCTTTTCATGTCCCACAACAAGATTTTTTACTCGAGTAACTTCATTGTATATCCATATGTATATTGTGTTTTTCTGATTGTATCTTTCAATTTATGTCTAACTTTTCTAAGTATATCTTTTTATAATATATATTTCTTCCTCTATCGTCGACCTACACACCCTGGGCGCGGTAGATTCGCTGCCGCTAACTTGTTGTCACCATGGCACAGATTCTCCTCCGCAATCCGACCAACGTCGAAATTCTAAAGGCTACGAATGATCAATTCAAGAATGCAATAATTCCTCGAATAATTGCTGCCCGGAGTGACACGCCACAAGACGAACAAGATCTCCGATTGTGGTACTCTCAGAACAAGAGGATATTCGTCGAAAACCAAAATTTGGTATGCTTTCAATTCTTGTTCTCCTGCCCTCTAAACAAATCGATTTGAACAATAGTTTGAACTGCTTGTACTTCATCGCACGTCTCATATTTGTTCCATCCAATTTCTACACGAGAAATCTTATGCCGTGAACTGACTTCTCAATCTCCTTATAGTTGAATAAACTCAATGCAGGTATCACCACTGCAGACAATGCAATGTCCGAAGTGCAACTTTCAAATGCAGAGATCGGAAAATCCTTTGCACAATCTGTAACGACGAAAGAAACAACCACGCGAAGGGCTGAAAATCTAGATAAGAAGTGGCTCAGTAAATTTGAGGACTCACTGCGCAAAGTCAAGAATGAGATTAGCAAAGATGCCATATTGGATGTAGTTTACTCCGTTTATGGGGGAATGCGTCCAGTCAAGAGCCATGCTCCCAATACCACTAGTGGACCAACCTTAAGGAAGTCGACTCGCACAACTGCAGCTGCACAGAAAGAAGTCAATAACACAAAATCCAAATCTATCGCCAGACCTGTAACTTTATCCTCCAATCCGTCTAGCCAAGAAACGTGTTTCGCTGATCACAATGATATTCTCAACGAAAACAACGCAACTTGTATACCCCATTTCACTGACGAAGAAGTCGATGGAATACTTCGACAGATAACAAATCTTAACGCCACAGTGCAAACCCTTTCGGATAAAAACAAAAAGTTACTCGCAGATTCTCAGTCTGACAGTGAACACTAAAGAAGTCTGCGTCTCCTAGTAACGAAACAACAAGGACTCAACATACCCATTGCTCCGTCTCATCTTCATACGGTTCACGGATATACCGAGAAGTTACCACCTGTCCATCCTTCTCCCGTTGACAAAACTCCCATATGTTTATTGGGAGAGATTGATGGCCATCCCACCAAGCCACCTCATTCATACTCAGTTTCGTACTTACAAACCATCGCAGAAATGGCCTCATTGGCTATTCATAAAGAATGCAGCACATCCATTGCCCAGCTCACTGCACATATACCATGGATGGAGAGTATGTTAGCAGGTATGCATGTGCATGGGCGCATCACCATATTATTTGACGTCTTTCAAAGGATGCTGAATATCGTAAGACCTAGAGGTTTCGTTGTCGCATCCCTCTTCGCCTTGGAAATAGGCCTTTGTGATTTACTTCCAGGCAGAACCGCGTCAATTTTATGGCTCAAGATAATCAGAATGATGATCTCTGGCGCCTATGGTACATATGAATCTTGGGACACCATAACTACCCTCGTATTCATCCGCCTGATGTTGTATGGCGATATTGCCACGATTGGTATTCAACTGGATGTGTTTTTTAGGTGAAGGAACGGCGGAGTATATTTGAAATGCGTCAAGAAACTCCAGGGGCGAGAATTCAATTCTATGAGCCAATTTTTCAGATGTTCAGCAGTGCGCAAATTCCTCAGATATCAAGATGTTGAATTTTTCCAATTGAATTCGGATGTGGAGGATATGGAGGATGTGGAGGATGTGGAGGATGTGGAGGATGTGGAGGATGTGGAGGATGTGGAGGATGTGGAGGATGTGGAGGATGTGGAGGATGTGGAGGATGTGGAGGATGTGGAGGATGTGGAGGATGTGGAGGATGTGGAGGATGTGGAGGATGTGGAGGATGTGGAGGTTCAGGAGGTCGAGGAGGATGAGGCGATGACGCGATGAGGAGGATGTTGAGGACGAGGAATATGTTGAGGATGAGGGATTGAGGAGGTCAAGGAGCATGGTAAATTCGAATCTTAAGTTGCTGGGGATGGACAGTGAACAACCCAATTTAGTAGCGTAAATCAACATTATTACCTCTTCGCCTTCCTTGACTATCTCCTTCAATATCCTTATGTATGTTTATACCGTTACTTAATTACCAAAAAAAAACACAACTGTTTTAACTACCTCCGTCTTATCATCCCCCCCCTCTTGTAAGCTCTTTCCCAATAATTTAACCTTTCTTAATTCCATAATATTTCTCTCTCTCTATTTATATTCTTCTTCCTACTTTACTACAGAATGGAATGCATATACCTTCATGTAAAACCACTCCTTATATTAGATGTGTCATGTCTCTCATCACGTGTTAACCCCCCTTAGCGTCGATGCGTCTCATGTGGTCACCACTTTGAAATTACGCACCCATTCTCACACCATCAACTACAATTTTTCGTTCTCCTTGCCCCTCCGAGATTGTATCATTTATTTCTCCTATGAACGTATGTCTATATTGTCAATCAATATATCTGAAAACTATATTAGTTGAAGTTTGATTTCTGCTGATGCAGTTGTATAATCCATATTCTTCAAGATGGAGCGACCACCATATAAATTTCCCCGATATGATCCGAATAAAACACAAGAACAGATTCGTGAAGAAATAAAGGCATGCGTGGAAGAAAGGGAAGCTTTCTGCGCTGAGTACGAAAAGAGGCAAGTAGAGAAAGCGCTTAGGGCTGAGAAAAAAGCATCCTACAATGCTGGTTATTCAGTTGCTAATAAGCAACAAAAACTCAGGTCCGCGGTTACAAAAGCTAAACACAATCTTGAACTTTACAAAATCCAACACAGTTCTGAACTTTCCGATGCAAAGGCCGAACACAATCTGGCAATTTCGACTGCCAAATTCCAACACGAAGCAGAACTTGCAGCCATCAACGCAGAACACAAGATGCACCTTCAAAAAGAGAAATCCCAATACGAATCAGCACTCGCAGTTGTTAAAACTCAAGAAGGTTGTAATCTCCTCATCGCAAAGTTGCAATACGAGTGTGCTCTTGTAGAAGCGCAAGCCCAACACAATTATGATTTTTCCACCGCCAAGGCTCAATACGAGGAAGAACTCCGCAAATGCATATCCTCCGCCCATGCCCAACACCAAGTCGTGGTAGCCTCCCTCGAAGCTCAATTGGCAGCCAATGAATCTGAACTCACTCTGCTTCGGGAATCAGTTGGCTCATCAATCCAGCTACTCGCAGAGCAAAAGCATTTGACAACTAAGGTGAGTCATTTCTACCTCTTCTCTTGTCGAATATATACACTAATTCTTTAACCAGTAGGATCATCTGTATCACCACCCGCGCCTAACCCAATAGGATCGCCACCCACACAATTAACCCTTCCAACTAAGCATCCAGTATCATATGGCAACGTTTTTGCTGACCTCATCGAACTTGGCATATCTCCACATCTTGCACGAATTGTGTCTGAAAAGAGTGTTCCAGCAAATCGTATGGAGAGCAAGAAACACAACCACAATCGAAGGTCTCACCTACCAAGCACACCCAAAATATGTTGGACTACCGCCAACATCCCAGGATATGAACCTTTAGAAAGCGATGGAAAATGGTCTTGTGACTACAATGGACATGATAGAAAGATAGTTGCTGGAGAGTGTCCCACGTGCGTGAGACATCGGGCGGAAGGAAAACAAGATGTTTTTTGCTTTCACACTGATTCTCATTCTCCACCGTGCCATGCAAGTGATTTGAAGATGCTTCGAAATTAAATGGAATTGAGTACCTTGGTCTTTTTGCTTGTTCGTGTCTTTTTTTTTGCAGTGTAGTGGACGGAGCTTTTTTCTTGAATCATACTGAAAGTTATCCAGGAAGAGTACAGCCTGCTAGGAAATATTTCTTCTGAGACAAATTCTTTCGTGGTACTCTACAGTCAAAGTAACACACTGGTATCATTTTTCTTTGGACCATAATAATGAAAGAGCTGATGGATATCACCCGACTCCCTTTTCGACTCCTGAGATAATAAATACAATTAAATCACCATCAAAACTAATACTTTATTTTATCCAACCCTTTGGTCCACCCCAAGTACCCTTCACCATATAATTTCCATATACCCAAGGGAAGAAATCTTTCTTTAAATAATAAAACTCCTTTCGCGGAATTGATTGATCAATGCCGAACCATTTATTAAAAGTCTCTTTCGGTACTCCACCATACTTGAACTCGGCAAGTAGTACCTTTCCATATTCAGTCAACAGAGGACATGAGGTGTAGCCATCATAAACTTCCTCCGGGTCTCTACCATCAATAGCCAAAAGTAAGTTACGAACCAAGACTGGTGCCTCAGCAGTGATTGCTGCGACTGTCTTTGAGGTTGGTAAGCTTGAAGCATCACCAGCAGACCAAACATTATGGTACTTCACATGGCGTGTAGTTCCCTCGTCGACATTGACATAACCAGCATCATTTGCGAGTAAACTGTTCTTAACAAAGTCATGTGGTCTATTCTTTGGTACCACATGTAGAAGATCAAAATCTCTCGTAACCTGTCCTTGTCCATCCGGGCGAGTGAAAGTCGCCGTGTTACCATCGATGGCGGTGAGGTCGTGCTGGAATAATCCTTCAACGGACCTTTCTTTTCTTAATTCCTCAAGCTTGGCGCTATACTTAGGTACGCCAAACATTGTTGGAAGGCCCGTTGCGAAAGTGATGTTGATTGCGGAATCAGAAGGATTCTCAACATTGTATAATCCTGCACGTTTCCAATGATCCAATGCCAGCCACATTATCTTCTGTGGGGCACCAGCACATTTTATAACACCGGCTGGTTGAGTGAATATAGCTCTTCCCTTTTGAAGCTTTTGTATTGTACCAAAGACCTTATCGCAGTGATCATAATTGTATATGGAGGACACGAGAGAGTCCGGATTCTCAAGAGCTTCGGACAATCCTTTCACGCTTCCACGATCGACCGTTATACCTGGAGCTACAACGAGTTGATCATAATTGAGTTTATCCCCGTTTTCCAATGTGATGAAATTTTCATCTGGGGAAAACCCATCCACACCAGTATTATAAAATCTAAGTTTCGGATCAATCAAACTTTTTAGAGGTTTTCGGAGACTCTCCTTTGTCTTCAGACCACCTCCAACAAGAGTCCATCCAGGTTGATAGTGATGCCACGTTGCAGGGTCAACGATAGCAATATCATCTTGATAAAATTTCCCCTGTCGAAGAAGTTGATGACTGATGGCAAGACCAGCAGAACCGCCACCCACCACAACAATCTTGTGGTTTTTGTTTTGACCAGCTACAGGTGATACTGTCGCAAAACTTCTAGCTATCCGGATGGATTGAGCCCTCGCGACGAAATGTTTAGGCGTTCGCATTGCCATAACCATTTTGTTGTGAAATAATGTCCAAAATTTAAGTAGGTGACAAAAGCCGATTGGGTGGAGAAGGACACTGAAAGGATTTTTGAACATTCATGGCAATGAAACAGATTACTCATCATCATTTAGTCAGCAAATCGATCACGCCATCGTGACGTTGCTTTTGTCATTCAACCTTTAACCCTATATTATATTGATCTTTATACATAAATGATTGTTATTGCAATACTGTAGGATGGGTGTCAAGGGGTCGAAGTGTATCTTCACTATAAGAGAATACACTGGGCTCGGCATTAAAAGGATTACTCCAAACGAGCATGAAATATTTGGAAGGAAAAGAATATAACATTTCTTTGAATTTCATGGATTGCATAAGATGTATATATAGCGTTACTCCTCTGTAACCAAAGCCTAGGAGCTCACGACCTTCGACAACCCCAACTATACAAGGGCTGCTCTTCATGGACACCTGGTCATTTTGGACTAATTAGAAGGCAATTATCTCTCAGAGTAATAAGTATTAGATTGTTGAGCAAGATGATGTCTGTCAATATCTTCCTGGTATTAGACGACGATCTAGTCTACTCTATCGGTTTAGCTTCATACTGTCTTTACCTAACTTTATCAATCTCATTACCGAAAGCATTTGGGGAAGAGGGGAAGGGGGGTAAATCAACATGTTATGCACTTTCTCTGCATCTCTACATAATCCGGGTTATAACCCATATTACTATTCCCTATATATTCATCGTTATCAGAACCGTTTTGAAATGAATCCCGAAGACCTACTGCCAATTATCTTCTCTCCCTGCCTTTTCTCTGTCTCTTATTTCACCACTTCCGTAATCAATCTCTGGACCATCTCGTATCTTCCAATTCGAATCTGCAAGACATTTTGACAGAATTCCGTAATAAGAACGGCTAAGATGCCAGCGAACGTCGTTCACATCCACATATAAGTGTAGCTTTCAGGGCTTTTAAGTCTGAGTACACCTTGCCAGGTTTTGTAATCTTCCAACACTCGAGATGCTTCATAAAGATATTAATACGATACAAGTTTCTTTGATTGCAAACCCTCCGGTTGACGTGAATGCTTTATTTCTATGCTCAAATTTAATCGTAGATTTCGCTTGTCCCTGAGATCCAATATACCTAATGATTCATATTTCTCGGTGAATGATGAGGACAGTCAATATGATCACAGTCCCCTTCAAAGACTGATGGGATGTTTACCTCTTTGGAAATGATGTAGGTGGATCGCTTGCATAGGAGGCATTACGAAAAGGACAGCAGCTACTCCCCGTTACGGAGTCCCAGCTACATATCATGGTTCGGGTTGAGTCTCCTGGGATGGTGAGATTACGTGGTTGGCTGAAATATCTTGGTACATAATCTATGTGATTGCTTCATATGGACCTTTTGCTCATGATTTCTTCACACACACTGGAATATTCGCATCCTTCGATTCTACTGGCTTTTCCGGGACATTCGAGGGTGGAGGGGGGAGGTGGGGTGTTCTCAATGTTAAAGCCAATATAAATGTCGGTCGATAGAGAATAGCAAAAAGGTGTCAAGTGACTAGATATTTCATTCAAAAGCAGAATTTTAAAAACGGAGTATACATCTACCTGTTTACCCTTGACTGTTCAGCTCACTGAATAAGATCACGGGTATCAATTCATCCAAATCATAGGCAGAGATGTTTGATTTCCATGACATTCTAGATGATGTAATTGGATGTTTATCCGTGATTATTGGACTTTCGACTACAATGTCAACATCTATTACGTTATCCGCCTTATACCAGTAGACGATGGGCAACTCAATGGTGAAAGGTACATCTGCAAACGACACATATGAAAGGGAATTCTCCTAACTTATTTGATCCATGGATGTGATTGATGGTCATCCTTTGGATTTAGCTCGAGTGGTATTCGGCTACGATACTCTTCCAATGTGAGATATACGAGGTTAAATAAGATAATCATAGCGATGATGAGGGTGATAAAACAACCAAATCCAACTAGAACGATGTATGTACATATACTGCGAAGTGGAAAGGTAGACCTCGTCGGGCGATATCCCAATGTGAGAAGCGCAAGCAACGGTTTCCTGCGAAGATCTACTTACTATTGCGGGCTGGGAACATGATCTTCCACTTGTAAGAAATCAAATGACTGATTTTTTTGGAAGAATTGATAGGAATCTGGCCCAGACATGTAGATCCCTCGCCCTTTCACCCCTGACTATTAATTCAGCATGAAGCTGTCTCTCGATTGCGAATTACAAATGACGACGACACTCTTTGACAGAAATGGAACAACACCAACTGGGTCTGGGCAAAAATAGATATAGGTGGCTATCCATGATCTTGCACTCCTTACCGTTTGATACGATTATACTATCCTATACAATGATGTAGAAACTCTCTCCGCGACTTAACTATAATCATTCCATGACAATATGCTTTCGCGAAGTTTGTTCTGCTGCAACGAAATAGCGACTTCTGCTTCGACTGCCTAAAAGACATCGGGCTCGATTTGACTACTGCGATTTTCAAGACCGCTGGCAGAAATAGAGAATCTGTTCCAGCTTCATCGCAGGGGCAAATAATTGTCACATCATTAGCCCAACCACCAATTCCCTTGCTACAAGGAAGATATTGCAGGAATTCCCGGCAGAAATCCCCGGGCAGCAGTGTTTATATATAATCGCTGTTAACCTTTTCGGAGAAAGCCTTTCGTTTGCGCAGTATTCGGTCGTAACCAATCCTCCATATATTGTTTGCTGTCGCGCAGGTAGGCCCAGCAAGTAATGCGATCGTCTTGACGTGACTGCAATCGCAGATTTTTGTAAGAGGTGTGGTGAGTCTAAATTCAGTTAATGTCGGGCGATTCTTGATATGGCTTACTCGAACTAGCAGACGAATTCGCAGACTCTCCCCCTCCCACCTAACCGTTGAGACATATTTGTATATTTCCGCCTTCCTTCCCATTAACGATCAAATACCTATGACCGACCATATTGTGAATGGTTTAAAAGATCGCAACATCTGCCTTTGCTACGTATATCGAGGGAAAGACGCCACGCAGACCCGACCTGTGGAAGAGTGCCAAATATTTTCGTTGGCTCATGGTGAGAACATCGATTGAGGATTGCCGCTCCGATGAATAAGGATGAGCAAGGCGGGGCAGATAAAATTGACACCTAATTTATGCTAAGAATAGATCCGGAAGGATTTGGGTTGGTATTTTAAAGCATGTCTGATGGGTGGTAGCTTGGTGGCTTGGTGCGTGTTGGTGTGTATGTTGGTTAGGTTACCTAGGTCAATTAATTGTGGTGTGGTAGAAAAAAAGAACCCCGGCGTGTCAAAGCAGTAAGCGACGACTCCCAAAATCACTGGCCTATCAATGACAATGACAATGGGCCTAATCCTCCTTATAACCTCGTACTCCGTACTCATCGACGAATCCTCTCGAGTCCAAATCTCTAACTTTCGAATCGCTGACATCGTGCACGCGACATTCGCCATGTTGTTGCGCAAGTTAGGACCTGAATCCTCAGACCTGAATCCTGCTGGATTTCTTTTACTGGTCAACACCATCAATCACAAGTGCCCGAACGTATCAAACTTCTGTGATTCGGTGTGCCTATACCTTGAACATTAATACAGGTCATTCCCTGGGAAATACATCTTCTCATCTGTTGTTGACTCAATGGAAAATTGAGATGAGATGATATGGCATGGCATGGCGTAGTGCATAGTTCGTACAAAACATGTCGATGAGTTGAGTTAAGCTTCACAACAGTTCAAGAACCAAGGCATCCTACTCCCTGCCCAGGTGTGCTGTTCCAAAGCTTCACTGTTAAGTTATCAGTGGTAAATGTTGAACATGATGCTAACGCCATCATACTTCTCCTCATTTGTACGAATAAAGCAGCTCATTTCCCCCTAGATATTAGTATCTAATCTGCATTCCCTTCCTCTCATTTTGACTCCATAATCAACGATTACAACTTCAAGGATTCTTTGAATGTTTTGGTTTTGATCTTCCCTTCCTTTCAATCAAGGTCAAAACACACACAAGACGGGAGAAGGTTGTGAGTGATAGGCATTTAGTTCGTTGTGGAGAAAGGGCTATGATGAGGACCATGAGGCTTAGGACACCCGTGGACCCCCATATTTATATTGAGATTGTCTTTTACCGTGCGTATCATTATCTTATAGTACCACCAAAAAGGCCTATATAATTGATGATCATGATTTATTTTTAGAAATCCTTTACAAGTGTATAGATGGGATTTGTTTGATATGTGGGACGAGGAGAAGGCTGAAGCCAACGTTCCGACCTCTTGTGCCTCAAACCCCACCAGGATCCCTTCATCCTACAAGTATCACTATACCAAATCATCTCAAAAATCAAACTTCAGTTAATTTTGACCAAATTGGATGCAAATTTATTTACGAAATATCGTTTCCATCAATTGTGGGGATAAAATGGGACAAACACGTGGATTGCGACGCAATGATCTAACCCAGGAGAGTGAATTGAAGAGGAAATGGACCTTGCAATTTGCGAAACGTCAAATCCCAATTTTCAAAAATATGCGCCAAGTTGGCCATGGATCAGTCCCTTTTGAGCATTACATCAATCCATGAGTATTGTGATGAGTTGCTTAGCCTCTTCAACTTCACTGCCCCCTTTCGATATAAAGAGAAAGTTAGTTTTGTGATATATGAAGGATCCAAGGCCTTTGAACTTCTCCAAGTCTGAAGACTCATTCCAAGGATCGAGTATGATTATGGAAAACAAAAATTATAGTCTTCTGGAGACCCCTCTTCACCCCGCTCTCGGCGTTGACATTGAAGAAACCTTTGATGAGGGGCTAAAAGGAATCATCAACATCAGCGAGCATGAGTTTGAGTATAGTCACAAAAACGAGAACTTGAGTTGGAGAAGGCCAGTGTAAGTTTGCACATAAAATTTACTTTCATGATATCTATATCTATTTGTGTAGAAGGAGACCTAGGAATTGACCACCTAACACCTAGTTCATGGATATTTTTCTCCTCGCTCTCAATATATACAAGCAAACTTTTGTTGGTACAAAGTGGATTTCGTAAGTTTGGCTATTGCAATAATTCTCTTTACTCAATACTCAAGCTGATTTATGGACAGATTACCGTATGGCAACAGTCTATCCCTTCCTCCCAATATGCTAATTATCATCCAGCTCTCACCCTGTCTACATTTTATTTTGGTCTATTGTTATTTGCATATACCATCGTAACACGTCATGTTTCCAAGGCTACAAGTAGTCTCCAACCAACTCAATCATGGGTATGGATGATACCAGCATCAGTTGCTTCCGCAGTTGCTTTACCAATGTTGATGGAGTCACTCCTGCATATGTCAAGTCTTCCTGTTCTGGTTATGCTCTTTGTAAGTGGTGTGGTATCAACTAGATTATCTATATGAAACTAACAAACTTCAGCCAGTAATATACTTGATAGAATCGCTTACTCTTTTCATTTTCTTTTCGCCATCGCGTTCTTCAAGGCGTTTGTCTCTTGAAACGATTGGCGTCAGTTTCTTCGCAATTTTGATTTTATACAATGAATATCGTCTCAAGGTTCCAGGAATTATTTTTAGCATTGGGGCTTTCATCATGATCGGGCTTTCACGAGCACTTTTCGTCATGGCATCTCACAAATCATGCGACAGCGAAGAAATGTCACTATCATACACCCATGGTTACATTTTGATGACCACAACTTTTGGATTCTTCATAAGTGGCTTTTTATCATTTTCACATGAGAAAAGTATACTAGATGACTTTCCTGAATCAGGCAATATGGTATTGTTTTTTGTTTCTGCGACATCTATGGTTGGAGCTGCATTCTCTGGCGTCAACTTTCTTGTGTACAGTCCGATGTCTTCTTCCGGAAAGCATTTAGATGCCATTAAGCCCCTTCCACCTTCAGAGGTATTGATTTCGGCATCCTCTAGCACTATTGTCCTGCTACTATCATTATCATTTGGACCGGCATCTATGATATCTTGGGTTCAGTTCACTGCCTATTGTCTAGCCATATCATCTCTCGTTGGATTTTCCAATATTAACATCTTCCTCGAGAAGATCTCCGATTATATTCAACCCTATCTTTGTCGATCATACGATGCGAGTCCAAATCAAACAACAAAGAAACAATACGTACTCTTGTTGAAGATATCTCTCACTGCTCTAGTTGCCATGTCCTTCTATGCGCTGTCCCTATCGCAGCTATGCAGATTATCACCCGGACCTTCAGCCTCAATCGATAATTCATACATCCCAGAATCATCGCAGTTCGATGTCGTTATAAGCGCGTACAAAGAAACACCCGAGTCAATCGCAAGAATGCTCAAAGCTATCAAATCAACATCTTACATATCCTCAATTAACCCTCGAGTTATAATCTACACGAAAGATCCCACTGTATCCTTAGCCATGTTGAAAAATATCACAGGTGCTGATAGGGTGGAACGACTGCCCAACCTTGGTCGCGAAGGAGGGACATACCTGAATCATATCGTTTCTCATTGGGATGATTTAGCTGCACAAACCATGTTCATTCAAGCTCACCCTCATAACATCCGGGAGCTTATACCTCGAATTAATTCATACTTGGTACCGCAAACGGGAATGCTGAGTCTCGGATTTTCCGAAACTACTTGTTCATGTACCAGTTGTGGTGATCGATTTGGGTGGAAAGATGATTGGTCCATTGTCCCAAGTTTATACGAGAGTATTTACGAGTCGATTTGTACCGAGTCCACTCCGATTCTTCTATCATACAAGGGGCAATTCATCGCATCCGCTCGACGAATCCGTGGAATTGATCGAGGGATATATGAGGATCTATTATCCACGATAACGAGTGAGAGCGGATGGAGTCATGATCCAAGATTTGTGGAAGAAAATGATTCGCCCGACAATCCTTCGTTCGGATTCACGGTGGAGAGAATATGGGGTTTACTTATGCAATGTGCGAGTGATGATCGAGTTTCGACCAAGTGTCCTTCTATGCTCAGTGGGATGACGCATGGAGGTGATGTTGGGGATTGTCAGTGCTTAGATTCAGATGAGAATTCAAGGGATCGTCGTTAGATTGGGGAATTAAGCTGGTCCGTTTGGTACATGGAGTTTGGCGCACACACAGGCATGTGTATTGGTAACCAGTGGCATTTGTAACGTGGAGTTATGGCTTGGATATACCATCATAGAACGATACTAGATTTAGAGTTTAGATAAATTAAGATTTGCGTTATGCTGCACATTGCCTACTCTGGGACGCTTGATATACTGCATCTAATACGGTGGCTCCGATGAGCGAGAATTTGACAGTGCATGGTGAAAATACTACTACTTGGAATGTGATAGTGCCACTACTGCAAAGGTAAACACGAGGCGTGGAGTAGAACAACTTATCACCGGCAATAAATTACCACCCATTGAGCTCATTTCACCAGAAATCATCACGCTTAGGTGCCATAACAACTCAAATATAGCAGCACAAAGACTCATAGGAACGAAAGTCTACTCCGTAGCCATGCTGGAGTTTGTTCGGTAATGTATACTCTCTCGTTGTATTGAAATACGTTTTCCCACCGCGTCAATTGTATCACAATATCGATAAATATCATTAGCAGTTCTATCGATAGTTGTAGATCGGCATAGCTGATTTGGAGATCTGATTAACTTACCTTCGTGCTTGGAAATTAGGAAAGGGGGCTCTCTAGCAGCAAAGACGTGGAATTAACTATTAGTCCTTCGCACAATGACTTGATTAATGTACTATACAGTACTCCGCAATGATGTCTAAATATGTCCATTGGACCAAGTCATTTTGCTGTTTCTCTGCGATTGCAGTGGTGTTGGCTTTAGGTAGGTCTAGATGGGATTACTTTGGATGTGAATACTTGAATTGTCTGTGAATTTGCCGTGCTTTGGATCTCGAAATTTCTAGATTTTCTTGATATTCATATAGACTATAGTTTCGTGAACTGTTTACCTTGCCACGTCGAAATTCAAGCTGTCTCGTCAAGAGTATCATAGCTGACAGATGGTATTTCATCAACACCAGCAGAGGAGTCCACTGAACATCTGATGACATTTGAAAAGGTCATCTGTAGATTTGTGGATGTCCTTGCCTATGCAATCTCAACATTGCTTTCGAACGTGCCTCATAACCAAAAGAAAATGAGTATCGCGGTCTTTTTGCTCGTTTCCACATTTTCATTACACCGATAGATTGCTTCATTTGATGAAGCATATCCAAAGTTAATCTCATAAACATAAGATAAATCTAGGGAGGATCCCAATCTCATTCTAAGTGAGCACACGATGCACATGCACTAAAGTTGGAACAGCTAATCCATCAAATCTGATTAAATTCTCAATTGCTCGATTGATTTGGGAATTACGTAAACTTAAAATCTAAGTTGGTATATAAAAACGTAGCTCCGGTCCAATGAATGTAAGCAGTACTTGAGCCTCTATATTGTGGACTACCAAGCCATGACCTCTTTCAATTTACAAAGCATCACCCCTCGTTCTTCTTCTACTCCCATCACTACTCGTCTCCACTTCCATATGATGCGCATCAGCCCCCGTAGTCCCCTTCTCCTCCCACATAATATCATCGGGTCTCTTCTCAGTCGCTAAATCCGCACCCTCATATCCAATCTTTGTTTCTCTGAATCCATCCAACTCCTTTGCACATACTGTGTTGAGATAGATCGGGAATGCAAAAGCGACGAAAAACCCAATGAGTGGGACGGTCATGGAAATATGATAGCCTTTTTTATCGGCGAGAAGACCGGTGAGGGAGGGGAATAGTGCACCACCTGATACCGCAGCGACGACCCAGGAGGATCCACGTTTGGTATGGCGACCGAGACCTCGGATTGAGAGAGCGAAGATTGTGGGGAAGATACAGGATTCGAAGAATCTGTGTATGTTAGTTGATATTTCTTGAAGCGAGAATATGAAGAGAACTTACAGAACCAAAGACAGCATAGCAACACCCCCCTCACCCTTAATTCCAATAGCAATCGATATAAAAACCATAATAGCTGTCATAAACAACATAAGGACAAAACGCGGCTTAACAACCATCATCAAACCCGCAGCTGCAAATCTTCCAATGGCAAAAAGACCCTGAGCAATCGCAAATCGATCCGTAGCAGCCGCAGAAGAAATTTTCGCACTCTCCTCAGCATATTTGATGAAATTAGCTGCAACACCCACTTGAGCACCCACATAACAGAATTGCGCTGCAACACCAAAGAATAACTTGTATTGTTTTCTCATAGGTTTTTCTTCATATCCAGTGAGACCTGCGGAATTCTCTGCTTGGAGTTCCATATCCGCATCTGTTATTTCGGGGAGTTTACTGAAGAAGAATACGACGGCGAGGAGGAACACAAAGGCCGCGATGCCGAGGTATGTCCATTGCACTTTTGATAAATCCTCACCATCCCCTTCTTTGAAAAAGACTCGGGAGGCAAGGAGGGGTGCTACGACTGATCCTACAGCTTGGAAGGCTTGGGAGAGTTCGAGACGGAATTCTGATAGTCTGGGAGGTCCACAGGTGGCGATGAAGGGATTCGCAGATGTTTCGAGCGTACTGAGTCCAGACCCAACAATGAATAAACTTCCACAGAAACCACCGAATGATCTGTAGACTGCTGATGGCCAGAACATCAATGCACCTACACCGTAGATACAAAGACCTACGATAAATGTCCATCTATAACCGAATTTGCGTACAAGCCATCCAGAATACGTCAAAGGACCAATGAAATAAGCTCCGAAATAAGCTCCTTGGAGACCTCCTGCCTTGGCTGCAGTAATATTAAGTGCAGTTTGAAATTTGGCGTTTAGTACATCTAATAATCCGTATGCGAAACCCCAGAGGAAAAAGAGAATGGTGACGAGGGTGATGGGGTAGATGGATTGGCGGACTGTTAGGCCTGCGGCACCGCTTAGACCGGTGTTTCCTACGTCGCGATTTGCCATTACTTCGTTGCTGGTGGGATTATGTTGCTCCTGTACATCTTGTACTGAGGGCTCTGTCTTCTTCCCGAACATATTGATGTTGGGGTGGATGAGTCGTATGCAAGGATTGAGATGATTATACAGAAAAAGTAGAACGAAATATTAATGAAGGAGAAGAAAAACCGGGAGTATCAATCAGATGAGACTTGTCGAACTGTCTGAGGTCCAAAAAGAGGAGATTTGGGATCCTATTTATTAACATTTTGAGATATCTCCAACATTTGATTTTTGGGCAAATGCTCCTTAGTCTGTCTGGAGACATGAAATACTCTAGTCAATCTAGATTGTCCAGGAACTATCCTAACGAAGAAGCACATGCTTTAAGACCCAACTATCCCCATTACAGTTACAACTCCAAGAAACATCCATCCAAAGAAGCGGGCAGATACATGAATGAGGTTCTTCCCGTGATGTATATTTTCGAGTTTAGGTTTTCACCGCAAAAGTGGGCAATACAATTGCTCTGAGAAACTCGCCACAAACGAAGGATGCCCCTGCATGAAGAAAAGGCATTACTTCGGCTATGGAGGAGACCAGTTGAGAGATAGATCCATATTTGAGGCTATGCCATTGGCCAAGTCTCACGCTATGTGAAATATCCCCCGCACCCCGTGGTGCCCCGCGTTTTAACCTTAATAGATGATTGGAATTTGGGGAAAACTTTATATCCCCTGAGCCCTGGGTCACTCTTTTTACAACCTTCGTTACCTTATAAGTAATAAGTGACATGGCTTTTATTCCCAATAAATGGATATTTGGTGTTTAGAGTATATCAAGACTAATTCGCTTCGTCTCTTCGGGCTCAACCCTATTGAATTGTATATTTTGTTCCCCCCCTCCCCCACGGTGATAACACCAATTCCATACATGAGGCTCCAAGACGGACATGATCTTGGCTATTCGTAAATCCGGGCCAAGAGATGACCATACTTTCTTCTAAGATCTTGGCTCGAGATAGTTGGGGTATGTCGGCGAAATTATGGAGTCGTTATTTCTCCGATTCATCGTTGAGCTGGTTAGAATAATATTGGCATATTGGCATGCATCAATTGGGAGATGAAAATAATCTCGAAAAAATTTGATAAATATGAACAACAAGGTAACGCCAGTACTAATCGTCGCTTTGTCCGCGACGTGATAGTTTAAAGTTTTGAGATGCTCACCAAACTACTTTTGCACGAGCTAGAATATACTAGAACATACCTAATAAGAAGGGTAACATATGGTAGCGCCAAGGCATCGTCCATTAGTGGTATATAATGCATTGTTTACTAGCTGCTAACCAAGCCGATGGCATGCGATTGGTCGAAATGGCCCAAAGGTATGGCTACCACAATATCATCTAGAGTCTTGTTTTTCAGTCATTTGACATTGACAAAGACCCATGACGAAAAGGCGACAACAAGTCCATTTCGGGTTGAGAAACATAATCCCTCTTTCAAACACCAACTCCATATTAAACATTACCCAAGGTTTTCAACACAATCCTCACTCAAATGTCTATTCTCCAAATCCATGCATTTCCCCAAGACCCTTGAATCCCCACCGAGTTCCCTCACTTGGACCAAAGCTTCGAGACGAATCCTCCTAGACCTTTCTTTCCATTCCTCCTTACAAACTCTCTATACTTTTCCAATTCGATCTCATATTCTTCCTTCATGTCTTCATAAGCATTCTCCCCTTCCTCATCAGATCTAAAGTATCTCTCAAAATCCTCCCCAGACCATCTTCTCAACTTAAGCTTCATCTTTAGGCTCTGGCGGGCAAAAATCGTGTATTGAAACTTCTCCTTCTCATAATATGGCTGTTCGTAAAAGAAAGCCATAGTACGACGCCAACTAAGTATATCGAGAAAACGAGTGCAGTGTCTATTTGCCAGTACGAAATCAGGATGAAACCCAGCGTACATGCGCTTATAAACTTCGATATCCGTACGCTTGTACTTCCCCGCAGTATCCTGATATAAGAGTGAGTCTGCGATGGCATTACCGATGTTGAGTAATTCCTCTCCCGATCCTGCGATCTTTATATCTGTCGTCGCGCCCATCTTTGTCTTTTCCGTTGAGATTTTGTGAGTTCTTATCTGCGCGCCAATTTTGATGAATGGTTTCATGAGGCTTGCTTCTTTCTTCATATTTTCAACCTGAGCTTCTAGATCGCGGACCTTTCTTTCTGCTTCTCGAAGTTTGACGTCTTTGTCGCGCATCTTTTCGTTATGGAGATTGTGGAACACTCGGTCAGAGGCGATGAGTCGATCGGTTATTGTACTGCAACCTATGCAGGGACCCTCTGGAAGGCCAGGTGGATTCATCTTAAGTGTTGGCAGATGGTTGTATGGGTATGAGTTACTGATTGTACATGTTAGTGAAGCTGATGCAACGTGGAGGTAGAATAAGAAGCAGGGAATTATGAGGGCAGAACAACATACTCATCGAATAGGTCGAGCTTTTGATATCAAGAGATCGAGATGAACCTGAAAAGGTGGAATCAACTTTTGTGCGGTGAGAAAATAAATTATGAGATGGCAGAATCTCTGAAGTTTTTTTTTTTGTTTCGTCCAAGGCTGAATGAAATGTAGTGAATTCTGATTAATGGACTTTGACCTTTTGTTCTTGTATGTTTGATTTTATTTTCATAGCTTCGGACGAAAGTTTCGAATGATATGGCTGCCAATGTGCGAGTTATACAGTGACATTTTGAAGTCTGAAGGATGTCGGATAAGAATAGATGTAAATTGTCAGTTCATTCCTGTCAAAGTCGAAGTTGACATTACCTATACTTTGTAGATCTTCCATATTGTGGTACTATGAGGGCCAAGGAAAGTTTTTGGTTATAATCAGGCAAGTGTTAGCCATGATAGTCAGATATCTGTGGGTAAATAGTTGGTTTATTGCAGATGATGAAAAATAAAGACAAAGTTGTTGACAGGTCAAGATAAGAAGACATTCAACATTGATATCCTTAAGGATTTCTGGTTGCTTCGTAGCAATTATGATGAGCAATTCTGCTATTCTGGGAAGTAACTGTGTGACGACTAAGATGCTAGTCTAATATTTGTTTGTCCCTTCCTCATTCAGTTTCACCAACATGTTGGGCATCATTGATGTTATACAAATTACATTCAAATCATCCAGACGCAAACACTTGCATCTCCATTCCAAAAATCCCTGCTACCACACTTATCCTGATATCTTGTTTTATACTTTATTCAAATTAGACATGGTCCAACCAGACATCTTCCTCCTGTAATCAGTTAGCATCATTTGTATGTACATGGGTGACATTTTCACTTACCATTCTATATGCCTGCGATTCTTTTCCTTCTCTGCTGCTTCATCGTACTCCTGACACATTAAGCTGAAGATAGGAGCTTCATCTTCGTCTTCATCCAAAAACGTCTGTAGGGACTCCGTTGGTTGACCCAAAGTCTGCTCAAAATGATCTTCCCACTCGCCAACTTTCTTCATCATGAGTTGAAAATTCTTTTCGAATCCCGTCTCGAAAGGTGGAACAATCTTGAACTTTGACATCTCATATCTCATGTCGAGAAGTTTGCGCATCGATTGACAATCTTGGTGCCTGGTAAACCTTTCGATGCTAACACCATAAGAGCCTTCAAACCATTCGTTGTCTCCATCATTAGGCGTGGATGTTATGAATCTTAACACAGCGAGGCAACTACATACGCAATATCATCAGTAAATTTTTCTGAATCTCTGAGTCTGAGATAAATGGAAGAAACTTACTTTCCCCCATGGGCAGCGAGATTTCCCCGATCTATAATTTCCTCGTTTCGCTTACTGTGAGGTTTATTTTTCTCACGTTCACGAGCCAGGATACTTTCAGCAATTTCTAGGAATGGTTGGTATTCCTCCTCGCGTTTCATATTCTGAGACTCAAAATCTGCGGTGAGAATGTCGATTTCGTTCTTATGCGCCGCATTCACTTTCTCTTGCTTCCTCTTCTCTTCCATAATCTTTATATGGATCTGTGCTTCCATACCAGCTATTGCTGTGCTGTGAGATGCTAATAGCTTTTCCTGCTCATCCAGCATCTTCATTTTTTGCTTCGATAGCTCGGTCGTAAAGCCCGTGATCTTTTGGTCTTTCTTCAAGATAATCTCACCCATCTTTTTTTTGGAAGAAGAGATTATTTGAACATACTCTTTGATCTTGTCATCTCTGGTAACAATATCCAAATTATGAACAAGAGCAATATCAAGGGTGTCCTGGCTAGTGAATGTGCTATGCCATTGCTCAACAAGAGCTCGATATTCCTGTACAGTATGATCAGCATGTTGTCCAATATGTTTTTTTCATACAATCGAAAAACTAACCTCTTGATTAGTAACTCTAGCTTTCAACATGTGTCGAATCAATCCCATCCAGATTTCTTTCATTTCAAGCTGCCGTGGAGTATACTTTGCCATATGTACTTGAAGTCCGGACTTTTCAGTAACAAGACGAATATCTTCGAAAATTCCAACACTGCTGTTTTCAATTGATTCGTTCTTGAGGGTCAGTTTCCGCTCCAGTTCAGCCACTCGGACTGAAAGTAAATTGCAGTCATTGCACTTGGCATTAAATGCTTCCGATAAAGCGTTGAGATCGGTGTCCCTCAAATTGTCTGATTCCACCTTGAGATCTTGGGATCTTGCGGTCATAGAGCTCTGTTCATTTTGAAGTAACGCTAGTCGAACGTATTCTTCTTGAATTCTCGTCAGCTCATTTATCGTGACTATCTGTCGTTCTCGGATTTCCTGGTTAAGTTTCATTGAATCCTGTAATCTAGACTCAAGTTCATCCTTTTCTTTCCCAAACTTCTCCTTTGTCTCTTTCAATGTCTTTTCCTCGAGTTTAAGCTTGAAAGTTTGCTGTTTGAGTTGCTCTTGAAGATTTTGTATGATTTCAATTCTCATTTGAGAATCAAATTGTAGTTGATGTGCCTCGAATTCAAGATGTTCCACGTTGATCCGCGATTCACGTGTTTCTTCTTGGGAATTTTGGAGTTCCTTTTTGAGAAGCTGGATTTGACTCTTTAACGCGCTTGAGTCTGTCTCTTCTGCTTGGATATAATTCGTGAGTCTCTGCAGTAGGTCCACGGGGTTATCTTTGATGGGTGCATCTGGCGTGCTTGTCGAGGGGATACTGCTATTGGCAGAATTGGCAGCATTAGCTGACTTAACATTCTTATTCTTATTTTTGTTTTTGCCCATCTTGAATTCGCTGTGGGGTGTATTTGAGAGGAGTGTTGATAGTATTAACAACCTTGAATAAATGCGAAGTTGTAAATGAAATTATGAAAATAATATGATTTTCGGGAGTGGATTTTGATTGAGATTCTCAGTAAAAGATTTCTTATATGCTATCCAAAATCCCCTACAGTTATACAGCCGTAGATACATGGCTGTAGAATTCCTGAGTTAGCCGAAAACCTAGTTCTTGTGCAAAAGATATCTAGAATCCGCAATTTACAACCGTACAAGATGTTTACCGTACATATATACAACTGATTATCACTATTGATATCCTGAAAGATTGGCTTATTTCTTGAATTCCTCAATAAACGCAGTTAATTTATGAGTCTAGGTCTTGCCTCATATACTTACGGAATCATCAGATGAATTAGACATAAATTTCACCTCACTTTGGCGCCATCCATAGTCAAAAAGTAGCATGGACATCTGATGTGCTTGAATTTAAAGCGTTTATCGATATTTAGATGTGGTATTGACGATGCAGGTTCTATGAAAATAATCTCTTCCAAAGCCATAGAACCATGTTGACTCCAGTTGATTGCATATCATTACTTATACTTCATGCATGGGATCCGGTATCTTTTAGATATGTCCTTTCGACTCTTGAGGATATATCTGATGTGATTAGGTCACGAATTAGTGGTTCGGAAGATACATTTAGTAGAGTCGAGCTGAGCTTTGAGTAGACAAGAAGGTCTCCCTCTTTTAACTAGTTTATCTCTTACCAACAGGCTTGGACACCCGGACCCTATCTGGATTTTTAAGAGCTAAAAGGTATTTACCCTACTTGGAAGGTATATAGCAAAATAGATATTCTATAAAATTATTAAAATCTATAGAAACCTAAAATATCCGAAGTAATATATCATATAATTGTCTAATATAGTTGTTTAAACTTGAAGTTATTTCTAATTGATTTTTATACTTTTTTATATAATCCTTTATATTATATGATCGTTTTAGTTTATGTGCAGCTTATATGTATCTTATGTGTATACTCTGTAGGATATACTTATATCCAGCTATATCTTGTAAAGTATTTATTTTATCCTATAAAAAAGAGCAGGATAGATATCCTATAAGATACCTGGAAATTACCCCGGGTTACCCCGGATAATCCGTAAAGTGGCTCAACTCTGCTTACCAATAATCTTTGGTCGAGATGACATGGTCATATAAACAAACTAATTCTTCACATTGAATGAATTTGCCATTTAGGAAGACCTCACAGTCTTTTTATTTACGCTTAATTTCGGTTCGTTGGTGAAACTCTATATTTTTTGGAATGGAAGACTTTAGGGTTAGAAGATTTGTAGCTTGTAGCATTTGTTGATAATACCTGGGTCTAGATGTTTAAAAATCCAAGGTAGTATGCGGAGGTAAACCCGAAAGGAAGTTCCCCCCGTATATAATGATTGCTTCTTTGTTGCATCTAAACTTCAACGTTCAAGAAGGCTAAATGGTAGATATTTCTGTTTAAAGTAGACAAAACTCATCAAATATAAATTAGGTGTCCCATCTGGAAAGCTATTACAATAGTCTCATCAAGTGTTCGTTTAAATTTTTCATTGTAAATTGTATAAACAAGGGGTAGACTAAAGCAGACCGTTTGAATCCCTTATTATGCAACGAAGCTGTTACATAGCTACTATCATATTCTTCATACAAAGCTTCTAGAGATAGGTATAGACCATCCAGAGTGTCTAGACTGCAGTCCAACATTGAAAGCTCCTCGAATACTGAAAGTTTTTCGAACACCGAGATCCATTCGAATGTGGATCTGTTCTGCCAGTCCAGATTATTTCACAGACCACTAGAAACTCCAGCACTATATCTTCGGAATCCCACCTTTCCACTGGAATTTTATGCTGTGAGACCTCAATGTTTAGTCCACAGCATAGCATCCTTCGCCGAAGCGATAATATCTTTCCCATATTCCTCGATTTTGTCAAGTTTGCTTCTCCTTGCCGTCTCTCCTGTCAAAACCGAAGCGCTAGATCTCAAGCTTCCTCCAAAAACCGATCTCTTCTTTCTGTAACTAGTCAGCATACTGTTAAATGTATAGATAGTAATAGGGAGTCTAATAGTCCAGACTGCAGTCCAACGTCGGAAGGGTTTAGATTCTTGGATTCGTTTCCAAAATTCAGAACATTCCGAATATTCAAAGCTTCTCAAACATTGAAACTCGTTCCAATATCGCGAACCTGAATCTGGTCTGCCGGTCCGGACTATTGGGTACCCTGGTTTTACTGGATAGTAGAGTACTTACGGATCTCTGCTCTCCATGAAGCGTTTTTTCTGCGACGCTCTTGCGCTATCCCACACCCCGCACAATTTTTGGAACACTTCCTTCTTGTGCCTCAGCAGATATCCATCAATAACCTCCGGAGTTGCCTCTGTATCTCTCTCCGTGATCCCGTTTAGCAGTTCTTGGAAACCCTTCTCGAATTCCACAGCGGCGTCCCTATTCTCTGCCTTGCAGCTATACATGTCGTATCGCATATTCACAAGTTTCGCAAACGCGGTGCTGTCTCCCAGCTTCTCAACTATATTTACAGGTACGCCGTAGAGCTCGTAGAACCATGGAGAGTCGTCGACATCGGTATTGGACTTGATTCGAAAAACGTCGGCTAAGCAACTAGAAAAATATCAGTAAGTGATATTAGCACTTTGAAAGATTGAACCACTTGGAAGATCTAAGTTCTTTCGAACTTTGAAAGTATGACTTACATTCCGCTATGCGCTGAGAGATTTCCCGTCTCAATCAAGTGGTCGTCGCGACTCTCATAGGATTTCATCAACTCTCTCTTTCGATTTAGGATACTGATGGACACCTCGCTGTGAGCAGCTAGTTCTCGGCGCAACCCCTTCATCTTGGTTCTTGATGCTCTCTTCTCTTCTTCGAGCTTTGCGATAACACTGTTTTGTTCCTTCAACTTCTCCTCATACTCATCTTTGATCACAGTCACCGAGTCCTCCTCACATTTTTCAAAATTGGCGATGATGGTATCTTTTTCCTTCAACTTCTTCTCGTACTCATTCTTGATGTCAGTTGCCGCGTTCTTCTCCTTTTGTTGGAGAATGGCGATGAAAGTATCCTTGTCTTTCAGCTTCTGCTCGTACCTGCTTTTTATCTCCGAGGCAGATGCCTTTTTCTTCAACTCTGCGATGATGTCATCTCGTTCTTTCAACTCCCTCTCATGCTTCTCCTTAACTTTGGCTGCTGCGATCTTTTCGTTTTCCTTCAAATGTGCGACCACACCACTTCGTTCCTTCAGCTCTTTTTCGTGCTTGCTCGTAACCTCAATGGCTGATGTTCTTTCCTTTTCCTGGAGGCCCGCAATGACTTCAGCTTGAATTTTCAGTTGTTCTTCGTTCGTGACGAGTTCAGACTCGAGCCTGTTGACCTCGGACTTGAGTTTAGCTATGTCGTTTTCCAGTGCGTCCATAAGATTTGACATTCGTTCACCCACTACTCTCTGGCAAATGATTATCTCAATATCATCCTGCCTAAGATGTGAAGCTCGCCATGACTTAATCGCGGATTCATATTTCTATCCCAGATCATTAGCAATTCCATCATTGAGTATTTCTAGCTATGACTTGCCTGTAAAGCATCCTCTGCACCCGTGGCATCAAAGGCTTTCTTATATTCAACAATATCATGTATAGCTGATGACCAAACTTTGATTCTTTGCTTCTGTGCATTTGAATAGTATATATTCAATTTGGCATCTGTTTTTTGGAATATGCCAAAACTATTGATTGACAGTTTATACCCATCTTCGGCTTCTGTAAGAGCCTTTCCCATCCCCCTGATCACCTTTCGAAGCCATCTGTTCTCCGTGGTCAACTTTGCATTCGATTTTTTTAGGTTATCGACTTCTAGAGTCTGGGGATCTTCGATGGGTGGGCGCAGTGCAACATCTTGAGATATATATGGGGCACTGTTCGGGGTGTATGTGAGTGACATCGTGGGCCTATAGCGTGTTGGAGTTGAAATAGAGGAGTGTAAGCCTTTTGTTGTTTGTTGTGTAGAAGTGGAAGTGACCTGGAAATTGTTTCTTGATTATTATTGAAGTATCGTGGATGTGTCGTAGGAACTTTCTGGAGGCTAAAGCGGTATGTCTTTTGCCAACAATCTAAACGAGAAGTAAATTATTCAATACGGCTTCTCTCAATGCGTGGCGCAATTCACTTTGTGTATTTTAGTTAACTAGGTAGCATTCACTGAGTAGGAGAGTCAGTCATCTAACGCATCCATCATCTTGATCAGCAGGGTAGAAATTCATCATTTCCATTTCCTTCCGCAATAGTCGGTCCTCTTAAGCCAACAGCATTCGAAAGTCGATGGTAGGATTTGTACAGATAGCTTTGAGAAATACTCAAATACAGTTTTAAGGAAGTAGGAGTATGAACATTTCCTTTCTAGAAGTTATATCTCTTTGAAAACGGCACAATAGACTCAAATAATTGCAAATCCACTTCTGGGTATATAAGACCTTCTAGAGAGATCATTTGATTTAGACTATTTAAGTGGGATATATAAAAAGCTCCTAATATACGAGCCTATGCCTGCTATTCAGTCATTTCCATCCCACCCCGCATTCCATGGCGTGTATGCACTATCCATGATGGAAAAGTAACTCTGCTCACATAACTCTTTGCTCTTCAGAGCTTGTCTCTTGTAACCTGACAACTGCTATTGCCGCATTCCATAAGCTGCAGAGATTTTGATATATGCGTCCCGAATTTGTATTTTCGTCTCCTGCAAGAAACTTTTGTATAGATTCAGCAGTCGAGCTAGGATCTGCAAGAATCGCTGCTATTAGCGTTTGAAAGCCCTCTTCAAATCCAGCAGTACTGATTCTAATATCGTCCCTGCATCTATAGACTTCGAACCGCATATCTAGAAGCTTCCTAAATGCATCGCTTGTTTCAAACTTGATAACTGTGTCTGGGGTTGTTCCATAATATTCTATGAACCATGCAAGATCCTTGTTAAAAGTAATCATGATTCGGTAAAGCGTCTATGAGACAGCTATATGACAAATTAGTAATTGAATATTGATATTATGGATTGGAATAGATTAACTTACGTTCCTCCAAGCGCAATCATATTACCCTTCTTGATGATGCTGCTATCGCGTTCCTGAGGGGGTTTGCTCCATTCCATTTTTCTCTTCATAATGCTTTCAACTACTTCGCCGTAGACCTTAAGCACATGATCCATAGATATAGCCTCCTCATATCCTTTCGAAAGCTCATTCCTGAGAGCCGATGCCTCCTCGCATTTTTTCGCAACTTCATACCTAAGATCCGATCGTTGAGCCTTAAGAGCGGTGATTACCTCAATTTGCTTGGTCGTTTTTCCCCGTATATCTACCTTTAGGATGGCTATTTCTTTGGCAAGATGTTCTAGCTCAGTGTTGGTCTTCACTGCTTTACTTAACTGCACCGACGCGTTGGATAACTGCATTGTAAGCTTCATAGAATGTGATTTTTCGTGATTCACAAGAGTTTTGTATCCGGAGATAGTTCTTTGAAGTCCAAGTACCTGGTTGTTTAAGGCCTCGATTTTGTTTTGCGAAAGGGTGCGTTCATCAGATAATACCTTCGAAATATTGACCCTCGACTGGGAAAATGCTACCTGCAAAAGTTTATTGCATCTATAAAGATCCAGATTCCCTTTAATTAACCCATCGCGCTCATTTTGATGCGCAGAGCGAAGTTTGGTAATTAGACGCTCGGAATTCAAGTATAGATTCTTCCAGTCGGGTGTGTCAATAGTCGTGTTGAGTTCATCCAATCCCCGGCGTACAAAAGTATCCAAAGTCATGGGGATTTCATCCTCATTTTCAGAGCCGGTAAGTTGAGCGATGTTCGGAAGGATCGTTAGAGGAGAATTTCTAGACTTTTGGGCGGAGGCGATGTTATTTTTCCCGTATGAAATATGGGATATATTCGATAGGGTTGCTCGCGTAGACTTTATAGAATCGTGAGGTGAGACGGTGTTCTTTTGCTTATCCATTTCGTTCGGAAAGCAGGTGTATACGTCGTAGTGCTTAATTGTATTTTCCGAGACAGATTTCGGAATATGACACTAAAGAATTGAAAGTGTGAAGGACTCTTGGTCGGTTTCTCGGAAAATCGGAAGAAGATGAATAAGAAGATGGTGAAGATGAAGAAGAAGAAAAAGAAGAAGATGATGATGAATGTGGGAATGCGAATGTAGTTGTAGATTCAAGAACTTTATAACAATATTTCTTCCGTACAAGCACTTTATCTAACTAATATTTGCAACGCCGTAGTGCTACACGCGTATCCTTAGGGTTGCACGATAAGATTTGTGTCGGTACGGGCTGCTCGAATACCAACCATGCATTGAAGTACGGCGGATCCTCTGGATTGAGCCAGTTCAATGCATACCTTCCTGTCAAGTTTGGGGTGCTAGAACATGCGGTTGGACCTTATAGGTCTTGATATGAAGAAGATATGAATGGAAAGCACTAAAAGCATTCAACCTCCCACACTTGGATTTTATAACATTCATCGCGATCTGTTTTCTTAGAACACATATCAACTACCTAATTTATGACTTTCCTTCCCGGCTCAATTAGCTGACATTTGCTTCTAATTATGATTCAGCAACTCAAACGCGAGTAGTCCATCATCTCCTCTTCGGCGGATTGAGGAATTCGAGTGTTTCAGACTTCCCAAATTCGATATAGTCCCATCTACTAGATGTTCGTATTCTAAAATATAAGTTGTAAGATGAAAATTTGAGGAGATAACACTCTCGTTATGCCTATGTAGTCCAGGGAATGTCACATAACTAGGAATGTAGCGGACCATATGAAAAGGACCGCCACAAACGTTCAGACTATCCTTATAGTTAGTTGGTGTGAAGAGAGTGTTGCGCCTTCGTCATCCTGTCCCACCTTTAGCAACTCAATTTACTAACTTAGTTGCCAAGAAATACAGCTTATACTACCGATGTAGTTCTGTGTTGGTCTGATAACCGAAGTCAAATATGAATATGACATAGAAAGCCCCAGAAAAAAAACGGCAATCGGTAGTTATGCCTGGAAAACCCATTCATTGCTATCTGCAGTACTTTGTACTTCAGTACTAACATACTAATTTCAGGCATCTTATATAAGATACGGAACTCTATCATTGGCTCTTGTATTCTACTTGATTAGATCAAAGAGAACTTCTTAGTTATATAACCAGGAACTGAATGTCTTTGTCCTAACTTTCCTTCGCAGCCCATCGACGATCATTTTATCAATCGTTTTCTCCGTCTTTTTCGCTGTGAGTTTGGACTTTAGGCTAGAAATGATGCTCTGTGATGATAGATATCACCTTTGGTCCCTCAAGATTCATCTAGAGAATGTACTTTAAGTTGGAACCACGGTGCTTCTTTCCCCATCTTTGCGTTAATCGAATTTCTCTGTCGGAGTGGAAATATCAATACGATAGTTGAGTAGACTGGAGTGATCAGTGATGAGAAGAATATTGATTGGCACTGGTTGGAATGGTTGGTGGTTCAGCTTGGATGGTTTGGGAGAAAAATGCTAGGCACAGTCTAGTGGTGAACGGGGAGAAGGAGTGAATTGCAATTTGAAACTGGAATCTCGGTGCTATGAACTGTGATATCTCTGACGTAGAATGTAGCATTATCATCTGAAGATTGATTCTTGTATTTGTCAGGAAACGCTGAGGAGAATCTACCAAGAACTCGGAGGAATACATGAGAACTGAAAACACTAGTGAAGAAGTATCATGCGATCGATTTAGAACCGTAGTTATCTACCACCATATCCCCAATATCCTCGATCTACATCTTTCCATTGTAAGGTTTCATACTCTCAAGTTTGCTCTTGAGCCTCGGCGAGTGAGAGTTACATTGGCACGGTAATGGATATGAGCTTCCCATAGTTCTTCTCGAACTTTCCACGGGTCAATCTAATCTTTAGAGAGTTCTGTAAACTGCTCAAGATTATAGTCGCTACTAAATCTATCTCCAAATGAATGAAGTTGGTTGATGAGGGTTTCTACCCGGCGCCTAAGGAAATTATATCTGCAGCCCACGAGTCCTTCGGTATTCCATGATCTTCATTCCTCATAAAAATTTAGCATATGGAGAAATTTGTCGAACCACTAATTATAGCCCTGGTTACGCGCAAATTCGAGAATGATCTCAGGTGGTAAGAGATACATCTTCTCATACTGGCCCCTGAAGCCAGCATGCTTGGAGGATCTGGAAGTGTTTCCTCTGGAGTTCATTGTAGCTTTCGGATCGAATCTCATGACCATATACGCATCGCCGACTGCATCAGCTCCATGCGCTGCATCGTTCCCTGATCGTATAATATATTCTCGATGAACAGAGCCAGTCGTCCTTGCAAAAACGTGCTCCATTATTCTCGCACAAACTCGAAGGCCAAGAATATAACAAGTATATGTTTGCTCTGTTTCATCTCTCAAATCGGTCTCCGTAACCTTCGACCAGTGATACTTCTCCAAAAGCCATGAAATAATGCGATTTTGCCTTCCTACAACACAGCTCATACGCTCCGTTGGTATTCTTTGAATTTCTTTCCTTTCACCGAGTTTACCGCAGGAATCTGAGACATATTGGAACTGGTTTCCACCTTCTGAGAATGATGGAAAACTACATCCATGATTCATATTCATCTATCCTTTGGGGGTGTTCCGCCTGGTTTAAGGTATCGAATAATTGTTGATTATCTTCCCGGATTAATGTCAATATGTCTACCTCTTGGTCCTGATGAAAAGTAACTTCGTCATCATCTGGAAATAAGAGCAGAAAATCTTTCTCAGCGATGATACGATCCTTTTCTGCGATGATTCCTTGGAGTTGTTCGATTTTCCTATCACAGTGTTGAAGATGGGAACTCAAGTGTCAATAGTGTGCTGCGTAGTTTTTGAGATCCGTCTCCTTTTCTGCCAACTTGTGCTGTAGATCGGCAATGACAGCGTGAGATTCTGATTAGTCTTAAGCAATAAACATGAAGATCTAGATTGAGAAAATACCTTAATAGGCTGGAAAAGATCTTCTTCCTCCATACTTCGCTTGTGGTAGAGAGTTTACGAAGTTGATAGTTGTGAGGAAAGTATTTAGGATCTGAAGAAATTGTTGATCAAAAGTTCGTTGGATGGCACGAGGCTGCAGGGTTGTAGAAGATTGAATTATGAGTTTAGAGAAAAAAAGTGAATTATAGAGCTAACTAATGTAATATTGTGTGTTTTGTGATCCCAGAGATCCATGGATAATTTTGATGGCCGAGGTAGCATCATGCTTCACTCAAGCTCGCTTTGATCCTTTGCGAGTAGGAACCAAGCTGACGCGGCGTTCTTCGTACAGTTCTTCAAGATCATACCGTGTGCCCATCAAATCACCAAAGCCGGTGTTTTCGAACCAACAATGAAGATCAAATTCACCCATATCATCCCAAGATGTTTCAGCTGATACTTTCTCAGCTAGGCTCTTGACACGCCGTCTAAGCATACCTAGGTATCATATCTTCCACCCACAATGCTCTTCCATATTTTAAGCTCTTCATAGAAATTTATCAAAGGCATGAAGTATTCGAAATCTGAAAACTTGTTTTTCGCAAGCTTAAGCACAACGTCATGCGGAACGCTATATGTCTCTTTGTATTGCTCAACGAATCTAGACTTTTGGTCAGGAATGGTCCCTCCAGCACTGAGGATGTGTTTGAGATCTGCAACCATATCTGCATCGGCCTCTGCATTTGGTCCATGTGCAGCAAGATTCCCAGATTTTATGAGATTTGCTCTAGGTGCGGAACCATTTCTGAATGCCAAGTCAAGTTCCATTTTACGAGCTCTAACATAAAGACCAACTTCGTATAATTTCTGTTTGCGCCAAGATTCCTCTTGTAACCGGTGTGCGCGCTTTTTGAATTTCTTGTATACCCCGTGAAGAAGGGAGAGCATACGGTTTTGCTGATTCAAGAACTTTGTCATGCTTTCAATATCTAAACGCATGGTAGTCTTATCAAGAGTAATCTCAGACTCATACCAACCAAACCCTACAACATGTTACTCATTGGTTTTAGGCAAAAGCAAGGGACGAATTGAGGAATTCTAACATACAATCACCAAGTTGACTAAACTTTTGTTTGCAACCCTGACGGTCGATAAATCCCAAAGTCACTACTTCTACTTGCTGAAAGCGAGAAGACTTTTTCTTCTGATCATCGTTGCCTGGGATTAAAAGACGGGGATCTTTTGCTGGGATCATGTGATCTTTCAGCTTCACGAGCTTTTGAAGACCTTCGATCTTGTTATCTCGATTCTTGATGATCTTGTCTTTTGATGATATGATCTCCTGAAGCCTCTCTATCTTCTCGTTTTGGCCACGAAGTGTGCATTGATGTAGCTCCAACTGCAACCTCAAATTTGCAATGAGAGCCTGGAAAATAATCAGTCACAAGTGAATTAAATACCTAAGTTCAAATGCAAACATACCTTAATGGGACGGAAAGCTTCTACTTCATCCATTTTGTGCTATCGTAATCGTAATTTAGTTGACAAAGTCCAAGACTTATTTGAGGTGGTGAGTGCGACGACGTGAAAAGGGAATGCAGAGAAAAATCGTGAAGGTCGATTTGTAATAGACAGGATAATTGAGAGAAATCACGCTGATGGCAACTATCTTCGGTAGTTATCCATCAAATCAGTCCAAGGCGCAGACAAAAAGATTCATGTTCTGCGATTAAAAATGAAGAAGAGGAACGTCGAAGGTTTAGAGTCCACAACACGTGCGGGGAAATTCTACCCCAGATCGGGAAGGAGAGACACTTATTCTCCATGACTGATATTTTGGTTGCAATAGATAGGTTAATTTCATTCTTAGAGACTTCGTCTTGATATTAGCTGAGGAATGAGCTGATAAGTTATTCAGATGATCTTGCCAAATATGAATAGTGCATTGGGTGAGAGGGAGAGGATAGTTTTATAAATGCAAAGAAATGTTAGCAGAGAGTTTGGGCAAACAATCAAGGCAATAAGCAGTCAGATGTCATCAGTTAGTAAAATTAGTCTCACAAAGCAATCTCATGTTGTGATCAAACTGCTGAGGCACTTGATGAATATTTGAAGCTTGCGATGAGTTATGTTTGCATACCTATTGAGTCTTTTGATTCTCGCATGTGATATAATTACAAATATTGTCCCAGAGCAAATCAAGCAACATTACCATACACAATATCCTTCCCTCATCGTTTGATATGTATCAATCTCAGCCCGAACCTTTTCACGGCTTCCGCCTGCCCGAATTGTTTCCATGCATTCTGTCTGCGAACGAATCTCTTCGACAAGTAGATTGTGTTTGCTTTCTGCAGCAACCAATGCCGCTGCATCCTCCGCCAATTGAGCGCTTGCTTCATGCATCTCCGACTTTTTGTGCTCGAAGGCTTCCGTGCGGTTATAAACACTCCTTTTCCTGTTCTTAACTTCCTTTTGTAAATCGAGAAGTTCGGCTTTACTTGTCGCTAGTTGAGCTTCGATGGCAGAGTCGACTTGGCGTTGATCTAAAGGCAAATTGAAGTTATCTCCATCGCCTCTTCCAACATCCCACCCACATCGTCCTTGGTCCTGCGGACTAAACCTTCTACCCGTTGTCGTCTTACAAGAACAAATGTCATCGTTCGCAAGTATCGACAACGACACAATCGAATACCCACTACATGCGTTTGAAGGTCTGACTAGGAATATGAAAAGTAAAGACAGTATGAGTATGGAATTGTGAAGCAGTATTCAGTACCCTTTACCAAAACCACAACTATCAATCGCCTAATTCAACTCCTCGAGCTTTGAGTCTCCATACTTCAGCTCTATTAGACATCCTCGAGGAGAATGGCCTTTCATCCGAGAGACAAACTTTCAAAGAGATTGCTTCACCGAGAAGATAAGCGTCATTTCCTTCAATAATCTACCCGAAGGAAACGTTTACTGAAACAACAGGTGTCAATCACCTGATTGACCTCCAAGGTTCTCATGTCTCTATACGCCAGTGATCACAGCATGACTGGGAACAGTAAGAATTCTAACTGACGAAATAAACTTCCCCCTTCGTCGTCATATCTTTATTTTCACATTTCCATTCTCATAGCATCCGCACATCTATTCTCCACCGCCCTCAATCCACGCATTGCCAACCTTTTCAACAAAACCAACCATCTTCTGTTCCATTTCTAGCCCCTCTCCGATTCCAAACATCAATCCCCACTTCAATAGAAGTCAAATGTCTTCTATTTCCTCGCCGCTCGTACTCCTGTACGTATCGATAGGACCCAACTACTTTCTGTTTCATTATTCATATCGCAAGAATTAATACTGATTTCCATATCACTCAATCACCCACAACATCACCATCTCCTCACCAAAACCCTTTCACAACCATCTCACCAGCAAGTAGGCTCCAAGAAACCCTCTAAACGTCATCTCATATCATATGACAGTCTCATCTATCTCTCCAAACTGACTGTATCATCAAACTATATACAAAAAAGAAGTAAACACTCCTAAATTATTGGGTATTTTCTGTTGGTTTCTAAATGAAATTCGTATGCAAGCGTTATGCAGTTGTATGGGTTGCGTCGATCCATCCATCAATTCATCTATGTGCGTCTCGTCTCAGTCATGTAACAATTTTGCCTCATTAATCCATCTTTCCCATATTTGTTTTCGTGTTTAAGTTCGTTATCATAATCATATCCGTATCCGTATCCGTCAATGCGTAAATTCAATCCAGCGTTTCAAATTGTTGTCCCGATCATAGCATGCCTTCAAGCCAGCGAACTCTCTCTCCCATCCCATCCCATCCCATCTCATCATCCCTTCACTTCCAAAAGCACAAACTGCGCAAGAAAGGCTCATCGCGTGGAACATGGATATTCCAATTCCAGCCCCGGCGATGTGCAGCAAGCACTGCACATTCACCCACCAACCACCCCAGCATCAATCCTGTTCGCACGCACACCAACATGTCTTCCATCTCCAAATCAAACGACCCTAACCCGCACCACCCAAGATCTAACTCCACATCCGCATCCAACCAATCCTCCAACCCCATCAAATCATTTTGCTCCACCCACCACACTGTCCAGAGCAAAAATTGACATAGGACAATCAAACCCAACATACCCCACCTCATCACACCCCCCACAATCCCTTTCACTACCCCCATCTCCAATCCCAAAATCACACCCGTTTCTTTTCGCACATTCAGTATGTAATATAAATATAGAATAAAATTTATGATACAGTATCTCGCCTGCCAAACGGCAACCTCGACACGCGGTTGGACTTCGCAACAACAATTTCAAGCGGAACCTGAACTTGCTCTCCACAATCACAAGCACAAGGAATATAATCAGACTTACCATTGCCTGATCCTAGCCCCGTTGCCCTTCTAAACTTCATATTGCGCCTCTTTTCATCAAGGTAACACGTCTTTAGCTTCTTGCGAGTGATGTTCCGGCAATATTCGCGTACGGTGGCTAGGTCCATGTCCTCGAATGTCGTGTCGATGTTTTTGATCCAGGTTTTGAAGAATTCAGTTTCCATGTAATCGGATTTGCGCCAAGCTTTGACAGAGGAGTGCCAGCGGAGCATTTCAATGAATTCGGCGCAGTCTTGGAGGCGAAGAACTGTTTGCCAACTTGCCCAATACAATTCCTTGAAAGTTTCCTCGTCCGTTCGCTTCTCAAATGCAATACCAGGCACGTGAGAGAAGAGAGTAGCATCGGTGATAGGACGTCCATTATAGACGCTGGAATTACCCAGTTCGTAAATGGAATTGCGTTCCTTGGCTTTGGGGTCGTATCCGGAGTTTCTTTCGAGGAATCGGTTGCGAACACGTTGACCGACGAAGAAAAGATGCTTCATTGATTTTCGCTGTTGGCTAAGTGCAGAGCGAACAGTTTCGGCTATGAATTCTTGGACCTTGGGGTTTTCTTTCCAGTCTGAAGCGTGATTGTCAGGGTTGACAAAGGTAGTCTCGCTTTGAAGTTCTTCGTGTGGGGGTGCACCATAATCGAAATCTGGGTGGGTGGACGAAGATTCGAGCTTGCGTTTTAATTCGGAGTTCTCGACTAGTAAGGCGCCCACGTCGATTTTACCTTTGTGGTTCACGGTTTCTTCATAGAGTCTGACTTTCTCCAACAACTTTTGGTTTTCCTCGAATAGTTGCTCGCATTCCAAGGTCTTAATACCCAATGATGATTCCAAGTGAAAGAACTTGATGTTGGTCTCCTCCTCACGAATCTCAGTCGACAATTCCCCATTTCTTTTAATGAAGTATTGAACAATTTCATTCTTCTCCAATAACTTGTTGTTGACCTCCTTTAGTCCTGATTCTATTTTTTTTGCCAATGCAGCAAGAGCCACAGCCTCCGAATGCTCGGAAACCATATCCTCAGCACATTTCTTAAGACTCAGTTTCTTTATTGCGAGGCGGTCTTCTGGGGTTTCTTGTGGAGTATGGTCTTCCTCTTCGAAGGCGATTCCGGACTCATCTTGAATATTTTCTTCCTCTTCAAAGATAGCTCCGAGGCGTCCTCCTGGGGTTTCTTCTGGAAAATTATCTTCATCCTCAAAGGCAACTCCAGAATCCTCCATGAGGTCATATTCGGCACCTGACGAGGTGGGTTCCTTCATGTTAAAATATCCGGATTCCGACATGATGAATTGATGTATGTAATTGAAAAGAGTGTCGTGATTTTTTTGTTTGAAGATTGAAACAACGGGCGATGAAATGGAAAAAATACAAGAAGGGTCCCACTACAAAGATATTCTTTTGCTGTTGTGCGAGGTAGAAGCAAAAACAGAAGCAAAAACTATGACACAAACTTTGTGTGTAGAAAGAAACGGTGTATAAAAAAAGAAAGAAAATCCAAGAAGCAACTAAATGACTTGAAAAGATTGAAGGTAGGTTATTTGCGAACTAAATCGCAAAAAAAGGATGGGGTGGTGTTGTGAAGAGAAGAATGAATCAGTGAGGGACCCAAAGTACATGTATAAAAAAATAATGCAGGTACGAAAGGCACAGTCATACATTCATCACCAAAAAAACTTGGTCACCAAACCGACCCGACAACGAAGCAAGAAGCAAAATGAGGGAGCATTGGGCGATAAAGAAACACTTCACTTCTCTAGGGAAAGTTCCAAGTGTTCATGTACCTAATATAATGATGCCACGTGTTTCAGCTTATTCGTGCTTGAAAATGAGGCGGTGGATATGATCGACCAGATTCTTTCGCAACCGCCGGGCCAACAGATTGTTTGACATACGCCAATGATGCATATGAAAGATACTAATCTTGCTAATGCAATTATTCCCCGGGCTCGACCTGAGTCGGACCATCGACTGGTCGAGCCTCATTTATTTTTTCCATGTTTACAAAGTTTAGAACTTGTTGATTTGGTGAATACATACAGGCTGGATAGAGAATCTGGGAAGTTGGAGGGGGAGGGTTGGGAGCAGTGGGAAGGGGTGAGAGGGTTGGGTATGAAATGCTGATGGTGGGGCCAAATATGACCTTTTCCGTGGCTCGCTCTTAAGGCCACCAAATGATATTGAAGAAATCGCGGTGTAATTCCCCACCTCACAAGCCTTATGCAGCAAAAAAAGTTCTTTTAAATAAACTAAACAGGAATAGGCGAAATGCTTTTCCATCGTTTATGCAGAGAATCGAGAATCGAGAATCGATTAGAAGACTAGAATGCAATGTAACGGGTCTAAAGGGGTACTAGATCACGAAGTCTTGATAGTTCACAAAATTAGGAAGGAGAAGCGAAAGACGAAATGACGATATTCAACTTGCACTCGGGGTACAATTGTAAAAGGATGGATATTGGGACACCCCATTTGGCATTTATGCATTGTTTTCATGAAGCAACTTGCTTCTGATTCCACTGTACACATTCATCAAATGTAACCCCGGAACCTCCGAAAACATCCAGAGCGCTTCCAATTGTAAGGTCAACTTTTCCATCACTGAGTCTCTTGACATTATCAAGATCTTGAAGGCTTCTCCCGCCGCCTGCATAAGTGACTGGAATACTGCACCATTGTGCCAATTTCTCGACGAGTTGTTCATCGATACCCTTTTGCAAGCCTTCATTATCCGCTGCATGGATTAAAAATTCTGAACAATATGGCTGTAATAGTTTGATGGATGCTAGAGGATATATAAGTTTTCAATGGCAAAGAAAGGAAAGAAATGAAATACTCACCCTCATTAACCTCCATATCTGTAATGGTTTGCCATTTATTCATAGCCACAAACCAAGTATCATCTCTCCTTCGACAACTCAGATCAATGACAAGTTTTTCCTTATCACCATCAAGAGCTTCCAATACGGAATCTAATCGTTCTTGGGAGAACTTCCCATTAGGAAATAGGAAAGAAGTGATAATGACCTACTATTCCAATCAATATCCAACCCATCTACCACAAGCAACACGATAGAGACATACCCTCTCAGCCCCCCATTCAATCCACTGTTTAGCATTCTCATCCGTAATACCACCTCCAACCTGGAGACCATTCTTCCACTCTCCTACAGCCTCTTTCGCAGCTTCTTCATTCCCGGGTCCAAGCATAATGACATGAGCACCAGTGAGACCATTCTCCTTGTAAAGTTTTGCGAAGTGACCAGCTGGTAATTTGGATACGTAGTTTGTTTTCAAGTCAGACGAAGCAGTTGTTAATGTACCACCTACAATCTGCTTCACCTGACCTGAATGCAAGTCTATACAGGGTCGAAATTTGGTCATTATGAGAATATCCCCAAACTTATAATTCCCTAGTACGGAACTCCAGAGAAAGTATCGAAGTTTGACGTCTTTAATAGAAGAAAAGAAAGAAAGATCAAATAGTTGTGGAGTTTGTTGTTGACCTGACGCTGTGTCACTCAACTTGTGTTTCCTCTTCAAAAGAGGACTTCCACCAGTCCGGCGAAACCTCGGCAGTGGCCTATAATTTTTTTACCATCCATTACATTTCTACATTTTATTTCTAAAGAAGCTTCATCTCTCCCATTTGCGAAAACCACCAAATTCCAAACAAATCACATTTAATATGCCCGCCTCCCTCGGAAAACGAAAGCGCGCATCTGCTGCTACTCTCAGTAGCTCTAAGCTTCTAAAAGTATCTAAGAGTACTCCAGTAATACCAGTACCAGTACCCGTATCTGAACCTGAATCATCAGATAGCCCCTCTGCAGACAACGACGAAGATGATGAACAAAGCGACTCCGATTCCGAACCTCTCGACCCCCAAGAAATATTCCGCCGTCATTTCGAAGCTCAATTTAAACCGCTTCCCCCTCCAACAAAAAAGTCTAAACCCAGTCCAGCAATCGCAGAAAATGAGAAAGATGATGATTGGGAAGGGTTGTCAGATAACTCCGCAGAATATGATGATGTTGAAGAGGGAGAAAGTGGTGTACAAGTAGTTGAGCATGTGAAGAAAGTTGATTCGAGGATCGCGGGGATGAGTAAAGGGGAATTGAGAGCTTTCATGGTATGTACATCGATCTTCTTCCCAACATTATAGTATACCATCCATGAATACAAAATCTAACCCCTCACTCATCCAGTCTTCCAAAATCCCCAAATCCCTCCCCGCCTCCTCTCTATCGCAAACAAATCTTAAAGACGTCCCTCCCGGGTCCGCAGAAGACCCCGGCGCAACAGAAGCCCTCAACCTAAAAAATGACCTCGCGCTCCAACGACTCCTCGATGAATCTCATCTCCTAACTTCATCCTCCTCACCCCAAAACGCAAACTCCCATTTAACCCACACCCTCCAAGGAAAAAACCGCCTAAAAGCTCTAGACCTTCGCGTACAGGCATTAGGCGGCAAAACCAGTATTCATAAGCAAGAGAATATGCCTATGAATATGCGGAAGGGGATAATTAAAAAAGCGGAAGAGAAGGAGGAGAAGAGGAGGAGGGAGGCGAAAGAGAATGGGATTGTGCTTGAGACGAGGGGTGGTGGGGG
>NGKG01000029.1:1986-20039 GCA_002162505.1 Myriosclerotinia scirpicola | reverse complement strand
GGGAAGGGGGAGGGGTAATAGGAGCTAGGTTGGTCGCTTGTTAGATGGGGGATATGGTGCTCCTC
Organism: Myriosclerotinia scirpicola; assembly: GCA_002162505.1. Taxonomy (NCBI): domain Eukaryota; kingdom Fungi; phylum Ascomycota; class Leotiomycetes; order Helotiales; family Sclerotiniaceae; genus Myriosclerotinia; species Myriosclerotinia scirpicola. Next base: position 19,974 of record NGKG01000029.1, on the reverse strand, counting down.
TAATGGAGTGGTGGTTGGAGGGCGAACGTTGCATACACAAAGTTATCCAAACTAAATAAAGAATTGATACCCAAGCAAACCACATCACAAATGCACCCGATACAAACAAATCTCACATTCACACAATCATCAAACAACCCCGCTCACCTCAATCCATCCACAGCACAAGAAGTAGAAGACAATCAACCCAAAAATTGATAATATACAAATCTCCTCTCCTCCCCCATCCCTCCTTCATCAAATCCATTCCAAGTTCAACGAGACTCACCACAACTGCACTCACCACTTCCGATTCACGCGTATCAAGAAAAGTAAGCTGGAGCCCATCAATCATCTCATCACAACTCTCATTTCACAACTCTCATCTCTCATCTCATATCTCAGTCTTCGTATACGAATATAAGTATACAACCAATCCATTCGAAATAACTTGCAAGCATGCAGCTAAACAAACAAAACAGTACAGTACAGTCAAGTCAAGTCAAGCCAAGTCAAGACAAGCCAAAGCGCCCAAATCCCCAACTCCAACTCCATTTCCTCACTCCTCCCCACTGACCTGACTAAGGAATGCTATTTTTATTCTTGTTCCCAGTTACACAGCACCTAGAGACTCAGAGAGAGATTTGAAATCAAAGCACTTGGTAGGTTTTTATTTACTTATTTGCGTATTGGAAATGTCCGAATTGACCACTACCATTGCCGTTACCTGGAGTTAACGGACCCAAACTATTTCCCCCATTATTATTATGCGAAGGTGTGGTTGCTAGATTAGCATTTCCATTATTTGGCGTACTGGGTGCACCATTTGCGAAAGAGGATCCAGAACCATTTTGGTTCGGGGTAGTGTTTTCCTGGTATTGATTGTAATGTTGGGGTGTAGTTTGTTGTTGGTTTGCGGTTGCATTGGCTTCTTGGAGATTGATGCCGAAAACACGACCGAGATGTTCATCTGTGATTTCACCATCGAAGAGACGTTCGCGAAGTTGAAAGAAGACTCGGCCGTTGACGAGGGAGTCGGAGCCAGCTTGGTGGGCAGTACCGAGGCGTTTTATTTTGAGGACATCGATCATGGTCTCGAGGTTTGGACGTTCATTTCGCTGGAGGAGTTCGGCGGTGATGGAATCGACAGGGGGAAGTTGGCCCAATTTGTTCATAAGATTTCCTTGTGCCATGAGATATTTGATATCATATACACTCGGAAAGAACTTTTTCATAAGCATATCAAACTCTCTTTCGTCATCCGGTAAAGCCTTTTGAAGCATGATTTTTGTAAGATATCCAAAATCGTAGCCAGCGTGCCCTGAGATCCAACGTTTCTCTTCATCACATACAAGTCCGGAACTAATCAGTACCGCGCCAAACTCGAATGGATCGATTCCTTCTTCCTTTAACCTGCTGAAATCCGTACCGGCAGCTTTCCTTTCATCAATGTTCTTTTCTGCATACATATCGTCTGATAATGAAAATTTGAAATTGAACTGCCATGTACAAGGTATCTGCACCACACCGTTGCCATATTTTCGTAATGCTGCGTTCCGATCCAAGCCCGAGTCCGAGTGAGGGGTCGCAGGTGGTGATTCTCCATCCTCCGAGAATAATGTTATGCCCAGTTGTATGAGTTTCAGTAAATCCACGTTGCATCGTAAGCACTGATAGTGATAATCTCCCCTGCCATGAAAAGATCCCATAGGTCGAGCAACGATCCCTGGAAATTTCGCATCCTAGCAACGTTAACTCTGGCATCAATAATCACCAAAACAGATATCTCACCATAGAAATATAAGGATATTTATCCACCAGCTGCCGCAGAATCGCCATCTCCTCGTGGAGATTTCCCTTCCATACTTCTCGTATTCTACCCTTATCACGCATACCCCGCGTCCCTGAATCTGCCATAACATTATGCCCTTGTTGTTGTAAAGGTGCCGCAGCAAAGCTCATTTGCGCAGCTTGACTTGCTAATCCACCGCCTTGCAGAGGTAAACCAGGCGCAGAAAACCCTCCTGGTATACCCATATTGGCTCCATTCGCAAAGGCATTGTTCATCGAGTTCGCACTCATGAATTGATTTCCGATCGAGCCAGGCGGAGGAAGTCCTGAAGTATGTGGTTGTGAATGCGGTGGATATTGCTGATAATGAGACGCCATATTATTTGGGGCAGTCCCATAAGGGCCCTGAATTCGTGGTGGCATTTTGTTTTCGTCGAGTATGTATGTTGGGTATTGAAGGCGGATTGATGGTTCTCATGGACGCAAATTGCGTAAGGAGGGGATATTTTTTTGTTGGTAGTTGAGGGCAACAGTCTAGGACAAGAAAATCAAATATTGGTCACTTTTTAAATTATTGTTCTGTTTAAGATGCAAAAACTCACAACTCCAAATCTTGTGTTTCTTAAGTCCAAGCTGGCTGTTTTGACTGGGCATAAACAATTAGATATCGCGCTTAATTAGCCGCTTTCGACCGCGCCCGCTGATCATGAAGCTAGACCTCATCATTCGATACCCTTGTTTACTTTTCAACAATACAGCATCAAGTGAAGGATTCAATTCTCACAATGCAGTGCACAAGGTATACAATCAATCATGAGCAGGAGATTTCAAATTCTCCGACAATTGATAGCTAACCTGATTTAATAGAATACTCAGAGCCGCACAACGTGCAAACCTTACTGGGTTCGACCCAAAGGCATTAGCTGCCGCTACTGGTAAAAATGCAGGCGACCCATGGGCGAGACGGTGAGCTAGGAAGCGCATAAGCGAAATGCTTAGACTTGCATACTGATTTGTTTGGTTAGTGAGGCTTGGAGATACAAGGGACAGTATTCGAGGTGGAATCGATTTTCAAACTCCTTCCCCGGCTTGGGCATCGCAACGGTAGCATTCGCGGGATATTGCGGATTCGAATACTTTTTTTTGGCGGATGAACATCATGGACATGCAGAGGGAGGTCATGGAGAAGGACATCACTAGAGATTGAAAGGATGGAAAGTCGATGTACATATGGGTTGAATTCTATATTTGGGAGTGATCACCTCATTTTCAACAAGAAATGCGCACTGTTCATGCAGGGCCATTACTTTGATATTTTCTTTGCGAGGAAGCAAATCATTGGTTATACACTGGTCATATAGTGGCAATATTGGGGCGACTGCGAGGGCAAGCGTCCTACAAACTGAGAGTTCGTGGGGCAAGTGTTCGATGATTATTCCCTTGATGGTATCCTTTGTCATCTCTACCAATGTCGCTTTACTTCGGATCAGGTTGAATCCAAGAGACATCCAGGGAGGTCGCTCGTACAACATTGTAAAGTAAAGAAAGGAAATTATAATTCAATAGAGACAGCTGGTGAGGTGAAGATGAAGGGCAAGACCAAGTGCACTATGGGTTCCGAGTCGAGTTTGAGGTTGAAACTACTTTGATGTGACATTCTTCGATGTCAGAGAAAGAACCGAGATTATCAATCAGGTAATGCGCGGTTCTGGAAATAAGAAGGATGAATATCTCTTTGCGTGACTCAGAACCCAAGGGAAACGAATATGACATGAGGACGCCTCCTTTTTTGGGTTGAGCTGGGTTTCCCACTTCAGTCATTCTTTTCTTATAAGCCGCCCCTCGATAGATGCAGGGAATTACCAGAAGACAGCTGCGAGAATCCAGTCCAGGCCATATGCATTATTGGGCCATAGTCGGAAATCTTTTAGGGTCTTTTGAAATCACTTTTTAATAAATTATCAGCCTTCGGGGTTTCTCTCTGGCGATTTATTGGTGACAATTAGACTGAAAATGATTTATCAATGAATGATGTATGAAAGAATACCATATCCATTCAACGAGATAGGTAGTCAAACACCAAAATGATCACATCCATGGATATGAATACTAGCCCTAGAGGTAGTATACTCGCAATTCAGCCTTATTATTATACCGAGGTGTACTCATTCCGTTCTATAAGGACCGCTCCGCATCTAGTAATACCTAGGTAGGTATCTACTAGCTAGCTAGCTACTATCGGCGAAATCTTTTATATTCAGTACTAGCTGTGTTCTATTTGAGTATGGTTTGAATTTGGAAATTGTTTCGCAAATCCGGAGTTGAATTGATTTTGTCATGGTGACTTTCTTATTGGTTAAGGATGAATATAAGTATACGGTTCTAGCGTTACATAAAGTTTGGGGAATCTTCGGCGCCGTTTTAATCCGGTTAAGCTATTGCCCAGGTGGTATTGGTATTGGTATTTTACCTTACCTAGCTGTAGGTATCAGACGGGATAGATGCTTATCTACCTACCTAGATAGTAGGTACCTAATACAGTAATACTCCAAGTATTTTAATCAAAACTTCTATTTTAAGCCACGTAAATAAGGCTTAAAGTTTCTTTAGTTAGGAAGTATAGTAGGTACTGCTCTAATTGGTCCTCAAATTAATAATAAGTATCCGAAGAGTATCTCAATTAGGTATCCATTTCAAATAAAAATACGAACGGACAGTACAATAACCGTAAGGCTAACAATATTTTACATGTTTCGTACAAAAGTAAGAAATCCCCGCTCGAGCGCTAGCTAGATAATCCATTACTTCTTGTGTTACCAAGGATAAGACATCTAACAACTTCTATTATCTACCTACCTAGCCACATATATATCCATATATCCACATATGATGTTATAACAGCAAGCCACGAAAGAGACTAGATCAGTCTAACGCTGCAAACACAATTCCTCGGATTTCCTTTACTCAAAACCTTGAATTTTCTTAAATTCTCCAAACGAATTGGTATTATTATTTTCAGCTTATTACTCTTCTTTCCCCGTATCCCGTGGTTGACATTTGCATTTGCATTCGCATCATATTCTTGGAATTATTGGAAGAAAAAGTTGTTTCTTAGGAATGAAAGTCTTTTCATCATCTTCTCACACTAATACTTATCCGGTGTCACCATACACCTTACACCTTACATTATGGAATCCATGAATGTTTGTGCCAATGGTGCAATTATTGGTGCCGAAAATTGTCCAATATCATTGCAAAAGGCCAAAGATATGTATGCTTCACAGCGTGCACTAGAATTAAGGAAGTAAGTCTAAATTAATCATATTATCTTATTTTGCCTTCTTTCCAAAATTGTGTTTCCAATTTCTGGCCTCTCTCGTACTTTTCCTTTGATGCATCCAAACCCAGCCACGTTTGATCATGTCTCACGTGCGCCTTGAATTCATTTACTCGTGACTTGGACTTATTTGCTAACTTCTTCTTTCCTTTCCGTTCTCTAGATTCTATGATCCTTATCAAGCTGATATAAATCCTCACTCCTCCGAGGATACTCTAAATGGTCGACTCAATTCTGATGGAGCCCTTGATTCTTATGCCGAGGTTGCTATATGGCGTTTAGGGGGTGTTCATTCGATGATTAGGTATGAGAAACTCGGATTGGCCATATTGAACTTCTAAGACTAACACGCAATAGTATTATAGATGGCACTACTCAATACTTCATTGCAGGTGCACGACGCGATAGATCTTCACCCGAAGATGATATCATCAATGATTCCTGGTTTGGATGTTTCCAGGTGCCCACGCCAGGTGGACTTTGTGAGGTGAGGCAAACCTTAATACAATTCTCAGGGCTATGTTGACATAAACTTCAGAATACATTGGCTATCAATAATGTGGAAGACGACCCATATCCTTGTTTCATCATCGATGACTTGAAGAACGATCCAAGATTTGCTAGTTTAGCTATTGTTAATGGATCTATGGCTTCATATGTTTGGTACGCTGGAGCTCCAATTACCACCAAGAATGGTATAAATATTGGCGTTCTATGTGTTTTTGGTGATCGCCCTATCAAGGGATTGAATTTGGAAAGAAGAAAATGTATGTTCCATGAATCTATCACGACAACGTAAGCTAGGGAGATACGATCAATACTAATCCAATATTTAGTTCTATACCATCAAGCGAACAACATCATGAAGTACATGGAAACTCAAAGAGAGGCTATTGAAAGACATCGAGTTGCGCTAATGTCAAGAGGAATTGCTACCTTTCTAGAAAGAACTTCCCGTTACACAAGCACTTCTGATGATCCAAACACCTCGGGAGAAATGGCTGTGGCTGTCAATAACGGATCCATTCCCGTGACAGATAATGAGGCTCGACGAGACGATTGTCGGAGTGAACATTCGAACTTGTCCAATCCACTACATCAATCTTCTGAATCCGTACTTGATCAAATACGAATCACTTTAGACCTTGCCGCCGAGATTCTTAGGGAATCACTTGAACTTAATGTCGGAGGCGTTGTTTTCTTAGATACGACTGCTGGCCATACCGAAGTGGGAAATATGGATGCTTATTTGGATACAAGTACTGATCTAGGTACGGAGGTGAAGGAAGTCGAGGCGAGGAGATCATCCGTACAAACCGAAGGACCAAAGTACGAAGAGTACAGAAGAAGACTATCTCAAGGCACACTACGTAGTTCAACGGATAAACACAAAGCAGCCAAGATCCTCTCCATGTCGGCAGCAAAAGTTGCAACATGGGATTCGGAAGCTCATGTTTTGGATGGCAAAACTCTTCAATCACTAATAAATTCGTACCCGAAGGGAAATGTTTGGTATGTTGGTGTTTTGGGACTCGAAAATTCGCAACCATTAGCATCAATGGCTAGCTAATCCTTGTCACAGGTATATTGATGATAATGGATATTTCTCGAGTTTGGAGCAAATTAATGATCGGAAACGCGCGCCTTCTACGGATACTAGTCCCACTGAGAAACCTCGAACATCATCCTCTAGTTCTTTCGATGTTACGAAGCAAGAAGCTGAAGCAAATATGCTTGCGAGGGTATTCCATAAAGCAAGACAAATCATATTCCTTCCTCTCTGGGACTCTGCTGGCGGTAGGTCGCATTTCTATGTCATAATATCCCCATTGTGGTCTCGGCTAATCAATTCGCTACAGAGAGGTGGTACTCTGCCACATTCGTATGGAGTCAATCGGCAGTACCTGTCTTCACAGTGAACAATGAGATATCTTACCTATCTGCATTCACAAATTCAGTTATGGTGGAGATCAATCGATTGGATGCACTTATTTCCAATAAGATGAAGTCTGACTTCATCAGTAGCATTTCCCGTGAGTATTATTTGGCTAATATCTTGTGACTTGAGCTAATATCCCCCCTCAAGATGAATTTCGCTCCCCACTGCATGGCATCTTAGCCTCTGCGGACTTTTTGCGAGAATCGAATCTGGATAATTCACAAATAGAATTTGTCTCTACAATTCAAAATTGCAGTGGAACCCTTTTGGTAGGTCAAAAGATTTTTATCCCGTGTCTCCTTCCTTCACCTCCCCCTTAACGTTCCACACGAAGCTTACAGTGACGTCATAGGATACAATCAATCATGTTCTGGACTACAGCAAAATCAATTCCTTCGAGAAGAGAGAAGGATCTTTGCAAGGTCAGTTTCATATGTGAACTGGCTGTGCCTTTTCTGGATTAACCGTTTATTAGGTTCCTTTTCGAGCGAGCTTCATCAAGTAACTAATGTAGCTTTACTATGCGAGGACACAATCAATGGCATGATTGCTGCTAATCACTTTAGAAGTGTTGCTCCGATGTATAATTTAGCACTTTCAAATGGGTCACCAAATAAGAAAGATAGTCTCTCGCCGAATGGAACTACAGTACCATTGCAAATTATCCTGGATTTCGAAATGCGGGATTGGACTTACAAAGTTCATGCTGGTATGTGTTAGAAATATTATATGTGTGCGATCTTACTAACTTGTTTCATAGGTGCAATTCAGCGTATCCTGATGAACATCTTTGGAAATTCACTAAAGTACACAGACAAGGGCTACATTCAAGTACAATTGCAATTACAACAGCAAAAACAGGATCCAGACGTTCCACCTTCAGCATCATATTATACTAGAGATTTCGTGTGCTTACGTATCAAAGATTCGGGTAGAGGAATGTCAACTGAATATATGGAACGTAAACTTTATCATCCATTCGCCCAAGAAAATAGTTTTACTCCTGGTGTTGGCTTGGGTCTCTCTATTGTGTAAGATTCTCCGCCTGCTTTATACAATTGAGCTAACAAGAAGTATAGTTGGAGTATCGTAAAGCAATTGGGTGGAACTATCCTCGTTCGCAGTGAGGTGGGTATAGGAACAGATGTTGAAGTTCTTATACCTGTGGAAAAATCAGACCCCCCTTCAGACGATGAACTGATGAGTGGAGATACTGTTGATACGACTGATGTTAGAATTTCCGCCGAAAAAGCAATGAGATCACTTCGTGATAAAGTAACTGGGAAAGTAATCTCTCTCGATCGTGGCCAGCTCACAGTCCCACAAAACAACGCGTGGGACTGTATTCAAAAGTACTGTACTGAGTGGTATGGTTTTAGTATCCGCGATTCTGACGGAAATGCAAAGACCGAAGATCTACTTCTGATTAACGAGGCTTCTAACTTTCCACAATGTTCCTCTTGTCAAAGAATATTGGTAATTCACGACGCAATGAGTTACCCAAGCATCGAAATGAAAGATAATCAGCACTTCATTGCTCACATCTCCCAGCCCATAGGACCTTACAGACTAGCTCGATCAATCCTCGCTCTCCTTGGTCAAACAAATTGCGAGCCTCGCCACAAGGATGCCACAACACAGACTCCCCTTGGATCACCACAGGAGCGCTTTGGTAACGAAATGGGAGAATATAGCTTCTTGCCACTGCAAGAGCCAAAAACAAACACTGGAAATGAAGCCCCCCTCAATTCAGCAGATCAAAAAATCCGCGAGGAATTCGCCCAATCTCTTAAAAAGTTGGAACAACTACAACTCCAAGCACCCCCCCTCGCCCCCTTAGAACCAATACTAGTATCTACTGGCGCACCTCAAATCCCTGAACGCACCTCTTCCAAACAATCTCCACCTCCCCAGCCTCCATCTCCAGTTCCTAAACCCGCACCAGAACAAACACCGCTTCATATCCTCGCCGTCGACGACAATGCACTTAATCTTCAACTCATCCATCGCTACTTGCAAAAACGTAAAATAGACACTATTGTTAGCGCAACTGATGGTTTAGAAGCAGTAGCTGCGGTTAAGGCATCAGAAAATGGATTTGATGTTATTTTTATGGATATTTCGATGCCGAAAATGGATGGATTTGAAGCTACGAGATTGATCAGGGGATGGGAGGCGGAACAATGTGTTGGGTTGGGGGATTTGGTTGCTTGGGGTAATGGTGAGGACGGAAAGGTGGAGGAGGGAAAGGGATATAAAGTGAAGGAGAAAGCGTATGTGGTGGCTATGACGGGGTTGGGGAGCCAGAAAGCGAGGGATGAGGCGGATAGGAGTGGATTTGATGGATTTATGACGAAACCCGTTAAATTGCCAAAGGTGGGAGAGTTGTTGAAGAGGTTGAGTTGTGAAAAGGCTGCTAGGTTGGAGGCTGGTAGGAGTAATGGTGACAGAGATGGGGGTGGAGATGGCTATGGAGGGTTAAATATGGATGGATAGGCTGAGGGATGGATGGATAGGCTGAGGGATGGATGTATAGGCTGGGAAATGGACGGATTGGTATAAAAATGGGCCAATATATGAGAGAGTGAAGACATGATACCATATAAACGGAATTGAATACATGGACTAAATACTGGGAGGAGTTAAGGAGTGGCGAATTGTATAATAGTTACTTGTACGAGATACCATAATAGCGACATGAAATCATATGATATGAATAAACACATATATCCCTCATGGATTAAACTATTTTCATCCTTAACACCCAGTTTTACAGAGTGAAGAAATCCACGTCCTCCGGATCCTAGGTCTTGATTTATTTTCCATATAAATTATATTTCCTAGCTCATATTATCTGCCCGAGTTATGCACGTTTCCCCTCTTCCTTTCCTCTACTAAACTCCTTCATTTACTGGATTATTCTCACATGGAAGTGTGTAGTGCTTGTTGCACTTCAATACTTACTTGAAGTAACACAATCGAATCATAGAGTAGTGATACCCGAGCTTCCAGCTTTCAACCTTGGAAATCACGGAAGAGTTAGGAAACTTTGCTACGGTATCCCTACTTAATCAATCTGCAATCTATATCGTTCCAAAAATTTACTTTCTGCCCAAACATAGTTAAGATAGCATCCGACGTAACATCTTTGCTGTTTTACCTAGTACTGGCCCCTGACCGATAAAAATGGAGATGATTAACTTTTGATACGAATTAAAAAGTATTAATAGATCCCATACTTCGTAGCTGTTTCCCTAATGGTTTTGATTAATCATTGTTTCGTCCAAAACAAATGATATCCATTGATTCCGTCACGTGTACGAAGTATGCCAAGTCAATACCCCACCATTCCCAAACCCCGCCATGCCTCGAGCTGTCAACAAAGGAAAGATACCACCGGTGTATATAAAAATCGAGACTTGAAGTCTCAGCATTTCATTTGTATACAGAACCATAATACTTGATCAAAATGGAGTTCGATACCAAGACTCGTAAGTTCATCTCTTCAAATATTCGACTTGTTTTTAACCTCATATCCAGCTCTTTATTCCACTCAGGATAAAACCTCATTCGCATATGTCTCGGCGAGGGATCGTTGGCCAGTCATTCTAGTAAGCTCTACCATCTTTCTTCCATATAGTCTGCCTCCACGGCAGTGGCCCCCAGAGGGCTAGCGGAGCGTCATTTCAATTGTTGAATTACAACATTATGGGGGCAATCTCCCAAACCCCCATATCTCGCTGCACTTCAATATTTTTTCCTTCCACTATAACCAGAGTTTCTCTAACCACTAATTTGAAAAGACTGGTGCGATCGATGATGTTCACAGAGCAGTATCCGAGTCTACAGGTAGCAAACATGAAGAAGGAAAACGTATAGTCGAGACCCTTGCGAAGTTAAAATACGAACTCCAACATGATAGAAAGTTAACGTGAGGGAGTCTGTTTCCGTACGAATTTCTCCGCTAATGCCATACACAGTCCTCTTGTCGATGATGGAAAACCGGACATCGAGGGTTATAATAAAGAATTAGAACAATTGGGTTATCCATCATGGTTTAATGTCCCATGGTTATATGCAGAATGTTATCTCTATAGGTACGTCCATTTTCCCTCGTCCCTCGTCTTCGCCCCCATTCAGACTTAGCTAACAATTACTTTGCAGACGTATAGCAACCTCTTTCTCCCTATCCAAGGAATGGAAATCTCACGATGTATTTGCACGCCAAAAGATGTCCACCTTCCGTTCCTCCCGCCCCGCCGTCCTTGAACTGGCAAGTCGCTACCACGAACTCATAAACCAAATATCCAACAATAAAACCCATGATGAAGAGGCGGAAAAAATACTATTCATGGAAATGTGCGAGATTTGTCTATGGGGAAATGCCACCGATCTCTCACTCCTCACATCCCTTACTTATGAAGATATCCAAAAACTACAAGGTTCCGAAGCAAGAAAGAATTCAGAGAAGAATATTCTTATCAACGATTTAGACAAAGCCTATGATGTTCTTAAGACTGCCAAGAAAGAAGGAAGAAATCGTCAAGTTGATATCGTGCTCGACAATGCCGGGTTCGAACTCTATGTGGATTTAATCCTTGCCGGATTTCTACTCAGCGCAGGTCTCGCTACCAATGTCGTTCTTCATTCCAAATCCATCCCATGGTTCGTATCGGATGTTGTACCAAAAGATTTCTCGGATCTATTAAACGCATTAAATAATGCTCAATCTTTCTATTCCACACCCTCCGAAGACGAACAAAGAGATGGCAAAGCCCCCGAGCCACTTTCCAAAAAAGAGGAGGAGGAATTAGACTTCTTATTCAAGACTTGGAGTGAATTTCACGCCGAAGGTCAATTGACATTACGGGCTAATAAATTTTGGACTGAAGGTGGTAGTTATTGGAGATTACCTGGTACGGCACCAAGATTGCATGAAGATCTTAAGGAAAGCGAATTGGTTATTTTCAAGGGAGATTTGAATTATAGAAAATTAACGGGTGATGCTGATTGGGATCCTACAACTCCGTTTACAAAGGCAATTGGACCATTGGGTCCGGGATCCGGTGTTAATGTGTTGGCTTTGAGAACTTGTAAGGCGGATGTTGTGGTCGGGTTGGAGCAGGGCTTGGATGAGAAGTTGAGGGGGGAGGAGGGAGGTGGTGGGGATAGTGGACAGAGGAAATGGGGATGGAGTGGAAAGTGGGCTGTGGTTAGCTTTTCAGGAGGAAAGTAGGGAGGTCTAGAGGGAATTTCGGGATCGGTAGATGGATGGGTCGGAAGATACATATGTATTGATAGAGAGGGATTGGTAAATGGGTAGATGAATATACTTATATCTAACGGGTATAGATAGAGAGGGATTCAGGGATGGCTTTTATCAGCAATTCATTTACTATAAAATTCCCTTCGAACTGTTCGATCTGAGAAATGCCAATTCGACCACAAAAGTACACTGTGAGAAATTTTGTATTACTTGGTGCATATAATGTAACTCATGTAGGGGAAGGCGTGTCCATTTCTTTTCCCGCGTAGATACCAAATATAAAATGTAAATGGAAATGTACATATGTTTCATTCATTCAGAATCAAATAATTGTGAACTATAGTAATGTATTATGATGTAATGTAAAATCGAACGCCCGAATCTATTGAAGATATCGATTGGAATGGATTTTGTATCCTCCGTTATATTAAGTATCCTAACCTGCTAGCTATAGCTCCGTTTTCCGTTTCCTGGGTATAGTCCTATTCCTATTCCTATTCCGAACCTGCACGCTTGCCCTCTCCAATTCTATCCCATGCTCACTTTGCCCTTGACTTGGCTTTGCGCCATAAGGGCAGTGAGCTCCTTTGTGATTTTTAGTTGTATGGTACTATGAGCCTCCTCTTTTCCTCGAGGTTTTGGGCCTGGCCTGGCCTTATGTGGATCTTTCGAGGGCTTTCCGTTTCCCTTTTTTTTCTTTCTCCATCTTTCATCCAAGTCCGCGTGATTGGCGTGAACCAGTGGATCACTCATATCAACCACCCAAATACCACCATCCAAATTAACATTAAACTTCCTACCCCTAACCCGTTCATGGTCCCTCCCATCCCCACCCTCCCCNCCCCCCGTAACAACCGCCGCGGCAGGTAAACTCGCATTCACAAACCCCGGTCCGCACTGCATGTTGACCATACCCGCCGCCTCCACATAATCCCGCGCAATCGCACTCGTCCTCACCGCCGCCGCTTGTTCAAAAACTGCCATGGTATTCTGCAAACATTCGTTACACGTCGGTTGACTCCCCCCGGGAAGCGATACGTTAAGCGGTAAATAATAAATATAAGAATCTGTCGGCGAAGACGAATTTGTAACGGCTTGCGCGTAGCAGTATGCGCCGTTACTAGGGTCTTTAAGGCAAGAGGCTGTGTAGAGGGTTGAGTAGGCGAGGAGCCCGAGGCGCGCTTGGGTGATTAGCGGGTTGGCTGCTAGGAGGTCGGTGGAGCAGGGGGAGGTTATGTTGGAGGCGATGGAGGACATGAGGGCGCTACATGATTGGGAGTTGGCGGAGCAGGAAGCATCGAGGGTTTGGGTGATGCGGACAAGGGATTTGGAGGCTTGGAAGAAGGAATTTGAGTTCTGTGGTGGGGAATCGGTTAGTTGAGTTTGGTACAGAGTTGATTACTAGGTAGATAATTGGACAATGGGGTAATTGAGATGGTAATTGGAAGAGCGAGGGTTAATTATAACATCGATGAACTGGTCTACAATGTATAAATAACCCTCCCCTCATCTCCAAAATATAAAACGAAACAAACAAATAAATTAATTCATACCTGCAATAATAACGAAAAAGGCAAACAAGACTTAAAAGTCTCATTTGCCAAAAAGTTCATTATGAAACTCGAACATGTCTCCGTTATATTACTCGTAAATCCACTATCGAATGGCGTGGGTAAATTATTCGTGGTTCCTGTAGCAGTGGACACCAGTCCACTACTTGTTTCCGTAGACGCCACTGTGGTCTCTGTTGAGTGAGAAGTCGAGGTTGATGATGCGATATTTGTACTTTTAGGTGGTATGATGGTTGCGGTCGAGGTTATCGTCGCTATATTTCTTTTTTTGAGATCGGAACCTGAGTTGAAGTTGGATGTTGAGGTGGAGGTGGAGGTTGAGGTTAATTCTTCGAATTTTGGTTTGAGTTCCAGCTCTTGATTTGGAGAATTGATATCTTTTTCATCAATACTAGATTCGAGACTAATTTCCCAAGACTTTAGAACTGGTACTGAAGCGCGTAGTAATGAGGGATCAGGTCGTCGATCAACCAATATAGTACCAGATCTAGCTAGACGTTCAAGTGTCGATGCGAATAATTGGGGAATATCTTCTCGTACATCTACCATTCGTTCTTCAATGTAAAATTCGGCTGAACATGTTGTTATGAAAAGGGTGAAGAAAAGAGTTAATAATATTAATAAATTTTTTGGTAAAAATAATGAAAGAGAAGAAGAGGATTTGTATTTCTTGGTCGATGACGAAGAGGATGAAGATGAAGATGTGTTGATTATGGAAGCAGAAGCTTGGTATGAGACGCCATTGATTGTAGGGATGCGGATAGGGAAAGTTGTTGATTCTGATACCGTTGAATCGTGCGACATTAGATGTTGCGAAGAAAGTGACCAAACCGAAGAAGACCTCCACCTCGATATTATAAGATCATTCATCTTGTCCATCTTGTCCATCTTGTCCATCTTGTTCAAAGATATATATACCTTGAACCTTATATCTTTATAAACTTATAAACTCAACTCCCAGCATCACTTTTTCTCCCCTTTAAAATCGACAACCGACAACCGATCAATCGATATAGTCGTCGAAGATGAAATGACCAAATTATCGAATTCGTCCAGGACTTGTATCAAATTAACGAGAGAACAATCAACAATGTTCCTGTAATATCCCTTTCCGTCCCGAAATGTTTCTTCCCGAGCCCACCTTGGCCGACCGCGATAAAAAGAAAATGGTTGTTCAAAGGTTGAATTGTAGAGTTTAGGTATTTCGTCTAATGTTTATCGTTTTGTTTTGTTTTGTTTTGTTTCGTCTCTTTTCTCTTCTTCTTCGTCGTCGATGTATATATCAAATGAATTATTCAATCTTTTTGTATTGATTTCGAAGTTTATAAAACAGAAAAAAAAGGAATTATTGTAAAAGTAAATATTAAAGAATTCAAATGATAGATATCTGCAAAAGCAAGCAAAAGCGAAAAATAAAATAAAATAAAATAAAGAATGACAATTGCTAATTGAAGCTGTTGATGTCCTCGAATCGAAAATCGAAAATGGTAAATCAAAAATCAAAAATCCGAAGAAAATGGTATGCCATGGGGATCCTCGAATGATATTTAATCTTTTTCTTTCCTTTCCTCACTCACTAACCATACTCACTTCATTGAACTTCCCTTCTAGGTTCTATAGTTCTCGAGGCGTATTAGGCGCAAATCTAACCTTGCTAACGCTACCCATCCAAGCAAATTGATTTGATATTGATATAAGCAAAATAATCTATTTTCCCTCGAAAGACGAAAGAGTCGAAATATCCGAATCCGAATTCGCATATCTTACTGGTCTGGCGGTATTCATCCATGCTAATGCCAATTTAGATCTTTTGGTGTTGGTGAATTCTAGACGGACGGGAAGTAGACATATGAACCTAGAACCTAATCGTTCTATTTATTCTATAGATGCAGGTGTACTAGGTAACCCATATGGCATTTGACCAATTAGAATAACAGGAACACGTACTTTCTCTAGGTGAGATGAACCTTTCCGGGAAATGCAAGCAGTGCAAGCCATCAAAAACGCCATTGGGGGTTGGAGTAACCGTATACTGCATCGACTGCGTATGCAAGACGAGACGAGGAAGCAATATTGAATTTGGGGTGAGGCGTAGTTACAAAGATAGAAGTAAATGCTCACCGATTGTTGGTATTGAACCGATTTAAATGTATCTATCATCTAATGGAAGTTTCCAAAGATATTTGTATATCCTCAAAATATCCTCACTCCCTCAAAAATACCTCAAAATCTCCCCTTCATTCATTTCTCGGCAAAAGTTTTGATGGTGGTGACCTTTGCTCGGCTTTTTGTCCCAGACCCCCAGTTCTAGATCTCACTTCCCAAACTGCCCCCCTGTCTTATATAGCCCAGACCAGAAATATTCCCGAGCACGATCGATTTTCTAACTCAAATTGTTTTGGTAAACTAAAAGATCCCAGAGGCTACGCCATCATCACAATTCTTTTAAGCTTTGGTGCCGAGATGAGGTTTTGCGTTTAAGGATAAGCACGTTTTTGTCAATGCAGACGGATATGTTGGAACTTGAGATGGGGTGAAAAGGTCGATGCGGTATGTGGTTTAATACTAGGTACATATCGTATACGAACACTTACTATTATTACCATTAATACTCTAGAGATCGTGAATGGATAAAAGTCATGTGGTAACTGCACGCAGCATTGCATATTCTGAAAATAGATCTACAGCATCGCAAAAATCTCATGGTCACGGTTACGGTCCGTTCAATGTTCATCCATGGATACATTGTAGATGCAGATGGGATGGTGAGATGCAGATAAGATGCATTTGCAGTAGCAAAGTATTTCGTACAGCAAACTGCAGCTGCTGAATGAATTCAGTAAAAGATCAACGGAATCTAGAACCTTTTGTTTTATCTTTTCACTTCCACGCGGCTTCCCTTCTTCTCCAGAACAAAACAAACAATAAAAAATCAACAGCTCGGCTCGGCCCCGGCTTCTCCTTTTATCTCTCCGCGCACGATTCGGGTGTGGTTTTCCGTACCAGTGATTCCCCGTAAAATAGCGAGAAAATTACTTTGCTAAACATTTACATTCGGATTTGTGGTACAACGGCGCAATTCTAGACGTTCGAGGCATTAAAGGCGTTGTGTATGTATGTGGGTACCACAGATAAGCCTTTTTGATTTACACGGCCAAAATACGCCTGTCAATATGAAATTCCTCGCAATTACTGGACACTGGATTACTAACAAACAATAAATGTTGGATATAACTTTTCATCTCTCATCTACCAACCCAAGTTGACAAGAAACTAAGAACCAACAAGAACCAAAATAACACAGCCTTATCGAATCAATCTTGTGTTCATAACTCACTATCATTCATAGCACTAGACACAAGGATATTGGTGGCACGCCCTAGATAAGTAAGGTACAACAGTAGATGCAAGTCCGGATAACTGCATTAGCGGTATGAAAATACAGTTAGATGGTGGAAGGGTTTGCTATTCGATGGGTATGAACTTGATAATGTATTTTATGAAAAAGAACGGGATATAGAAACTTTGGAAAGGAAGCGGGAGGATTCCCATTATACTATTCGGCATGGCAGATTCTAATCCTCAAGGTTGGATTTGATTCATTCATTCATCAATATTACACAATGAATTCGTTTCAGCTCCCTTTGTAAGACTTGCCTACGTATACGATTCGTATGTAGTAGTTATATTGTGCACTTCTCGATTACTTCCGAAGGTATGCAAGAATGAAGTGAAAGGCTAACTTGAAGGCTCTGACAGCTATATCGTAATCTGGATAGCGTATTTGAGTAAATATAAGGTGCTTAAAAAGGGGCTGGAGAGGGGAAAGCTAATATCTAGACGTAAGTACAGTGCGGTGGGATGGAGCATTTACTACTATTTTCTTTCTGGATTATTTGATATCAAATTAGATTATGATCGATTTCGTTATATATGTAAGGGCTGCAAGTGTGTCCCAGATGAGCCCGGCTAATCTGTGAAAGTCTCTATAGCGGAGTTATATTGCAGGGAGGTAGTGCAAAGGTTATATTTTTCTTAGTAATATAGGATATTGGTTTTGGATTTGAATTAGTGCTGGCGGAGAGAGTTGATGAGAGGAAGGGGG
>NGKG01000028.1:478133-488801 GCA_002162505.1 Myriosclerotinia scirpicola | reverse complement strand
TAAATCAATATAATAAATCAATATAATAAATCAATATAATAAATCAATATAATAAATTAATCTTATTCGCTCCAAAACACCTGCAAGCGTGCTTGTTCTCAATAAAGCTGATGCGGCCGCATTATCCGCCGCTTTATCGGCCGCATGGTTACACAAAAAACATGCAAGACTGTGGATCCAAATATCATGTGTTTTGAATGAGGTTAAAATGTTTTTGAGTGTTATGGACCATGACCGGAAACCCTTCACTATACTACTCGTACCTCGTACTATAGTTTCAGGCATATCAGATTTTCTCTTTTGGTTGGCCGGACCTCACCTCACAGTCCCAGGTTGTATTTATTTGTTGATTTTCAAAAGCACGTTTTCCCAATCTTACAGCTGTCAATCTTTTACTCTTCATTCTTTCTCGATACCCCCGAAAAATAAAATACATTCAAAAAGATTTTAAAATGCCTTCCACAGTCCCAGCTCAGCGCAAAGGTGTCACGCACTTATTTGTATGTATCCAACCAACTCATACATTTCTTCCAATCTACATCATGGATATAAACTTTAGAGATGCTGCTAAACTCTGTCAAGATCATTAGATTATTCCACCGTAGTACATTCACTAACTTACATAGACACCTAAACTGACTGCTTTCGAACACACACCCAAAGCTTCAGATTCAGAATCTCAAAACATCATCATCTGGATTGGTGGCCTACTTGATGGCTTACTCACCGTACCATACCCATCATCAATCTCAGATGCATTACCAGCAGACTGGACTCTTGCTCAAGTTCTTCTTAGCTCTTCATACACCGGATGGGGTATCTCTTCTCTCAAGAAAGATGCCCAGGAGTTATCTCAATGTGTCGCCTACTTTCGAACAATCAAGTCAGGCAAGATTATCCTCATGGGACATTCAACTGGTTGTCAAGATGTCATGGAATACCTCACAGGACCCGGACACGAAAGCAATGCTCCAATTGATGGAGGGATCATTCAAGCCCCAGTAAGCGATCGTGAAGCCTTGGGTCAGGCAATAGATGCAGATATTTTGAAGAATAGCATTTCCCTTGCACAGAAAATGGTCGACGCTGGTGATGGTGAGGAGGTCCTGCCATCTAGTGCTACGCAAGGATTCTTTCCGTCCCCTGTATGTGCGAGGAGATGGCTTTCGTTGGCAAGCCCAAATCATGATGGAGACGATGACTATTTCAGCTCTGATTTAACGGACGAGCAACTGAAGAAGACTTTTGGAAGCTTGCCGGCCAGAAGTCCATTATGTATTTTGGCCTCTGGAAATGATGAGTATGTTCCGAAACATGTCGACAAAGAGGCGCTGGTTAAACGATGGGTGGAATTCGTGAAGAAAGGCGATGGAAAGGTTGATGAGGAGAACTCTACTACCGTACCTGGTGCTTCACATAACTTGACCAAGAGTCCTGAAGCTGTTCCAGAGTTGGTAAAGAGGGTCTTGGGGTTCTTAGAAAGGTTGTCTTCGCAATCACACTTGTAATGTAAGTCAGGGTCGGCAGGCAGGTACCTGGCCGGTACTTAAATCGCTGGCATTCTGGGGCTGACAGCAGCTGATAATTGATTCATGATGCATACATAATGATCTTAATCTAGAAATTAAACACGTTACAAAATCTTCTGAGTTTGGTCGACGATGGTACCGAAGCGCAGCCATATGTTCTCTGCAAATCTACGCATATTGTCTGATACAAAACATCTTGAATTGCCTCGTTGTCCTTCGCATCTTCTATTTAAATATTACAGTCAGTAATCGCGCGATTCTTTTCTAGGAGATAGTCCTCCAGTTTGGTCATTTGATCCTAACAATATTAAAATGTAAAAAGCTCTTTTGCTATCTCAAAATTCGGTCTCAAAACTAGGCTGGTTTTGTTATGAATGAAATCAGTGTCACGAAGTATATCAAGTACATTGGCGGCAGTACCGCACTTCACCGCCGCTACACATGGTCGCCAACAAAACAGTCCACCATCAACATCCCATCCCCACTATAAATTCACTCGCCCTGCCCCCCACTCTTTCTCCCAATAGGGAAGGGGGGAAAAACCCCCCAAAATGGCAAAAACCTTTCTCGTCCTGTGAAGGGCGAGAAGGGGAAAATCCTTTTTTGAAGGATTTTATTAAGGCAGGAAGAACCCTTCGATATGGGGTCTTCCCGCGCGATCTCGGTTTGTATCAAACACCCCACCCGCCCGAAGGCGGTTACAGCGCAGCGGTCGACCAACTGCGCCAAGGCGGCTTTGAATGGGGTGTTTGATGGTAGGTGGGTGTTGTTTGGGTATGTATTGGTGTGGATGGGTGGTTTAGCGAGGCGGTGGAATGGATGGTATACTGCTCTTTGCAAGTGCTTTTTTTGAATGCGGATGTTGGGAGATGGATGGAATTTTTCTAGGGTGATGCGATGAGGGTTTTATGGTGGTTGTGTTTTAATTATACCTTTTCTACTTGATTTAAATGCCCTCAGTATATACACTTAGTGGATTCTAATACCTTCAAATATACCTTAGTTTATCATAATCAAATAGTAAAAAAATTCTAAGCAAATGTTTTCCTGCGTGGAATTAATCATGAACTCGAGTATGGTCCACTTGCAGTATCTACAAGTCAAATATCAAATATTAAGAGCAGGAACCACCCACTATACTCGCATATAAGTAGCCACTTCTAGCTACTCTTCAATCTGCATCATCATTATACACTACATACTATACCATACTGTGTGTATCGTGATATCAAGCAGTCAGCAACTGAAATCTGAAGTCGCAGATCAACGTACACTTGGAAGCGGTGGAGCTTGTATGTAATCTAAAGATCTCAAACTTTTTTTGAGCTGTTGTCTAGAATTAGGTTCTATATTCACATATTATAATATTGGTATGCGTAAAGAGAGAAATGACAATGATAAGTTATTCTCATAGTAAGCAGCGACCATGTAAGTAAGTTTATTGCTATAAGCTTGGGAACGTGGAGGTACGGAAATTCAATCGATTAAGAGATATTGGTCGCTTCCCAGTCGTTCCCTATGCCCAGGTGGGTCGAAGAACGATCGCTCGAGCTATAAAGGATGTCATTACCTTAAATAGAGCTTATGGCTGAGGCTTTTATAAACAGATTCGCCTTCTCACTTTGGAATTCACACGATTATTGGGGACTTCTCAATCACTAATCTCGTCTCATCACTTCCGTCAAAATCCACAATTTCATGGAGAGGTATAAGTCGAAATTTCTTATTCAAATTCTATCACTTTAGATTCTATTTCGGAGTACTAGAAAAGATATAAGAAATAAACAAAGGGTTGAAAGCTGGCTCGAAGAGCTGTGCTGCGTTTTGCTGTGTGAGTGGTATGCTTTTTGAGATATTTGAGGTCGGGTTAGTAGTTCTATGTAAAGAGATTACATCTCCAATGACGGCGAATATGATAATGTGAGGTGATACTCTCAGATGTAAACGGCCAGGCCATGATTGGCGGTAAGCAGAACTGTAAAGTGACAATGACAAAGATAGTTGATAGTCACTTCCGTCTAAACTCTACTGATTGACGGATAACCACAGCATCCGATCCTTATCACGGCAAGGTACCTAGATATGAGGTAGT
Source organism: Myriosclerotinia scirpicola (assembly GCA_002162505.1). Lineage (NCBI taxonomy): Eukaryota > Fungi > Ascomycota > Leotiomycetes > Helotiales > Sclerotiniaceae > Myriosclerotinia > Myriosclerotinia scirpicola. The sequence continues at coordinate 485,180 of NGKG01000028.1, read as the reverse complement.
CGAACCAGACGCCGGACTTGACCAAACTACACCTGGTACGTTCATGCGTTTTATACTTGGCGAAAGGAATAGAGAAAATTTGTCGTACTCTTCAACGAGCTATAAAGCTTTCTACAATTGAGTCACCTCGATATATTGTAGATGAATCGCGTCTGGTGATCACGTTGCGGGTAGATTCAATAAGGTCAGCGGATATGACTGCACCGTTCATATGGGGTCATTTACTACCCTACCTAGCCGGAGCCTCAAGATTTCCAACCCGTCGAGTGAATGATGAGTCCTGCTATGATCAAACTTGCTTCCATGTTTTTCTAATAAACTTGAGCCGTTAAAAACACAAATTTGAACTTATCTTTGCTTCACAAATTCAGGTTCGCGCTTGCATTTGCGCAACTAAAGGGTCGCGCTGATATTGTTCCAAATTCAGGTGCTTTTCTGAAAAACCATGGCACAACTTACAAAGCGTCTTAGTTCCTGTTGCACTGAGCAGGGACAGTTTGATATGGTGATGGGAACTTCGAAGATGGGATTAGATGACAGTATGATAGAATTCAGCTAGTCATATCAATGTAGATTAGCGGGCAATGAAAATACGGAAGAGTGACAACAAGCACCTCCAAAAATGTCTCTACACCTTTCTTCATACACAACCCAGCCCAAAAGTCTCAGAAATTTCCCCAGCCTTTAGACTGCGAGATATTGGGTATCGGAATTTCCCTATATCGTTTTGACGATACACTCTCATTTATATATACCGTTTTTCATCGGCCTTCAACACGGCGCGAGACGGCTTTCTAGACCGATGATTGAATCTCCATCTGATACTAAACTAAAAGCGCGAGCTTGATTGGCTCTTAATTTTTCAGAGATCAATTCTTAGAAGCCCTGTGTTCCCGAGGTCATGCTTGAACTCATCGCGTTGGGACAAGATCAGGCGTATATCAAAAAACTCGGTATATAAATGAAACCCATCTTTTCCGTCACCATCGCCATCATTAAGTAGACTTTTATGATGCATTGGCCCTAATTGAAATAAGAGATCCAAGATCTTCGTTAGTTGAGGAGTTTTCGAGATCATTTATTTGTGTAAGAGCTCTAGACTTCATTTGAACTTGAGTCTGAACGACGAAAAAAGGTCGCGAACTGAATATCGGCATTTCATAATGAAGATAAGCTTGCTTAAAGTTTATTTGTATGTTTTGATGATGTAAAACCACGATTGATTGACAACACAACATACGACGACGTACATTATAACCACCAGCCCAACGCAAAGTTCCTACTTCAGGTTATCAATGTAAAGATAAAAACATCTATTTCACCGTAATATCCTTCTTTCTATGCCCAGGTGGCTATTATAATTACAATTGTGCTTAAGAGTTTTGTTGTTACAATTCTGCCACTCCACTAAAACTTCATACTTCCACCTCTCCTCCACATCAAATTCACTCCCCTTAAACCCCACTCTTCGCTAAAACAGATCTGCCCCACTCGCCAGCTCTCCTCAACACCACAAAAACAATCACGAATCTACCAAACCTCAAAACGAAGCCAAAAATATGCACAGAAAATAGAAAAAAACGCGTAAAAGAAACACCGACCGAAGCCGAATGCCGAGAAACCTTAACCACACGTTGTCTCTGCTAACTGAGTATCCAGCGTCAATGAACATTAACTTCAAATGTGTGGCCAGCACACTATCCATTATGCCACCGCGCCGGATCTTGTTATGAAATGTGGCGATGTTTGGAATTATATTGGAAGGGAGGGTTTGGGTGGATATGAAGATGAGGGTATGGAGTCGCTTGTCTGTACTAGATCGCTTTTTGAATTGATGAATGAATACTTCTCACTGGTGCATTCTCGGTTTCTGATTTCAACAATTGGTAATTATCACGAATTCTACTTCCCTTTTTGGATATCTTATTCTCAAGATACAATCTATATCACTTTAGAGCTTACAGGCTCAACCTACGATGCTCAAACAACGCCGGGAAAAAAGAAATAGCAGCATGTCTATCAAAACGATAGCAAGACAGAAACGCATGGAGTAAATTATAATTTCTGTTGCATCCCAATAATATAATTGGTCTAAATAATGCGTTCTATTCGTATAAAAAATATCAGTATGTATGATTATTCCATGAATCATGTCCAAACTTCCGACCCATCAACTCTCTAAGTCCCTGATGATCACTTCGCGTTGTATGCTTTACTTTTCCACGAATTGATCCTTTCTAAGCTATTTATTGTTATACAGCTAGCTACCTTCTCACTCCCCGGCAGTAGGTTAATGCTGACTAAAACCTGTTCTGTTCATAGATTCACTGTTTGCCCTCTAACCTCTTCACAACCAACTTCTCATACCTAGTCCTGTATCATTAATCAATCAAGAGCTTGAATTTTAACAGACTAGGTAGTCTCTATAAGAGGATCTGAGTAGATAGAGATGATAGCTCAATGCGAAGCAGAAGTTGCTGTAAAATAATAATAAGGGAAGAACTCCTGATTCTTGTATTCCAATCCTCATACCATTGATCTTCGAATTGTAGTCGCGTGTCTTGGAATACCTACTTCATTGTAGTGTAGTATCATTCCATACAGCGAAATAAACAAGACAACAACCGTAAGTTTATTGAGATGACGGCGGAGGAAAGGTCGAAATATATGAGAGTGCCAAGGTGGCAGCAATATCAACATAATTACAAATATCGATCCAAATTAAATCATTTTTAGGGGCAAAGAAGGATCTCCCACATCTCTGTCCCATAGATCTATGTCCAACATTGTATCTATGAGTACCAGAAACCTCCTCGAGCATCACTAATAATGGATTATGCCCTGTTACTTGCGCGTAGCTTATATACCCCAATATTGTACTCTTACTCGGTAGAATGGACATTTCAATGGGCCCAATATAATAATATTTCCATGAAGTGTGTGTTTATGCATTCACTGCGCTTCCTAAAGATATTCAATCAACTGAAATCACATAGCCATGTCCACATTATCACTACACCATATTCACCCATCCAAAATTCCATGCTCTAAGATCTATTCCAGAGTCTATTTGTCTATTTAAGAGCTCGTGTGTTCCGAATCAAAATCTCTTCTTCATCGCCAAAGATAGCGGCCAATGTCGATTTCAAGGACTTCGCTGATCATCTAAGCTTAAATTGGGTGTCGGACTGGCAATAAATGGGACTGCATCAAATGGGAATATAGTTATGCTCATAGTAATGAGGATACAGCTAGTGTCGAATTTGAAGCGCAGGGAACAAAATTAGGATAAGTAGTGAAAATAGAACTCGGCAACAAAAGAATGATCCTTCCATTTACTCTTATTTGAAATGACAATATCAAGAACCTTCTTCATTTTTCCTTATCGAAAAAACTACTTCTGCCCAGGGCTAAGATAAAGGTATTTGTTCTGTGTGGTTCTTTCCATCTCTCCATATCTTGGGAGCATATATGCTACCTGCGATAAATACTTTCAATATCTACCAGAAGCCCGTTTAACTTTTACCGCAGCTGGTCTTTATATTTCTCCATGATTATCCCAATCTATACTCACCTAGATGATTTCCTGCTCCAACTTCTAATTTCAATATTTAAGAATGCGTGATCTATTTTTGGGATCTTCACCCTCATCTAGATTATTAAGGCACCACAGAAACCTTTTACCAGTGAGTTCTTATTACTATCCGAGGCTACAACTGATATTCAACTACGAGTATAAGATTTAAGAACGGAGAATGAACTGCTCGACCGGCAGCAATATCATATCATGTACTCAGTGAAAAAAACTAATGGAATACAGAAATGGGAAGGGAAAATAACGACAGCGAGGATACAAACAGAAACAACAAAGGTGGAAGTCGCAATCACCGGGAAAACAATAGCGAAGAAAGAAAATAATCAGCCGCTTCTTATTTACTCTGAAAGATACGTTTTCATATTTACAAGGGTTCCTTGATCACCCTCGTCAAACATGATACATCGGTATCGTCTTCACCTCCCATTAATGTGTCGTCGTGCCCTATTAGGGTAACATTACCAAGATAGATTGTATCCGGCATAAGCTGGATTTCGGATTGATTACGAAAACTAGTAGCAGCCGGACTAGGGTTTGCTTTTTATATCTTTTAGAGCTCTTATTTACTATAAATACCTTGTATTGACTCACTATGCTATGAGTGGGAATCTTATACACATTACCCTAAGAGCAAACCGCATTCACTTCGGTATCCAGATCCACACAACCCCCCTCCACCACAGATGTGTATACACTCTTTTCTCTCTGGACTCATTACTATAAAGATGGAAGAGTTTGCTCGAGATTTCTTCTTCAGTAGTAGCCGGAGTAGAGTGACAACCCGCCGTCATGTGGCAAGGGATTGGAGGTGGGTCGAGGACGGTGAACTTATATGGTGTGTTTCGGGAAGAGAGACTGGTAGCTTGAAGGATGGCAGATGGCAATGGCTTGTGTTGTGATAAGATGATAGTCGAGAAAGACGGCAAAAGCAAAAAGGGGATGGTAATAAAGACAAGTGACAATGCGTGAAGGCCAATGGACGATAATTACTAAGTAGATACAGGCTTGTGTTGTGATAAGATGATAATCAAGAAAAACGGCAAAAATAAAAAGGGGATAGTAATAAAGACAAGTGATAATGCGTAAAGGCTAATGAACGATAATTACTTAAGTAGATACAGGAGTGATCTATCTCCATGTAGTCTTGGCGTAGCAGTCTCATGCCTACCAAGGAACGTATTTAGGCTACCACATGTGAAAATATGGTGACCTATGTAATAGCATCTGCTACTATACCTCGAGCGTTTGTTCGCGCCTTTTATATAGCCCATCTATGTAAAGAAAAAGACTCCTCACTTTAAATTAACTATTTATCCGTATTCCTCCAGGGAGTGAAAAATTATATCTCGCTACATCTTCCGAATCATCTTACCATCTCAATGCAGTCTGTCCACCTGTTCCGCAAGCCCAAAGGCCGCATGTCCAGTCCTTTTCACTTCGACCCCAGTATAATCGTTGCTATACTCATCATGAAGATTTGTTAATCTGCCCAACTTCAGCTTATAATCCTTCATCACAACTGCGTCCGCACTACTAAGAGAATGACCTCTTGCAATATCATCCAGAAAGGGATTCCTAGTCGCAACCAATATTTGCGAAAAGACTTCCCCGGTACGGATACCTGTTTTCTTGAGCACGAACACGCCAGCTGCGAATGAGATGAGGCTGAGTAGTAGGGCGATGGAGTACGGTATTAATAATTGGCTTGGCGTATAATGATAAGCAAGAATTTCTGTGGACGAGAAGCAAGTTGTGGTTGTATTCATGGGGCTAAAAGCGAGTGTCGAGATGGTTAAATTTGTGAGAAGCTCGGGAATGCCAGTAAGGAGATCTTGGTTCACAAACCAGAGGGATGAGGTTGCCCCGCTGTTAGCGCTGACTGTATCGCCAACAAGTATCGTGTTTCCTATCAAAGTACTGGAACTTGCATACTGTGTCGTAGGTGCCATTTGCCACGTGCCGCTAAGGTGGTTTTCGTAAACTTCGCGGACTAGAGTGGCAGAATTCGAGAGCCAAGGGGAAATTTCGGGGTTTACACTCTCTGAAATATTCAACGTCCGAAGTTGTGTGTGGTACACAAGTCGTGTGGAGAATTTTGGCTCATCATTTGTATAGTTGACGGAAAGGTGGTATGTTGAGTTGCGTGGGACACAACTGATCGATGAATAGTTTGTGCGAGGTTTGAATTCTGATTGTGATTTTGTATTGTTTCGATATGTAATGATCATTTCCATGGGAGAGTGCCCATCTTGGGTGAATGTTGTCAAGTCTGTCGCGTTGTAGTACAGCCACCCAGCCACTTGTTCATTAATATATGACGGGTTGGAGATAATTTTGCATTGCAGAGCAGGGCCATCAAAAGAATGTTCGAATGAGCAATTGGTTCCGCAGGGTGACGTAGACTTTAAGATGGTTCCTTGAGCAAAGATCTGGCTTGCCAGCTTTTTAATACCAGTATTGGGCCCCTGGATAGTTGAGCTATGCGGTACCATTTGGTAGAAGCTTATTTGGGGCGAAGATGCAGCGAAAGTCGGTACGATACAAGTGCTACTGTTGAAAGTAACCAATGGTCCTACTACCAAGCTACCAGGAGAAACGATAGCTGAGATTGGGATAATCCAAGCAAAAGCAGCCAGTCCAGTGGCGAGAGGTGCATTTACAAATGCACTTGGGACAAAGCTGAGAGGGTTGCTCGAAAGCGTGAACAGCTTGTCCAGTAAAGAGATTTTGATGGCTCTTTCACGGAAGCTGAACCATAGTACCTCTTTCAAAGAGATCAGTACGGTAAGTGTAAAAGAAGTCTTCACCAGAAAGGCAGCACCGGAGCCAAGATTGTGAGCCCATTTCTGGGAGAATACAGACTGCGGTTGACGATCAAGTTTTTGGTATGCGAAATGATGCCCCAGGCCCACCATTACACCTAGAAGTATCCAAGAAGCCATCAGGACGATTGGCTTCCACCAATATAGGCTGCCATTGTCCTCCAGCTCATAGGACTCATCTGAGTCACGGGAATGCCTTTGGTGGATTGATATAGATGATTTTTCATATCGTGGCGGTCTGACGGTACCTAGAAAATGTTGCACTTCACTATCATTAACGGTCTTTGGACCTTTGTCTTCTGTGGAATGAAATTCTGTTACCGGATCGCTGCTGGGAAAGAAAATTTGGGATTTCTCGGAATGTTGTGACGATGTCTGGACGGGCTTGCCGCTAATTTTAGTTGGAGTTTGCATGTTAGATAGATCAGAGTCTGAAGAAAGAGAATACATTTGCGATTGCGAATTCAGTTAAACTACCGCAGCATGCTTGTAAAAATTAAACAGAGACATTGTACATGTGGAACAGGTGGGGTTTGTGGTGATCCCTGATACATCCAATTTCATACACCCGATTTCATAACGTGTTTCCAAAACCTTAAATTTCAGTACTTTCGCAAAAACACCTTATTT
>NGKG01000028.1:467679-477822 GCA_002162505.1 Myriosclerotinia scirpicola | reverse complement strand
TATTCTTATAATTGAAATTATTATTATTTTTAAAAAAAAATTAAATTTGAAGTTATATTGGTTGAATAAGCGATATTTAAAATTTCGAAATTTAGATTTTGAGGTTTTTGCAAAGTACTTTTTTTTCGGAAACACGTTATGAAATCGGGTGTAACGTGTTTCCAAAAAAGTATCTTGCAAAAACCTCGAAGTTGATATTTCAAAATTTAAAACTATAATAATTCAACCAATATAACTTTGAATTCAATTTTTTTATAAAAAATTTATTCTTATAATTAAAAACATTATTATTTTTAAAAAAGAATTAAATTTGAAATTATATTAATAAAACAATTTTAAATAATCTTAAATATAATATTTAAAGTTATAGAAATAAAATGTTTTCATAAAAGTATTGAAATTTAAGGTTTTAGAAATACGTTATAAAATCGAGTGTAAAGTTTAAACTAACAAGTCAATGTACGTACTATCCCCCCCTAAGCAAAGGTTAAATTTTTACTTAGGCGTACTGCAAACTAAAAATTTAACTTTTAACTTTTGCTTAGAAGTAGAGAGAGTATGATGAAGGCTGATCTATACGTACAATATAGGGTTGGGGGAATTATATAATCTGGGGCATGATTATATAATTTTATAATATAACAACTTTTGAGCCTGATAAAATATTACACCAAGGTTATGTTAAGGGTTTTTAAACTAATAGAATCGCTAAAATGAATAGAAGTGGAGTAAATTCAAGAAAGTTTTTAAGTAAATGGTAAATATTTTTTACTAGTCTAAAATTTGCCAAAATTTCTAGGATTATCATGTGATTATAAGTGATTAGTCATCAATACTTGACCAACTACTATTATACTATATTAGTACTAGTACTATATCACGTATAGTATAACGAAATTTGAGCATTATTACATATCATAATCTACTAACCATTATACCCTAATTATATAATTATAATCCCCCAACCCTAGCACAATATCAGCCGTACAAGACAGATTAGGCTAGTGCGCCGTACTGGCGCTAGTGCCTCGGCAAGGACCTATACTTATAGGTTTCGTATTCCTGTAGTTTACTCTCCTTAAGCAATGAATATCATATAAAGTTACATAGTACTAATTGTTGATCTTCACCACCCCGGTGATTCCAACACTTACGATGTTAATTCTTTTTGATTGATTATCGCAGAAGTAAAACAGCCAGTGTGGTGGTGGATCGACGTTACATTACAGCCTTCTTGGCAACTTATTCTCCTATCATGATTTTGCTAACTTTATTATTATAGCTGTATAGAGTGTGTATTTCTTCGCCTTCAATGTTTCTAACCAACGTGATCGCAGAAAAGATAATAGTCGAATGTATGAGCTAGATGTTTACTCGGCGTCTTCAGTGGTTTGCGATTTGAATTGTCGAACAATTAGATGATTAACGTTTTGCAGGGCTGGGCACCCTACCCTACCCGCGGGTATTTGGCCTCACCTGCATGGGGTACTAGTATACCCTACAGGGTGGTTACCCGGACAATACGCCAGGTACCCGGGTACCCAGGGGTATATATTATGTAATCGTCTCATAGTTGTCGTCTGAAGTTGAGGTTATTCCCAACCATATAATAATATTAAAGTCATCATATGATCGTCCCATAGTTGTCGTCTGAAGTTGAGGTTATCCCTAACTATAACTTCACACGTGCTATAACCTCACGTGCTATATACCCGTGGGTACCCCGAATACCCAGAGCATTTCATGGTAGAGGTAAAGCTGAGTAGTATATTTCCCGGTTTATACCCCGGGTTACCCCGGGTATGCCCATCCCTGACGTTTTGAATGGCTGGATTTGTGAGAAGACTCGAATCCGATTAAAGAAAGCCAATGACGCGCCCGACGGATTGGGTCTGACTTAATTCGTGTATTCATCCTAACGACAGGGGATTTTTCACAAAGCCGAACCCAAAGAGGATAGGAAATTCTTAGATATTTATGTTACCAATAAACAGCGCGGCCCGCATGATTTAGATGCAATTTGTATCATGAACTCCTTATATACTAAAGCAACTACACTAGTAGAAAATCCATCTAAATTCTTCCTATCCACCCTTCTTTTGCACAAGCCAAAGATATCCTGATACCCTCAGGCCCGTAATCATAACCATCCACCTAAAATAGTACAATTATCTTCCAGAGTCTTAAACGCCTAGTTGCGTTACGTTTCTAGCTGAGCTCACATATACCAGTGGAGCTATAAAAGACTTGTTACTATCTAGCATCTAAACCGCAACCTGCTACATTGGACCAATTATCCTGGATAAGAGGTGAAGTAAACAACATCTCCTTCTCTCATTTTGCATCCCGCCACTCGAGATACCGAAGGGACGAGCAACACTGTCCATACGCTTAATACTGATTGGAGATATATACTGGGGACTCTGGTATATATAATAGTTGACAATGACAGTGAAAAAGCAAACATAGTGGTAATAAATATCGTCCAATTAACATCCAGTCTAACTGTCACAATAGGTCGTATCGATCTTCATGAGATTGACTTACTTTGACCTCTGGTTTCAAAGTCTCACCACTTTCGCTCTTAGTATGTTGCTTTTCTGTTGTTGTTGTTTTTTTGAATTTTATGAGGGGGAGGGGGGGGGAAAAATCTGATTCACGCACTGCGAATATTTATCAACCCATCCCTAACAATTCGTACACCACATTTCAGAATCCCAATGTCAGTCCATGCACAGGCAGTTTGAAGCATATACAAAACTAGCGCAAAGGAAAACTGTATGCTGAAGTATAAAATCAGGACTTCTATCACCTCGAAAAACATGATGCTTGATGTGATGGAAATGATGAACATCGTATTTTATAACGTTGACCAAGGCTCTAAGCATACAAACTGAACTGTGAATAGCGTAATGAACATAAAATCCAAACTCGGATTTCCATCTCATCATCTCTGTTTTCAAGGGAATCTGCTAAGACTAGGTAGTTTCTTGGATGATAGTGAGAAAATGAGATAGCAACGAAACTGAGAGAGAAAGACAATGAGCAACAGTCCAATCACTTGACAATAAATTCCAAATCCCAATCTATATCCTCTAATTCCCTCTCAAAAAAAAAGTCAAAAACCAGTTCCCAAGAGTCTTCAAATTAACATCAAATAATTCGTATATAATGTTCCCATGAAACCGGGTTTTTCTGGTTACTCATTTCTAGATGTCGATTTGCTTCAATGTATTCTCGGGGTGTTTATATAGAAAAGAAATATAAATTAAGTATATAAATGGATATGAGTTTCACCTCGTGGATAATTCATTGTAGAGGCTCTTACAGACCTCCCTTCCACAACGCCGCCCCACCGTCCCAATACATTATTTTCGTAGCAAAAGACTATAAAAAGCCCAACAATTGGACACCAAGATTTCCCCAAACACACAAGAGTTGGGAAGGTTTCAAGTGGCGGCATGGTTCTTGCGGATCGTTCCGCGATATATTGATATCTATTCATCGCTATACCCACCTCACTCGGACATGCAATTCACAGGGGAAACGGCTGGGCTTTATCGGTTTGATCTGATAGTCTGACTTAGAGTGTGATATCAAAAGAACTTACATTTCGACAGCGCCAAAGGAACATGACAATTGACATCTCATTTGTATGACAACAAAAAAGCTTCGATGCGACGGTAGCGTCTAGATTTGAGTCCGATAAACACTCAAGGAAGTTGCCCTTGACTTAAGGTACTGTACTGGTATAGAGTAATAGAATCGAATCAGACAGGTGATCATCACACAGCCTATTTTGTTCTGACATTGTGAACTTATGTTTGTAGAGAAGAAAGGTATAGTTGAAATTTCTGGATTTTTAAATACTTTCCCTTGTAGACACGGCATCCCAACCAAGTCATCTTATCGGTACTGAATTTCTTACGCTTATATCTTGTCCAATTGGAAATAATATGGGAAGTACTAGAAAAGGTGCTAAAGCGTATTGATCTCGGAAATATTATTATGAAATTTAAAAGGAGACTGAAAACAGCTGGAATAGTAAACAACACAACCTTCTTACTTCCAGGGAAGATTGGCAGCCGAAAAACACTACAATGAAATCTCAAATTTCAGAATCTTCAAGAAATATTTGAAATATTGAGAAAAGATGACTTCACCAAACCCAAATGTTTTCTCCATCTCGGGAGTTTCGTCTCGGCTGGTGTTCTTGATTGGACTGCCTTGTTAAAAGGTACAGAGTGATACTACTTATATCAGAATCATCAGAATGTTGCGGCAACTGTAGTCCTTCAAACTATGTTAGACCATGGAGTATTCTCTACATCTCATATGAACAAACATGAAGTAGGGTAACGCGCGGAAATAATATCTCGTTACTTGAATTCTCCCAAGCAAACCCACTCCAAACTTCAGAAATTATTACTCTTATTTATTATACGACCTGGTGCCCCAACCAGGTTGATTTGTCTCCAGCATTAAACCGAAGCAAGGTATCCGAAACGAACACCAAAAATTCCCAGTTCTCATTTGTGCGAAGGTAGTACTCATGTGCAATTCCATTTGCATGCAACTCGATCCGCAGCATCGATGCCCATTTTTCGTACTCACATCCCTTCCGAACAATCATATCCCAAGATTTCTTCAACCGTCCCACCATCGAGAGCGCCAATCAACCACATGAGACCACTAAACCTATCCACTAAACCGATGCATTCGACTAGACCGGTCTACTAGACCGAATATGACCAACACCTACCTACCTAGGTACCCAACCACTACCACAGTCACGGTACTAGTCCGGATCTAGAATATATAGTAGATATCTGGCTGGGCAGGCCCAGCACAGGTCTTTCTACGAATCTGATTGGTTCGAGGTCGGTTATGTTTCCTAAGTAAAGAGTTCCCCCCTGCTTTCACCCTACCCACCTAAAGAGGAACTTTCTGCTCAACAAACGTAACTTTTGCACTAAACCGAATATCGACTGTTTTTGACCCTTGTCTAATCCCTGCTAGAGGGCGAAAAAAAAGAAGTGGATTGCAGGAAATCGTTTAACTTCGTAGAGAGGCAATAGAGTAATCCTACTCGTTCAAGTAGGGCTGCGTGGTTTAATAGTAGCCAATCAAGTTCGACTTTTAGTTATTTATCTATTACTAAGTACTTATCTTTGCCTGTTTTCCTTCTACTTTATTTCTAGTTTTTTTCTTCTACTCTGTTTTCAAATTTACAAAGTTGTTTAGTTGCTCTATCTACGTCTAATATACATTTACGTACTTATATACATTCAAATACCGATTTTTCTTAATTCATACAATTGTACACTTTACATTTTAGTGTATATATCTTCTAAGCCTATATCTTTCATTGTTGAACTTCATTATTTATTCTTTCCAAGTTACAAGATGGCTTCCAACAACGTAGAAAATGCCTCGACTGATAAACAACTAGCAGAAGCATATCTGCGTAGTAATCTTCGTCCTTCTGGATGTTCGATGTGGGATTGTGACGAAGTAAGTGCTATAATTTTGATATATTTTCAAAACGTTTTGAAAACGTTTATTAATTATTATATAGAATGATGTTTATAATATTCCTGCGGGTGAACGTTTTTGTCGTGCTCCATGGGGCCCTGGCAATTATATTTGCCCAAAAGCTGTAAGTTATTATATTTGTTTTCGAAATGTTTTCGAAATGTTTTACAATCATTTTCTAATCGTTTTAGATTAAATATAACACAACCAACAATGTGAGACTTCATCTCAAGCAGAAGCATACGGGTTTGAAATACACCCCAGGTAAAAAAGGCAGTCACAAAATGGTATGAATATTTTCGAATCGTTTTCAATACGTTTTCTAATTGTTTACAGGAAGAAATTGCAGCTGCACAAGTAGCATTCGCTTATTGTTTCCGAGCTCATCTCCAATACGAACGAACACTTGGTCAAGTTCGCGAGGAGAATGATGAGAGATTGATTGCTAATGTAAATCGATGCAAGAGTAGACACAAACTAAGTAATACCTGTCGATCCATCTTGGTCATGTGTGATGTATTAACACAATCTAGGTCAACAACAATCACAACAGAAAGATAAATCCCCTCCGGGTTCGTCTCAAAATTCCAATCAGTCGGGGATACCTCAGCAACACAACTCATATCATCCTTCTTCGCATCATCCACCACCTGAAAATCTCCAGCAAACTCAAACATCCCAGACTTTTCCGTCCAACCAACCACACCCACAAGCTTATCCACACCCACAAACTCACCCGCCTCCACCGGTATCTATACCCCAATCACCTTCTAATAGTCACCGAGCTCCATTTACACCAACAGACATCGAAATCACGGTCGACCAAATCAACTCTTCCGGCGAAAGGACTACAAATATCTGGCGAGATATATTCTTTGACGATGCCATCGCAGCTGATCAATGGCCTTCGTCAGTTCAATCTGCTTTAGACAATCTTCGTTCTGAACTGATCAAAAACCAACGCTTTGATGACAACGAACATACCCTTCACCTGATTGGATACAACGAACCCGTTCATTGTGGGATCTTACGAATCGAAATCAGAAAGATCTTTAACGCTGCCAAGATGGACCATACAGATGCACTATTGAAATTTGAGATCCGCGTTAAGCAATCTTTAAAGCGAAAGAATACAGATTGGGAATCAGATTCGACAGCGGCAGATATAGCCATCAGGAAGCGACCTAACTTAGGTCCTAAACGATCAAAGACAAACTTTCCTTCTCCGCGATCACTTATGACTATAGTGGTAAGTTATTCACAAGCAATTTAATTGGCAAATTTACGGTATCTAAATGTGTTTAGATCTAAGATACATACATCCGAAAAGCCAAACATTAGCTTGATTTAGTGAGAGATCAACTTATCGATACGCTTACTAGTCTCGACAATATTATTAATACGAAACGGCATTCTTTGTGAATTATTCTTCCTGAAATCATCTACGAAATCACCCAATCTTGAGTATACTTTGACAATACAGATGACCGAAACTTTTCCTTTTAAGAAACTTCGGAATTTCCATGTTAACAAGGGCAGTCCTCAAGAGCGTGCTGAAGATACCCAGTCAGCGATATTAGAGTCGGCAATACCAGCGTCAGACAAAAAGAAACGGGCGGAAAAGTGTCTCAAACAGTTAGGAAAGCAAGATGGAATGCTACCTGTGTATGAGATTATATTGTATAATCTACCTCGAACGAAATTTATTTCAACCGTTTTTAATTGAATTAATAAAGATCTTTTTTTAAATACATTATTAAAAGAAGATATATTAGGAATAGTAACTATAATTACTAAAAGAGTAGTTTATATTACAAGATATATTAAACTATAATTATTATAATTTATATTAAATATAATTTAAAATTATAAATAAACAATAAAAGATTTAAAATAACTACAAGGATTTATAAACAAGTAAAAAATGGTCTTATAATACAAATATTAAATAATAAGACTAATTCTTTAATAATGTTTACAAGTATACTATACCGATCTTGATAATCTTTATCACAACACTAGAGTAATTCCCCAAACTCCGACACCGAAAATTCACATTACAGATTCGCATTATAAGGGCAATCCAATCCAATCCATCCTAGACGAGATTCATTAATTCTGAATACGGGCCCAGACCAGACCAGACTAGATGAAAGATATCTTATTTTCACTCCCAGACCATACTATGTCATGAGACTTTACATTAAGAACGACACACGCCAAAGCCACATAGATGAAAAGAACAAAACAAAACACATCATCAAAATCAGGGTATAATTGATCAACTCCAGAAGCATATAATGACATAAAGCCCGAAATCCCCACGACATATCCAAACTCCTCAAACTCCATTCTCATACGCCCTGCAAATCCCATTCCATTACTTCGGCATCTCTCAAACCCAACTCAAGCTCCCCAACTATTGATGTTATCTGGATTGAGCATATGTTGTTGTCTCAGGTGCCTCATTCGCATATCCACGCTAATTTCTAGGCCTCTCAATCAAAGGCAAGTCCGCTTCAGAATGTCCAAAAGCCTCTGGTTGTCGGACCGACCGGGATCTCTTTTGATTATATGATTCCAGCGCCTCCTTACTTTCTGCGTCGAGACGTGCGATGCGCTCCGCTTTAAGCTTTTTGGTGGTTTGACGATCTTTGCATCCGATTATGGTGATTCCAATCAGGAAAGCACCGAGTGAAACGGCGAAGAAGATTGTGATCACTAAACCGGAAGTGGTGAGGCTGTTGTCAAGTGGCATGCAGGTGTCTTTCCCAGATGCAGCTGTGGTGCAAAGAACTCCCGGTGCACATTTCGAGGATGCGGCGGATGTAGCAACACATCCAAGAGTTACACCTGTGGATTTTCCGGTTCCATACGAACAATAACTCGTAGAATAATAGGAAGTTGTGGAGCAGGCAAGGGTACTTGAGGAAGTTCCAGTCCCACTGCTTGTTGCGCTTGTACTTGTGCCAGATGTTGAGGATCCTGTACTAGCTGTCGTAGAAGCAGACGCGGCGCTTCCTGTTGTAGATGATGAACTTGTAGCGGTCGTGGATGAGGCGGCGGAAGCCGAAGAAGAGGAAGAGGCAGAAGCGGAAGCGGAAGTGGTCGTTGTGGCAGCCGTCGTACTGGCAGAGCTCGAGGTTGAAGACGAAGCTTCGGTCGTGGTACTTTCTTCACTCGTTTCGGTGGCTCGCTTCCTTAAATCCTCTTTTACAACCTCTTCAGCCGATTCCTGTCGATCATTACATTCGTATGAAAACCATACTGCCGATACAGTAGAATCGATCGCATCGCATCCACCAGCTATAAAACATTGTTCGATTTGATCTAATCGTCTCAAATCAACATCTTCCGCGAGGCATTTGACAATTGACAAATCATCTCCACAAGAATTTCTAATCACAAGATCATGGAAATTTCCTTGTACACATCCATCTGATATCACAGATTCATAGGCAGAGATCATTGCGGGTGAAGACACCAGTAAAGAAAATATAGCTGGGCGCATATTGGATCTTGTCGAAATTTGGTGGGAGTGAGAATTTTGCGGGGTAGTCGTGAGGGAAAAGATTAGAGAACTTCTCGAATGATTGTAAGTGAAAATTGACAAAACAAAATAATGAATAGGAGTGTTATCAGCTCAAAAAAGCGAGGAAATAATCGCGACAGATATAAAAAGATAAACAAGAAAAGATGCTTGTCAAGAAGAGGGTATAAATGTTGAGCAGTGGGTAGTAAATGATTTCTCTACAAATCTTCAACTTATTTTAAGCTCAGAGGCTTAGTTTTGAAGCTTCAACTCATCTGGGGCTTGTCTTGACATTAAAAGGGAGGCGTAGCATCCTCCCCCTAGTCAGCTAGCTAACTAGTTCGCATTATTGAACAAATCGAACGGCACTAAAGGATCGGCCCTGCAAGTAAGCTTTCGGACTAATCTAGTATGGTTATTGACGATAAGTGCTTCAGGCTCTCCATATCTTCACAAAGCGTGTTCAGGACCTTCAGGTAGTATGCACCAAGGGTCACAGCAATAGACGGAAGCCTGGCATGGCCTGATTGGAAGGATTTTGATCAACTGTAGCACCATCCATTTTCCTTTTGTACAGCTGTACAACTGTACAACTGCGCATATAACGGGGACAGTCCCGGAGCAATCAAGCCAGGCTAACACGATATTGCTCGTTGCACTGGTGATATTTCGGAAGTGAAACACTTCAATATCTGGTTTAACATTTGGAAGGACGCGTGTAGAGGATAGCGTAATTGATGAGAAAAGTTAGTAAAGTGGATATAACTTCACTCCACATGGTCGCAGCCACCGCACATTTTGCTGACGAGTCAGCGAGAAGATGTGAATCAAATTCATCAGAATCAGATAGATTCAATGGGGAAATTTTGAGGCTGTAGTATAATGGGGGAATACCCAAATTCCAATGTGTTTCGTGGAAACTTTTAAGGTAATAATAATGATTAATGGTTGTAAAATGCTTCTCGGTCTCGTCGGGTTGAAACGTTAATCAGCTCCATGGATAGTCCTGGAGCACAAAGATATCCGAATCGCCGTTAAATTATAAAGTTGTGGTAGCCGTTATGGCCCTCCCCCCT
>NGKG01000028.1:426293-462333 GCA_002162505.1 Myriosclerotinia scirpicola | reverse complement strand
GGTTGCGGATGATCTACGTAAGATAAAGTATGAGTGGGAATGGAAATAGGGATAGAGATAGAGTTGAAGAAGAAGAGGAATGGAAAAGAGGAAGAGAATGGAGAATGGAAAAGAGGAAGGAGAATGGGAAAAGGAAGGGATAATACGTAATGGCGGATGAATAGAATGCTAGTGGCGAAGTCTGAATAAACAGAGATGGATTATGCTTGGGGATCTGGGGTATATACATTTTCAGTAATTTCTAAAGCCAAACTTACATATCCGGTGTTTCGTTTATTACCTGAATTCCAGGTAATTGGACTGGAACGGCAAAACTATCGCTTATCTCCTAGCATCATTTGCCTCTCTTGGCTCAGACGATCAAACGCGAAGGATGATTTGAACGGAGGAAAAGAAACGAGCGATTCGACTTACTAGTCGAGCTCGCTGTCTTGTCGTCTATGTTTTGCTCGGTAATACTGTTTAATTTTGGGTTCTTGCGCAGGTGGCTCTTTTGTAGATAGTTGCGAGAGATAGGTAGCTGCAAGAGAATCTTCATAGGGGTATCTGGCTAGGTATGTATGTGGCTTGAGAAAGGACTCGAGGATGTAATTGGTTATATGGAAAATGTGAAGAGGGTAAGAATTCTGCGGAGCTGGGAATATTCTTGTGCTGTGGTATTTACAGAGTGATATCTACTTACCATTTGCTATCATAGCAACAGAACGGTTTTTTGCATCGACCTTTCAGGAGTGGGAGAACGGGACTTTTTATCATGCTTTGATATTCTGCTTCTTTCCTCCTTTTGGAAGAGTATTTTTTATCATTGTCTGTGTAGCACAGATTTGATGGATTGATGATTATTAATAGTAGCTATTCTTGCTTTTGGTATTTTGGTATTTCTTCTTGGTGTTGTCACGTTAATAAAGTTTGGACTCAAATCAAGTAAGTGGATACATTCTTAATTCATTATTCCCTTTCGCTCACAGCGTTTTCGACTGGCTCAAGTATCCCATCGATTTTCCCATGAACTCTATCCTGGCAATCTCCTATTGAGTGAGGCAGTTCCGGTGCACTTCTTTTGCGCATCTCAGTCTTCTATTTATGAAGGCTTTTAATTACATCGTCAAGTGATTCAAGTATTCACTATTTGGTCTTCAGGTACTTAGTGATCTTTTGGGGGTTAGTAGATGACCTTGTTGAGAATGGGACTAGTACCATGGCTGATCTTGAGAGCTTGTGTAGAATTGCTATTGTAGGTGTGGGTGAATCATTCCTAGAAGTATAGGCAAGTATTTCTTTCGCATCCAGAATATTCACTCCAATCCCCCACTCAAAGACCACATGGCCATATCGCTACCTTTCTTCCTTCCAGTCAAGAGCTTATATAAACGTCAAGCTACATCGATTCAAATTGAGTAATATTTCACATTCTTAAGCAAAAAATATTTCATGGCCGAGAATCGTGGGGTATTCTCTGTGAGATTGCAGTTCCTGGTTCATAACGGCGATCCAAAGTTTCGAGGTTTCCGGAATCGTTTCTTGTGGGAATTTCTAGAAAGCTATAGTTTGTTGTCATCTATTTTTGTTTCTTTTTATGGGGTTGTCACTGTCCTTTTTGTCATTGCCGTCTGTGTATGTTTATGTTGTCGCGAACGTCGTTCCTCTCGTAGTCTCTAATCTGAGAATGTGAGACTTGCAGATTCAGAGTCGATACATGATTAACATAACTACGTACAACAGTAATTGTAAATGAGATCGTTAAAAGCCATCGATTGTTCGAATGCCCTCTTTTAGGCTATATTGCTGCTTCTATACATCGTAAAGTTATGGTGTTTAAATTCCTTCGTAGCCGGCGAACTACTCCTAAGCCTACTTTCGACCAATCACGTTTCGACACCCCACATGAATGCAAAACGTCGTGACTACGTATGGGCCATTTGCTCATATCAATGGTCTTACAGTTGATTACCAACCTTTTTCACATCTAGCCTTCTCCTACCCATAACGATGATGCAAAGAAACCACTCCAAACTGGGATAATTAGAACCGAGAACAGTTGTCTCTTTTCCAATTTTCTAGTAGCTTGAAGAGTTATCACAAAAGTTCAATAGGTTAAGCATATGTTGACAGACATCAAGGTTTTCAAAAATATCCCGACTTTGGCTCTATCTTGAAGATCACTCTTCGCCAAGGTGCTGGCTTTTCCACATCAAATCAATACGAGCACGACATCTCTCAGTAACTTTCTCTCTTAGTGGTCATTGATGATTGATTTGTACATTGATTTGTAGATAGGTGGTCCCTAAAAGACACTCACCGATGCAGGTCCTCAATCGCCGAGTGAAGGCCCTAGCAGTACAAATTTATCAATATCATCTGAGCTTTTACATAATCCAATCTTTGAAATCTACAGCTGGTTACTATATGTCTCTCCGCAAAACTTTACCATAATTCGTGTTAGTTCCACGCTATCTTAAACGACTACCCAACTTACCATACTAGTGCGCCTCAACATTCCACATCGATCTCACGAGGTTGTCATACCTCTACACCCGCCTCCCATCTTCGTTTCTTACATCAAGACCCCTTTTCAGAATCTCGATTTTCTCGATTTTCTTAGCATCATGTCCGTTCTCAAAGCAACATCATACGATAAGCATTTAAGCAAGGAGACACAGCCTCCAGAGAACCAATATCATGTCAAGCGAGCTACTTCCTTTGGGGTTACCAATATTGATAGAGGCTCATTGTATTTCAAGATTCGTGCTATCGACCTACCAAATTCCAAAGTTATATTAAACACAATATCGAAAAGTAAAAGTAGTAATGAACGTGAGTTAATCCATACCGACGAAGAAGATTGTGAAGGAGACAATGACGGAAAAAAGAGATGACGGATCAATTAGTACGAGTGAGGGGACTGTGGATAGTGATATCATACTCGGTTCTCAGTCCCGAATAGGGCTATTTCTTCAGAAGTAGCGAATCAGGCAGTTCGCCAGTTGTACAATATGAACTAATACGCACTCCCTCCTTCATTTAACTCGAATCTCGGCGCCAGTAGCTCTGTCAAAGCTTCCGCTCATATTACCCGGTACTTTTGTGGTTCACTGAGAGTAACATAAAAGATGAAAGATGAAAAGGATGAAATTACATTCTTGACCTTAAAAGAGGGCACTGGCACGTAGTTTTTCGAATAAGAAAGTTTACGCAGTTTGAAGAAATAAGACACATGGGAAAACCTGGATCTGATTTGCGCTTGTATCTTATATTTTCAAGCGAAATTTTAATTCATGCTTGAAAATCTCACAATGTATTCCGGTTCATTCCCCTATGATGTTTGTCGTCAAAGTTCGTTTACCTTTTGTCGCTTTTGGGAGCTAGCATGGTTGAATTCTTCCATTATTCATCATCGCTGGGAAATACCAATACTATCAGAATGTTCTTACTGTCGCTTGCTTTTGGTATTCGCATACTCATAGCTAGAACTTTAGATATTGAATATTAATTTCGACGGTATGGGGTAGAATGAACAGCTGCAAGCGAGGATTTCTTTTAAACAGTTCATTTTTTTGAAATCTAAGAGACACTTCAAAGAGAAGTTGGTCTTCTTATATTCATCTTGAAGAGTTAGCTGTGGGTGAATTGCGGTTAATATTCTTGTAGCCACGGACATGTATGGTGTCATATTGTGTAGAAAAAATAAATTGAATCGCTGGTCAATTTTCATAAGTGTGTGTGTGGAAAATCCTGTAGGGGAAAATAAAACACCTGTATCCAGTTTAGATTTACAGTGAATACAAATATGAAACATTCCTCATTCTTCTAGGACTTGTTTGATCCCTTCTAGAGTCTTCCGGTAGTACACCCTTTTCCACAAGTTCTCAACATAGTTTTGTGAAGGTGAAGCAGGGCTATTTACAAAATTTCCCATTTTGATGTATCTGTTCATCACTTTGGGTATTTTTACCACTATTATAACTTAGAATGTCTTATTTCTGCGAAGTGAACAGGCGTGCCTCCTAGTTTTGCACGTAATATGAGATGTCTCATGTCTTGGCTCCTAAAATTGTATGATTCACCCGCATTAAATAAGCATTCATGGTAATTGATGTTCAGTTCTTGGATGTGGCTTTTAGTCTCTTGTTATATGATATGATAGACTCTCTTATATTTACAAAAGGTGTATATGTAGTTGTGCACTAGTAAGAGCAAACGAATGTTTTGAGAGCCTTGCATTATTCCAGGTGTTTAGAATGTATTGGACCAAAAAAAAGATAACAGGAGCGGAGTAGTGGTAAATGATCAGAAAGTGACATCTTCAGACTAACGATGGTTGATATAAAAGTGGGCTTTCCTTCCACCTAAAGATCCCAATTAATGAACTGCAACATAACTGCAGGTGGATTCAAGGGCTCTGGCGCAATGTTATACAGAGAGACAAACATTCTAGCCCGTAATAGAAACTTACTCAGAATAGAAGTTGACTGGGCTATGATAACTCTTAACCAAAAATATATCGCCGTTAATCACATCTTTCCGTTGTCAAACTGTCCTTTTGCGCGCTGACTCTTGATTTTTGTATGAAGATACTTTATCGGCTGGAAAGCAGTATCATATTCGTGCTTCCGAGTGAAATGCACTTCCCCAACGTTTCACAATATACTAAAATCCTAGTCTAAGCATTTCAAGTCCATCGTACGTGATTTTTGACTAATATAACTCACTCTTTTTAATCCGTGTCTGAGGTCTTATATACGTTTAGTTGTTTTCTCCATTCTCCACCTGAAGATAAGATCCTCTAGGTGTGAAAGGCATGATATAGTAGGTAGATCGGCGTAAAGAATTTTGGTCGACTCTGAGATATTCCCGTTTCCCGCAGTGATCGTTTATAAAAACCGCAAAACTTTATGTTATCGAAAGAAGTTAAACACAGAAACACGTTCGCATGTCAAGCCTGGAGCAGTCCAACACCGTGGTATAACTTTGGGCCCATTTTTATGGCGCTGATTTGTCTTGGTTGCTCAATCCTAACGAGGGTGGAAGAAATGGGTTTCAATATAGATCCAAAACTATGTCCAAGACAGTGATAGACTCTTACTGTCACTTGAAAGTTGCTTTATCGAAAAATGGCACCGAGGTCTCGAGATACTAACCGAGCTCAGCCGAGTCAAAAGGTTTGATAGCGTTCTTTACACGAGAAACATCATGGTTTAGAGTACAGAAAAGAAAGAGTGAGTTGATCTGAGCTTTAACGAGTTTACTGGTAGGCAAACTGGGTAATCAAGAAAAACTCTCACATCAAGTTATGAGCAGCGCGGTTGAGCCAATTTCTCCCATCAAAACCGCCAACTTCCGTCGTGGCTTTTGTTTTATCATCTCAAAACTTCGAGAGAGTAGCTTTTCACTTTGCACGAGTTATGTAAAGACCTGAGCTCAATAAAATTCGAATTCGTGACAGTGATTTCCAATATAATCGTCTTATAATTTCTTCGAGATTGAAGACATCCTCAGCATACGAGAGATGGACACGATGAACCTCCCTCACCCCCAAGAGAGATTCGCTTTTTTTTTTGAAAAGAACATAGAATTGCTATGGTTGAAAATGGATGCAGGAGTCGTGATTTTGGCTGAGGTTTTGCATTGCAATGTGGCCCGTGCATTTAACGAAGGAACAAGGGAGGCTTGGGAGGTTCATCACCCCTACCATCATGCATCATTCCATAGCCACGATGTAACTTAGCATCCCATATGATGACTTAAATCTACACCCGTCCGAACAATACTTGATTTTCCTGCCTCGTTAAATTCAAAACGCGGAGTAGTTAACCGACTTACCTCATTCGCTTACTCGCAAACGGGTGCATTTTACCACGGAGGAGGAAGGTGTCCCTTCAGGATATGCCCTTTTCAAGCACGATGATGTATTTCTGGGATTCTGCTATTGCGAATCGTATTTACGACCTAGGCTTTGCGTTTAATACCACCCTAGATGCTATTATAGCTAATGATTCGTCTTTAAATACATTTGGAAACTTGGGTCAATATATATCAAGATGTGTTGTCCCAATATTTGTTTCCTTGGACTTAGTTCTGTTATTCAAGAATACTCTCGTTAATATTATTGCTTTATTAAAAATGTTCTTTCTCTATTTCCTCTTCATTTTCGAGAGTTTGATGTTCGAATCCTCTGCACAATCATGTTGGCGTGATACGACTTGCACTGGTCAAACAACCCCTTCATTTCCTGGAGCTTGGGATGAGTACAATTACTCCCCTTCATCTCGTAAAATATCACCCACCAAAATCCTCATCAACGGAAACATTCCCGTTTCGGACTTTCCTGGGCCCGCAAACTACAATGGAAATGGATCATTTCTAATATATGATTTCGGGAAAGAAGTAGGAGGTATTGTAACGATAAGATATAATTCTTCAACAACTGGAAAACTCGGATTGGCATTCTCGGAAACAACAAATTATACAGGATTATGGTCAGATGATTCGAATGGATCGTTCAATGCAGATGGTGCAATATACGGAGATATCCTAGGCGTGACAGCTAATGGGAGCTATACCATGCCTGATGCCAAATTTCGAGGAGGATTTAGATATCTCACGATATTCGTGACGACGACTGAACCAACTATTGAGTTCAATATTACGGATATTTCATTGGAAGTTGGATATCAACCTGCGTGGTCAAATCTCCAAGCTTATGGAGGATACTTTTATTCAAATGATGAATTGTTGAATAAGATTTGGTATTCCGGTGCATATACTCTGCAAACAAATGCTGCGCCTACAAATACAGGTCGAGCTTGGCCTATTTTAAATTCTGGTTGGATAAACAATATGGGGCTGGGTACCAATGGAAGTACTGCTTATGTAGATGGAGCGAAACGTGATCGGACTCTTTGGTCTGGGGATCTTGCTATTGCGGTTCCTAGTATCCTTATTAGCCTTGGTGATGTGGAGGGTGTTAGAAGTACTTTGGAAGCTCTGTATAATGTTCAGGTAAGTAAAAAACATTGATCTTACAGGACATACTAACTAAGACTCTTTAGCAAAGTAGTGGAGAACTACCATTTGCAGGACCACCCATCAATTTCTTCGGATCTGATACATATCACATGTCAGTCATGATCGCAACATACGAATACATACTTTATTCCAACGACCAAACATTTTTTACCAAATACTGGCCACAATACCAAACAGCAATGTCATTCATCACCACCAAAATCGACAGCACAAACCTCCTATACGTAACAGGAACAAATGACTGGGGACGTCTCACGCAAGGAGGTCACAACAGCGAAGCAAATATGCTTCTGTACCGCGTCCTCACAACCGGCAGTGTTCTCGCAACATGGGCATCCATCCCCACCCTCTCGACAACCTGGAGCTCTCTCGCGCAAACCCTCCAATCCGCCATCAACACCAAACTCTTCTCTGCCAACACCGGCGCTTTTTACGATAGCGACACAAACCCCACTCTCTACCCCCAAGACGCCAACTCCATGGCCCTCGCTTATTCCGTCCCCCCTCAAAACACATCTTCATCCATCTCCAGCCAACTCCTCACAAACTGGTGTTCCATCGGCGCTGTATCCCCTGAACTCCCTGACAATATCGTCGCATATACATCATCCGTCGAAGTAAAAGCTCACCTTGTATCCCGTAACCCTGTCCGTTCCCTCGCTCTCATGCGTCTGTCCTGGGGATGGTACTTGAACAACCCTCACGGAACGCAATCCACATTCATCGAAGGGTATCTGTCCGACGGAACATGGGGATATAGGAGTACGAATGGATATCAAGGGGATTATAGCTACACATCGCATTCTCATGGGTGGGGTAGTGGACCCGTGGAAGTTTTGATTACAGGCGTCGTGGGGATACAGTTGATTGGGGCGGGAGGTAGTCAATGGAGTTTTGTACCACAGTTTGGGGATTTGAAGAGGGCTGAAGGGGGGATTACTGCTGCGTTGGGGAAATTTAGTGCGGGGTGGAGCTTGGTTGGGGAGACAGGGTATACATACTGGTATGATGTTCCAGTTGGGACCATTGGGATATTGATTTTACCTGCAAATGGAGTGGCGCCGAGGGTAGATATAAATGGGGTATTGGTGCAGGGGACGTATGATAGTGATTTAGATACCTACTTGATTTCTGGGGAAGGAGGATGTCATAATTTGACGGTAACTTATTGATTCTTAGGACAGCAAGTATGCATGATAAGCTTGCATGTAGCAATAGATTGTCCCATTACTTTCAGGGAGATGCCCATTCATCATGAGTATTCCATTTGGCCCTGTGATATTCCTACCGCCTCGCTCAGTGACTCTCGCTTACAGGATTACTCCAGGACGACGAAGAAGAATTGGCAGCGCTCTTTGTATCATGCGAATCGTCAGGATTCTTAAGCCTGCTTGCTATTGTATATTCTCACGAGACCGCCTGCAAAAATTTATCTTTTTCTACAGTTGAATCCATCATAATCTCTTGGCCCACACCTCTTATTTCCTTAACCGCAGTCCTAACCTCACTCTCCAAACCAAACAAGTCGAAATCACCAAATATCCCCCATCAGCCAGAGCACCAATCACCAACCACCCATCTACCCTAACCCACATCTCATCAACACCCTCCTCCCAACAGAACCCTTCTCTTTGAGCTCCTCTTCGAGCATAATCAAACACCCATCATTCTAGACCTTTATAAAAAGCTTCTACTTCCTAAATTCATCACCAATATACCTCTCCCCCTTTACTTTCTCTCCCACCGCGCAAATCCCAATCTCGGTGCTCAACATATTGATCGCGATCGATGCGGAGGACCCGAGATAGATTTAATCACGCGCTGCTCTTGAAACAGCCGGCAGAGTAGATGTAGAAGCTGTACGCCTACTTCTTGATTCCGAAGCAAAAGATGAAAATAAATGTCCTTTACACTAATTATACCATAGGAGTATGCCCTCCCGGCAAAATCCCCCTTGGCTCCCATAACCCTTAGTAGAGATATATATTGATATCGGCTGAATTCCAGTAATGAACTTATTGATATCGCATGATGCGGATGTAAATCAAAAGGAAGAATCAAAAGCATGTGATACCGGGTTACCAATCATGTATGCAATTATGGCAGGTGTCAGTAGAGAGGGTAAACTTGCTTATGGAGCATGGCGCGAATCCCGAAGTGAAAATCTTGCATGGGAGTCTGGTGATTTATGTAAAAGCTATGGGTAATGAGAAGATGAAACGAATTGTGGAAGAAAGATTGAAAGCGAGAAAGTGGTTTAAGGTTCATGATTCAAGAGACGAACTCACCCAATGATCATGGAAAGATAGGATAGCGATCATGATGGCTTATTGCAAAACGATTTGGAGCGTCAAAAAAATACTCAACTTCCTACAATTTTCAGTTCTTTTTCAGAGGGTATAGCATTTGCAAAACGCGAACTGAAGTAGAAACACCAAATTAATCATTATTGCTCCTTAGCGCTCAGATACCAGTAAATCGCCGCTCAACCACCGCTTAACTACCAATCAACCGACTCTCAATCACCTCTCTACTATCGATCAAATAGTACTTCTGGTGAGGACCGAGGGCTGAACTGCGGCGCGCTAGCTCGCTAGGCGTCGGTGTGGGTTGGTCTTGTTGATTTGGGTTGGATTAAGTTCAAATGAGGTTTTGTATGGGCTTCTGACGCTTGTGGGCCTGTGAACCAGAGCCTTATCCCATGTTATGTGATAAAAATACGTATCTGCTTGAACGACTTGGTTTATTCGTAAAAGCGAGTATTTGGTTGTGAGGATGGAAACCACCTTACTCGAGAAGACATACCAACACTAGTAGGCATCCACCTCCACCGCCCCAGACCAACGTTTTCAACACAAATACGCACTGGTCTTCCATCGAGCCTATCATGAAGATGTCATCCAAATATTTCCGGATCACCTCCCCCTACGAATAGAGCATTTATAGCGCGTATGAATTGATAGCCACATATTCCTAATCCTGGTGGACTTCTGTTTTTGACACGTATATCCATATACCAAACGCCATCATTGCAAATGCAACGCTTCGCTTCCGTCCCTTGCCGTGTCGACCCTTTGCAAATAAAAATGTTTTCATCATCTCTCCCATTCCGAATCTCGCTTCAATCACTATCCTCCCCATTGTCTAGCGCCTCATCGTCCACCTCCCTATCTTCCGGCTCCTCAACCTCGAATCTCTCTTCTCCATCATCTTCCTCCTCTGCTTCACCCTCTCCTTCCCCTTCCCCCTCTCCCTCCTCTCCCTCCTCTTCCTCATCATGATCTTCATCCACATCTACTTCCTCCTCATCATTCTCCTCCAGAGTCTCCCCACTTCCCCCATCCCTCCTAGCCTTCTTGGCCTTTGGTTCTCCATCCCCCTCTCTATCCAACATTTCCGAGTCGCCTTCCCCGTCTTCTCCTGCGCCTTGTCCCCCAGTTGCTTTATCAGCTGCGACCTTCTTTCGATATGTATTTCTCTTGTCGCTTTGCATTTCGATGAATTCTGCGTTCGTATATTTGTGATTAGTATATGCTATATGGCTTGTTCCCCAATAATCTCCATATTCATCTTCCATCTCTATGAATTAATGAAATCAAATACTAACTCGCAAGCTCCGCCTCCAACCTCGGTTTGAAATCCGGAAACTCTAAATCATCCAATGCCTTTAAAACATCCTGCGGCGCTATCGTTTTAACACTTCGATGTTGTGCGTTCTCGTTTGCACTATTTTATTCAAAATAACATTAGCAATCCTCTCAAAAAATGCCCGCTCCTTCCATGTTTCCCCCATCTGTTCAATCTCTATCCTTTCGTTCTCCCCCTACTATCCAATCTCCAATCTCCTCCTCTTTCACCCCGAACTCCAAAGAGGAACCTCCTAACTCACTGCGTAGCCAAATAATTAACAAAAACCGTCGCGCTCTTACTCATCGCCAACATCGCATTTCCCTGAATCTGAGTGTTAGGCGGCAGCACCCCCTTCGCCAATCGCGTTATGATACTTTTCGGGAGATTGAGATCCTGTGGCCGTTGAATTATAAAGTCAGTTCCACTTCCAGTCTGACCGGAGACAATAGCAAATTCGTGAGAAGAGGATCCCCGGGAAGAAGCAGATTTTTTGGAAGTAGCAGATCCTGTTGGAGAAGTAGTTCCATGATTTGAAGTCTGCTATAAGTTCCCGCTATAAGAAAAGTATACAAAGCAAATGCGAAAACAAACCTCAATACTAATCCCCTCTCTCACCAGGGTTTCTTTAATAGGTGTAGCCTCATCTCCTGTAACGGGCTTCGCGACGTCGCTTTTTCGTGGTGGCATATTTGGAGATGAATATCTGGTTGTATGATATGGGAAGTTTGAGTTATGTGTGAGAGAGTTGGCGAATTGAGGTTGGGGTGGTAGCTAATTTGTTTTTTTGGATTGATATGGGTTATGCCGGAATTGAGTATCCTTGGGGGAAGGCGGTGAATGTTGGAAATCTGCAGAACGCGGTGACGCGAAAACCGTGTTCAGTCACGTGGTGTTTTCGAGTTCTTGGCTTTTTGGGGGGAGCACCAAGGTTATGAAGTGTTGAGCTATAGAGTTTGGTATTGAGATTATGTTTGTTGGATGCTTGGAGTATTTATGTCGGGGATTACCTCGTAGCTTGCAAGGCCAGCCATATCCTTGGCTAAAATGCACTGTAGGACGGCATCGATCTTGAGTAAGTTCAGATGTATGAGTGAGCTTTGGAACATTGGAACATATACTTGGAAAGGCTAAGGTCAAAGTCCGTTTGTGTACTTATTTACATAAATTTACGTTTCTTAATGTCACATCGTGCTGATGTGTATCTCTTCTGTTGCGCTTCAGTCACCAGACTGTGTATATCATAAATAAATCTCCCATCGAGTGATGAATTTCAAACCCCCTCGAAAACTCAATTGCCAATAACATTGCACCAGATTGGCTTCTTTCCCTCCAAATGAGCTCTCAGGCTCCACAAATACGAACAATTCTCCTTGGTATCAATATATATAGGCCCACTCCTTTATAACAAATAAACTCCCCCACCTCCCCCAAAACCAAATAATGCAGATAGAAAGCAGACTGGCGTCCAGGCCTAAGGTTATGAAATGGCCAACCCAATCTCCCGATCGCTATCCCAGAACGACGGGTGTGCAGCTCGTGGCGGCGGCCTTGGTGATAGTGCCGTGACAGGATTAGGAGTTCCCGGGCCTGGAGTCATTTCTCGAAAGGACATGGCGGAATCGTTGTAGTCTCGACGGTTATAATCTCTATGAACTCGAAAGTCATCTTCTGGATCATACCATGTTGCTACCCGATCGTTTGCCTTCAGTTCTTTCAATTCGCCTCCGTTGCCACTTTTGGTACTCCATATACTCCTCCCACTCGTACTACTCCTCCTACTCTTCGTGCGTGAGTGACCTCCCGACTTCGATAGTCGTGATCTATGTCGTTCGGCTGGTTTTACAAATGGTTCTGCGCCAGGCATTATTTCGTCCGTAAGACCAACTCTGGCGTTTGGTGCCTGGGCGAGGAAAGTAGGAGTATCGGGGACGTAGCCTGAGAAGCCGGAAGGGTAAAAGGTAGATCGTGTTCGAGAAGAAGTAGGAGAAGCTGTCCACGTCCACCCAGGCGAGTGTGCCATTTGTATCGTATTGGATTGGATATAATCTCGACCTCCCATCTCTTTGTCGAATGCCAAGTCCTCGCCCATTAATACTTTCCTCTCGTTCCCAGAGCGCCTCCATGATTCGATTTCGTTATCATCTATCGGAGTCACTCCTCTTCCAGTGAAGCTTCGATTCCTTCGATAGCGGATAAAAAGGTATATAGCGATTAATACGAGAATGATAGCGAGTGTACCGAGGACGGAAGCGAGAATAATGATCAGTGTATTGCGATTCATGCCAGAGCTTGTAGATGTGGCGGCTGTTGAAGTCGAAGAAGCAGCGCTCGTTGTGGCTGTCGATGTGACTTCCGTATTGCCAGAGAGGTTAGCTGTCTCTGATGTTGAAGAGGCTGAGAGAATCGAAGAGATAGCGATTGTGTTCGTAATCATTGATGTGACTGTAGATGATGTGGATGATGATGATTCATCCTTCCTCGAGGACCTTTCGGGATTTATTGTACGAGACTCCAAAGGTGATGCTTCTGATATTGAGAAATCATTTATGGCCACTAATGTTTGAGCGGATGATAGAAGAAACAACATCAACGTTGCGAACAACAAGTAAATGCCCCGCATTATGATGAAGTGAGGTTTCTTGGCCAAAGATCAAGTATCAAGCTAGAGTTATGTGATCAAAACATTGTTATCAGTCGTAGACTGTTGAACCAACTGGGTTCTTTCCTCCTTGTCACTCTTTGGTCTACTTGGGCAAAGGCCGCAATGAAAATCAAGTAAATAGAAACGACAGATGGATAAGAATGCTAGGGTAGAGAGAAATAAGAGAAAGAGTCTTAGGATCTAATGACCCTCAGAGACCAGCCCAATTATCCTAACAGGCGTTTTCAGGCGTAATGAGGTCCAAGACAAACTGAAGATGCAGGCACCGACACTATATAAGAGGTGAATGGACGTATCCGGTAGTTGGAGCTACCTGCTCAAGTGGAAAAAGTGTCTGTGTTGGACTAAAGAAAATGCGGCACAAGCGTCTTACCTGTGGTCTGTGAGATCGGGATCATTTGATGGATGGATGCGTATGTGCTGTATGGTATCATCAGAAACAAGCAAAGAACTAAAGATGGGTGTGCAGAAGTGCAGAACTAGATCCTTGCTCGACTTGGAGCACCCTGATCGAGGGCCCAGGGGTAAAAGGTAACTATTCCTCTGTGGGGTGGACAAACACGGAAAAACTTCTATTGGCTGCATCAGTTTCCATGATTCATAAAACCAACAGCTCCTGGTGTTCGTTGAGTGGTTGATGTTGAACTCTTTCCGATGTAACCTGGTTAAAGTCCTCGGAGACTTTGTATGGTGAACGAATGACAGCTCGACATGATATTTGACGCCATTGCCGAAACGTGCCTCGCATATCGAGTTACAAGGTACGTGACATGGATACAATTTATGGCTAGGATTTTACGGTTCAAGAGTGGATTAGAATAAGTTCAAAGCTAGTGAACATAAGGAAGGGTTCGAGCGGGACGGAGTGGTTGACATTGAAAGAACTAGGGTTATAACTTGACTGCCATGCTTGTTTAAGGAATTGGACCATGCAGAAAACGTGCCGAGAAGAAGTGGATTGTTGATTATTCTATCAATTACCCTCCCTGTACCGTGTATAACCAACGAACTCCTCCGATCTTCAGCGAACCAATACCACATTCGCCTCTGTAAAACATGTACGCGAGAAATTAATCAAAGTGGCGGTTTAGTTGGTTCGGTAAGTGCAACAGAGGCGAGACAGGATAATAAAGTTAGAGGGGCAACGGTGATAACCTGATGATAAGAAAAAACCGGAAAATAATAACTTTGTTAATTCATATCAGCCATCTATTATCATACTATCACTACTATATGCGATGTTCCTGAAAAAAAAAAAGGAAACCATTAATCAAGCCAAAGAAAAGTACAGATTTTCAATATCGTAATCGTTCCCGTCGAAACATATGAAGCGGTGAGTAAAATGCATTCGGTACCGTAGTCAACGGGACGATAATATCGAAGTTGTCTCTAGAGTCATTAGCCGCAATAAAATTCAGCCCCCATCATGTCAATGAATCGTACAAACAAGGTTTCGAATGGTGACACGAGTAACTTGGGGAAATTTTAGTCGGTTCTTCCTAATCATAGATTCATAGCAGCATGGCAGCATGGCATCCTCGTCCTTGCTTGACATTCAAGAGCCTTGGGATGCTCTGTAAGAGGTTGAGTGGGCAGGCGGAGGTATAAGTTTCAACCCTCAACCTATACCGAAGACCAACTTTCATTTCAATTGGGTGACAAGAAAGTAGATGTTCCTGATCTACAAACTCCCGGCTCAAGAAGCTCATTTCGAATGTCCATGGATATCATTGTTCTTCGATTTGAAATAATGTCAGCTGCATTCATTTCCCAAGACTCACATGCGGTACTATCGCACTAATCGATAAGATTATGTGATATTGAATGAATTCTGTTCTGCGTGCTATTGGTATGACTTACTTTGCCTATATTCAGTAGTACAGTCAGATGAGAACGGTACCTGACATGATATCTTCTGTTCCTCAGCCTAACATCTCAGCTACTCTACCTTCCCCTGACCGTCTAACATGTTTAATCTTTTCTGGATATTCAGGGTTTTTTGATGTAACAGTTGTCTTCAAATGATAACCTTCATATCACGACCGAATGTCCCGAGTTTTCCAATCAAATTGAAAACTCCGCATGTCCACAAAGCCTCGTCAAGTATACTATGATCTACGAAAGCCGTTTTGCGTTTCCCTGTGCACTCCGACTTGGGGGAATACAACATTAAAACGTACGCAGCTTCAGATTAATTCATTGCGGGTGTTGCTGGCGTTGGCACATGGCAACTTTCAAACCATTCATAATAAGGTATACTCCGTAAAAGAACAAAAGATAAGAAACCCCTTCATAAGAAACTATCTCCACGTGTTCCTCTCGGTAAGATAAAATAAGAAGTTCTTCCCGAATAATCTTGACCATTTGCGACAATGTAGTAATTGCCCTACGAAACGTCATATATTTCAAAGCTTCAAGTGTCTCATGAGTAATGGTCAAGTAAGCCTTTAGATCCATCAAGAGACCCACGACGGGCCGAGAAAAACGAACTTTTAGCACACACGGGCAATCCCTTGACCCCATCAAGAGTTTTAATCCTTTTAGAGCTAGAAGTGGTGAGAAGTGAGGATTCTTGTAGAACTACTCCGTACACTTTGAGAAACGAGCCAATATATACAGATTAAAGTCATCTACTCAACAATGTTCCGTACTATAACTCTTTTTTGGGGGGGCTGTTAAACTATTACATCTTGGAGGATCGACCTCGAGCTTTTGCAACGCTTAGCTAACGATCAAAATCCTCGAATGAACGAACTTCTAGAAGAACTATACTAAGAACCCCAATTAACAAAACTCTATTCCTATCGCAAGATTCCCAGGAAACAGGATAACTATTTTGACTGTGTCCCAAATTGGCTCCCAATCATTCTCACCACCCCCAATCCGAAACACCAACGCATCATCACACCACCCGCCTTTAGTTTCCCCAATTTCAACATCCATCTACCCCAACAATGATACGTCAGGAAAGCCGTTCTCGACCTCGTGTCATTTGTATCACGATAGCAAATCATTGAAGGATTCTTGAGACGCGTTCTTGTCACGTCTACTGCCTTTTCCTCAATATCATCCAATCGTATATTAGATGCATACTGCCTGTTCCAACGTACCATCTACGCGTTATACCATGACTACTCAGGTCTTTCCACTAACAAATCTTGCACATATGTACTTTTAAAATACCTCCTTACATACATATGCGGAACATTCACTCTTTTTGATCAAACTAAGGTACATAATCCGTTCTGCAATATAATAATGACAAAGAAAAACTTCCATATACAGCCTACGAAAAAACACCAGCAAACAAATTTGGACACCACAAAAAGACCTCCCTTGCATATGCAAGCTGCAAGCTGCAAGCACTTGACCATTGCATATTCGCCTCCTCCTTTTCCTCTTTTCACCGCTTAATTGAGAAACACAACCAATCATGAACTTTCGAATGAGATCTCTGTCCTACTAGTACAGCATCTCAAGCGATCCTCAGTGCTCACTCTGGAAGCGTGCTGCGTACATGATAAACTCGGTCGCAGAATAGGCCAGCGGTCTCTTGTCCAGTGACCTTCATGCTAATCCCTCCATCGCTTTCCATGAAAAGTACCTACCCTGCCAGTACATACAGTTGAGGTTATCCAAAAATATCTTTCTGCTTTACTGAAATATGCATCAAATCCAACAATAGAATTGAAATGAGCGCTTCCGGCATCGGATCTTTGAATAAGTTAACTCGGACCACCAGAAATCCAAACTTAAAAACTTACAGGCTTCCAATTCTGTCAAAATCTGCAAGAGATCTAAGACCATCCCGCATCTTGATATCGATTAGCTCTCCCGCATCTACTCATCTACTCATCTAAGCGCCGAAGCTACTGTGGTTCTTTGTTACGAAGTATATCTTCAAATGTCGGTTTTTTTTGGAAAAGGATCTATTGATTGTGTGCCACTTAATCGCATCACTAGACCTATTAAGAGTCTTAACCCGATATCTACACCATTCAATACTGCCTCTATCCCTAATTCAATACCTAGCTAATCTCCAAGTGTGGCGGAGTTTATCTGTACCTGCTAGGTTCGATAGTTTGCGATATCGATAACAACTGCAATTGCATCAACCATATTGATCCTCTACCCCGCCGGTTCCGATAATGTTCTCGGGAAGCCTTATTTCTAATCATCGAAGAATTCTGCCTGCCAATATTCTTCTTAACCCAACATCAAAGCATAATTCATCCCACATTCTGATTCTGCCATGACTCCATGAGTCCTCAGCACCGCATTTGGCATTGGCAAATATCCACCCTCCCACCTCCCCCATCTTCGGATTTAATTCCATCAAATATGGTAATGGTTGAGAATAATAGAACCAGGAACTAGGGACAAACATCTCACGTCTTCTAGAGTTTGATAATCTACCATCTCTTGCATCTCCATCACCCTGCATGCATATTCATATTCATATTTTCCAACCCAACAAAGTGCTCACAACAGACGAAACTTGCACCCCACTGCGTCCCACTCCATCCTGATCCACGGTCATGGGAACGAAAACATTCCGATATTGTATCCATATCCCGTACGGAGTGGGACCGGTCTTATTGCCGAGAACGATATTGAGATGGCCTATCTTCAAGATCTACCTAACAATACGTACTTCCGCACTCTTAGCATCAAAAGCTCTTCACCGTCTGTTTCGTGGTAAATCATCGGATCAGACTTATGTCATTGTTATCATACTAACATACCATGACATAATCCACTATATACGTGGCATAACAACTACATGTCATTGTTATGAGGTATGGAAAATAGCAAGGCTATTTTTCTCCTCCTGAAACTCTTGTGTGGAGCATTGGAGTTCTTCTGATTATGCTATGTTGCATGAAGAGCAAACCCGAGGAATACGAATAGCGAGCTAGGTAAGGGGAAGGGAATTTGATGCTTCGGCGAAATTATCGCGGAAGGCTCTGATATGATCGATCCACTGCTTGCAAATGCGTTTGGGGCACTCTTGGTCTGGTACTCAAGATATTTCTCCAACCTTCACTTGAAGTTTGCAGTTTTGTATTCTCTTGTCTATTATTAGGTTATAACTATGTACAATGAAATCCTGACGTCTTTTGAGTTCTGGGATTTGAACTTTCAGATCCTGGATGTGAAAATCCGCAAAGGGTCAATGATTGAAGGGCCATGCGTCATATTCCTGCAATCACATATGGCCGCTGCTTGCCGATGAGTTTGGAGTCATATCAGCTGTGCATTATATCGCAGAGTATCGGAATGGTTATCCATGGAAGTGATCTATTGTTCCTTCGTCAGAAGTTTTGGCTCTGGAGAATTTTTATCAACTTACACGTCTCCTAGCGACTGGAGCTGCGTTTTTCGAGGAAATTTCCTCCTAGGTGGCCAATTTGAACACCCTGATCAATATCTGCCCGAAAAGTTTCGGAAAGATAATCGTCCTCTGTACCTCACTTCTTTATTAGGTTCTTCTAGCATCCAAGACCTATATATTGAGATCTACAGCCGCTCTGGAAGTTCCCGACACAAAGCATATTTTCGAAGCATTCAAAATGAACTCTCCATACTGATGGAGGTTTTCCCGAAATTTTGAAGGTTTACATACTCACTCACGTACTTTATTAGGTACTGTCAGGTCGAAAGAAATGCGACGCGACTCAATCGCCGACAGGGTGGAACTGTTGAAAAGAAACAGTGTGAACAAGAGAGTAAAAGATTGTGAGTCGGCGGCTTATGTTCCTTTGAAATTCCAATCATCAACATCGACAATATCTCTTCACCGCCATCCCTATAAATATAAAAACAACGCACCTCCTCTCACAACAAGCAAGGTCCAGGTGGCTCAGTGGTAACGCACTGGGTGTTCACATCCCCTCAAACGGGACCGCTGCTTAACATCCGAAGATCTTGTTTGTTAAAAACTCAGTTCGTCTGGTTTTCTTCAATCCCTCTATAATGGCGTTATCCTAGAGACCATTGAATTTTTGCTGGATTTTTCTTATATAGTTTTTTTTTGGCTGAGGTCCTGATTTCTTTTGCTCGGTTATTGGTTGGGTTGGGGAATTGTGGATACGGAGTGAATAGTGAATGTTGAATGTTATTGTTTAGAGAAGTAAGAAGTATTTTTTAATTTTCTTTTTTCGCAGGCGCGATCTAGACATCATTCAGGCTTAAATTGAGCTTCAAATTTTAGCTCTGCCATTCCAAACATATTCAAGCCTCATGATGCACTGCCAGTGCTCACTCATTGACAGCGTTCACGAGAATTCCTGTTCGCCTCACCACTTCGCATTGTGGTATTTCAACATCGGATAGCTCAAGATGATTGATGTAATTGTGGATCATCAATATAAATGCGACAGCTAAAAGATGAATATTGTGAATGCTAGTTGTCGCATCGGGGTATTACTAGCTTGTGGAGTGTGCTTGAGGGGGTGGGTAGGGAGGGGAGATGAGGGATCGGGCGAATATTGGTTATTGAATAATGGATTAATGATTGATTTGGATGGATACGTTTATGAGTTATGACAGTTGGTGAGACTCACTCCAGTGATCAAACTCCGATGTACGCAACACGACCACCTGAGATGGCTAATCCTTTGAAAGCTAGAGTAGAATATACCGAGTATCATCTAGCCCCGGTGTCAACATGCGCTATAGTCTTATCTAGACTGATAGTCGTCTGATTCATGTTCCTTGGGTCAATCGTGATACTCGAGTGAATATTTGCGATTCCAACAACCTTGGAATTGTATGATGTCCACCGCTTCGAACTGCAAACGGACAAATGATATTGATGGCATTCAATAACATCAAAGTCTGGACGGCCTTTGAAACCTCCTCACTCGAAGCAGGCTTGACAAAACAGTAAGGGGATAGTTCTCCTTCTTGCTACGTATAATATGATACTGAAGATGCCACATAACTTGACTTATTCTGGTAGGGTATCTTTCTCTCGCCGATGGCTAATAACAGTGCGAGACACTATCCATGTTAGTACAAGAAGACATAAAGCAATTTTCTGCCAGAAAGATATCAATAAAGAACATACACAGATATTCGTGTGGCCGATCATAGCTGCACAAAATTTCACCG
Organism: Myriosclerotinia scirpicola; assembly: GCA_002162505.1. Classification (NCBI taxonomy): domain Eukaryota; kingdom Fungi; phylum Ascomycota; class Leotiomycetes; order Helotiales; family Sclerotiniaceae; genus Myriosclerotinia; species Myriosclerotinia scirpicola. Next base: position 441,899 of record NGKG01000028.1, on the reverse strand, counting down.
CCATACAGATCAAAAATGCATACACTAGGTACTGGAAGCTATGCCATCGTCACATCTGCGATACAGACAATCGAGTACAAATCATAGTTTATTCTTCACTCATTCACCAAATATATGGGAGGGCAAGATAGTCTTATTTACTAAATTTCGGTACATATACTTGCAAAAGCTCTAAGTGTTATTACAAAATAGCATTCTTTTTGAGACTTGAGGTTTTATGGAATCCGCTGAGGTCTTTTGCCCAAGCCTACTATAGTCACGTTATGAACGAATACATTTCTAAAGAACTCGAACTGCGTTATGCGGAACTAAAACAGGAGCGACTATCGGGATCTTCTAAGGAGCTAAGCAGACCTCGATAATTTCTCTAGCCTTAGGAGCTTTTTTGCAGGAAGCACAAGTACATGTAATCTACCTATGGACAAGTTGGAAGATAATTTTTTACTTGTGAAATAAAACTGTGTTTTTTTGGACTCCTCATTAAATCCAAGAACAAAATATGTTCTTTCGGGAAGGACTTGAAGTTTACAGTAATCTCCGGATTTGTTTGCTCACTAAGATAGGATTCTCGTTTTCTTCAACTCTCTGGGTTTGATAAAATACATTTGTGGGGGTTCTATCGGGAGCTTATTGCTGATACTAGCATCAACATGAGATATGATCTATCTATGGTGCATCTTCCCTCAATGTGGATTTCCTCTCCTTAGATACTGCATGGATATTCAGTTGCTCCAAAAAGCAGGCAAACGGAACAGACATTGCAGAGGCAGCTAACACAAAAATAAATACGACCCTTACTGCACCTGCCCATGCTCCCCGTATCTCCAATAATACTGCAGAATCAGTAGTGAGAAGATCCAAGTTTGCCGCTCCTGTATTCATGATCGCTTCTGGGGAGATCGATGGCACGAGATGGGGAATATTGGTCTGTAAATTAGTGAGAAGCAATGTCTGGCTAATCGATAGCCCAAGAGCACTATGTGAATTTTAGTTTAAGTCAAGTCAGAAAACCACCAAAGATCTACATACCCTCCAAGCTGAGTGGCAAAAACAGCAACAGCTGGAAAGGAAAAAGATTGTCAGAAAGTTTCGTCAAGTTTTGGATTGGGTATAATACCATTGCCGGTTGCAAGATCCGCTTCACTAAATAATTTGTCAGTCGGTTTGCGAAAGTTATCATTTAGGATCATCCATACCTTAAGGCAAGCTGTAATGCACTGTACGGAAGTTGCAACGATCCTCCAAATCCTACACCAATGATTACTTCAAACGTAGCCCAAATGGCAATGGGTGTGTCCACTGTGATTGTTGTTAACAGGCCACAGCCTACTGTACAAATCATTGTTCCCGCTATGATGTACGGGGCCTGGAAAGATCTGGAGTCAGTATTCTATGTGCTTGGAAGGAATAGCAAGAAAATTACATAGTATCCCCATTTTGTAGCCACTGCACCAGCTAGCATTAAAAATGTCATCTCAGGGAGTACCAGTGCAAGCATTCTGACCCCACTAGTTGTCGCAGAGAGACCTCTGACTGATTGAAAATATACTGGTAAATAATACGATAGCTGGTAGTGGTTAGAAAAAGCTTCAAAATGTTCAATAAGAGTAGTAGGTAGACTTACTGTAGTCAATGCTATTCCAACAAAAAACAGTAGACACATAACCATGGATGTAGAGCGCTGTTTAAAAATTCGGAGTGGAATGATGGCATAATCTCCCATATACGCTTGCCACAAGACGAAAAAGCATGTCAAGAGACCGAACCCTATAAACAAGCCGATGATTCGTGCCGATCTCCACGGTAAAGTTTGACCTCCCCATTGAAGTGCTAAGAGCAGGCAGCATATCGCTCTTATAAATGTCAAAGTTCCAACGCCATCAAAATACTTCAGCTTCGTTTTAAAAGGCAAGGCAGCATTCTCTTGAGTTCTCATATTCAAGAAGATAATCACAACCCCAAGAACAACTGCACCGATAGGAACATTTCTGTAAACTCGCTAGGATCAGCAGGTGTTCATATGTGTTTCGACTCATCCTTAACAAGAAATACATACATCCAAAAGCACCATCTCCAGCTAACGTGGTCTGTCAACACTCCACCAATAACAGGTGCGATGCATGCACTGACAGCAAAGGAGCTCACAACTACCCCAAAGTATAACGGTCTTTTCTCGAGAACAACGGTGTATCCAACAATTCCTAGTGCTCCCTGATATACTCCAGCTGCTCCCAGCCCTGCTATCGCACGACCTAGAATGAATACTCTCGGTGATGGGCACGCTGCACAAAGGATCGATCCCACTATAGGTTGTTAGCTATGTCTTCCTTTGAGAATACAATCAGTTTTCCCAACCTTCAAAAATAGTGATGGAGAGAACAAAACCATGTTTGACGTTGAAGAATTTGTAGAGTGAACCAAAAGAGGGCTGAAAGGCCGTGACCATCAACAAATAGATACTGCCAAACCAAGCAATATCTTCAAGGTCCTTGAAATCCGAGGTAATCTTTGGAATTGCAACACCAATAATGGTAGTGTCTATGGCGATCAGAAAAGTGCCCAAGGTAAGCGAAGCTATAACAACTCCTAGCTTCCATCCATGAAGGTAAAGACTTTTGGGATCCTCTGAGATTTCCATGGAAGTGCTCATAGTATCACCAAGAGTTCTGGTTTCTTTGTCCTTGTGGATGACATCTGGGGTGTCAAGGCAATTATCACCTGTGCTAGATGATATAGGCAGCATCGTCCTGGGCTTGATACTGGATGTTGCTTCCTCAATACTGGGGATTTCGATTTTTGTAGTAGAACTCATTTTCCAAACCAAAAAAAAGCTCCGATGGAGTGTGCTTGAAACTCGGGATGGAGCACGTTGCGGGGGTTGCTGCTTTTTTTCTGCTCAGGCCATAGATTGCAGAAGCTAGGCGGTGGAAACATAAGCCACTAGATGAAAGATTCGGATGTTACAGTGATTACCTGCAAGTTTTTGAGTGAATGCATTAGTTCTGTTGAGCCCCCATTAGTCAATACGAGATATTGATCAATCTTTTGGAGCTAGTAGCTTCGGGCATCTCATTGATCAATAGAACGACCTTACTACTTTACTATAAAATAATAAGGATATACTATTTGTTTTTTTAAAGTTTAAACTAGATTTTTTAATTTTAATAATACAAAATAATAATAATTATTATTACTTTTTTTTAGTACTTTTCTTTTAATAAATATAAAAACATTAATTAATATATTAATTAAAAAATTATTGAAATAATAAATATTTTAACTTTATTTTATTTAATAATTAATAAATTTAATTAACTTTTAATCAATTTTTTAAACAATTTTTTATTTAATTACTTTTACTACTTTTATAAATATATTATAAATATATTCAAATATATATTAGCTCTAATACTTTAATTATTTTAATATTTATGAAATATATAAAAAATCGATTCGAACGTACTCTTAGTACATCGTCCTATTAATCAATAGGACGCCCGAAGCTACTAGCTCCAAAATATTGATTAATGGGTCCGGGTAGTCTAGGTATCCGGGTCCGGGTAGTATATAATATCTCGTATTCACTAATAGGGCTTAACAGTTTATTGAAGATATAATTTAAGAGTCTTGTACCCCACTTCTCCTTGAAAAGACGTCGGACTACAGTCTGCAGATTGCTTCAAGACAGGTGTTCTATTAAAAGAAGCAGGCAGAATCGATTACATCTCTTCAGTAGCATCAGTGCTCTGTGTATGAAGCATGCGATTGTGTGAGCAAGTATGCAGGTTTGTTTAAACATCAAATCAAATGGGAAGTCATAAACCGAGTGAAAGGGCAGATATTATCAAACAGATATACAAGACTGGAAATCTTTGAATTTCCATTCAATATTCACCACAAGGTGGTGAAGATTCGGTGTAACGGCTGCGGTGAAAGAATGTGGGTGGGAAAGGATTCAGAGGGTGTGAAATCAAGATACTTGGGTTACATGAAATGTACACTTTTTGGGGGGGGGAAGGGGGGAATGCGCTGTGATTCTCCTTAATAACCTTCTTATTAAATATAACTGGGGCTCAATTAACATAGAGAAATGTTTGTGTAACATCAAATAGGCAGTTTTTTGATTGTACTGGGAAGAAACTGTGCTCTGCCTCTCGTCAATAAACATGCAATGCATGATCTGGCTAAAGGAGAGGGTGTGAAAGAAATATTTGAGTAATATTAAGCACACAGATTATTAATATGATTGGAAAAAACTAATACTGCATTATGCCTTTTTGGCCTTATGTTCAACGAAAAGTGGATTCTATTGTGAGAGGGGTGTAGGGAAAATTTAGCGAGAGGCATGCCAAGGGGCAGCCGATAGCCCTAACCCTCAAAAAAGGGGGTACTCATAACCAGTCTAGATTGGTCCCATAGCACATACGGCTTTGATAATTAGAGGTAAGCTAGCAGCCTCTTCATCCATACTTTATACTCATACTAGTTTCAATGCTAATGAAAGGTTATTCAGATATAAACATCGGTTTTGGACGCCATATATATGGGATATTCGAGCATTGACCCTTATTGTTCCTGGCAATATTCTTGTAAATGCCGACTCTGTTGCTAATTTTGGTCGACAGCATCTCTGACAGTAAGATAGTCGGTAACAATCCTCGATACTATATATGTCATATCTATCTATCTGGTTAAGATCTCCCTTCTTCTCTTGTTCTGGCGATTTTTCAATGTTAGTATCAAATGCCGCCAATTTATTTGTGTCGGATTTTGGAGCCACAACACTTATCACCATACCTTACTTCAGCATTTCAGTCTATCGCTCGGTCAATTTCACCTCTTTGAAAGCAGTTACCCTTGCTATGTGTGGATCGAAAAATGTTAGCACTACACAGATTGTTTTTGGAGCTCTTAACACTGTCACCGGTTTCTACATCCTTGCAATTCCAGTATCTAGGATCCGATAGCTGCAGGCAAACCAAAAGAAGAAGTAGAAGTTTATGGTGCCCTTTTTAGCAGGTCTTTTGTAGGTACACCTGATTCCGCCTTCCCTAGAATAACTAACAGTTGATATCAGAGCATGCGTTATGAGTATTGTGCGTCTTGCTATTGTCGGAAAGAACTTTGGCAGTTCAGACGGCTTTTGGGATGGAGCTGTAGTATCGCAGTGTAAGTTTTCAATCCCCGGACGAAACAAAGTAACGGCTAGGCACTGATTTTCTAAACCCCGGCAGCACGTTAGAACTGAACCTCGTCATAATACGCAACTGCAAGATATAATTTTCGATTTGAGATAGCAGGAGCAAGCTAAAGCTCAGCGCGACTTACCAATAGATGCGAATTGGCCATGGAGAGACGTTGATATTTTGATGCGTTTTCTGTCTGTGATTTATCCATTACTTTCTTATGTTCAATCAGTCCAAAATTTATGTAGAATACCTAAAGAATACCAATCCAAGCATTGAATCTATGGTCATTATCTCCTACTGCCTCTTTACGCCGCCGAACTTTGTGGTGTCATGATAATTAATTTCCCTGGCTACGTCTAATCCATGGGCATCAACTAAAAGAAATCACATACCATTTCCAGCTAGGCTTACTGTATGCTATCATAAGTGAATCACTTCCCCTTATACTAAGAATGCAGTTCTGCATCAACGCCGCAGCCGTGCAGAACGTACTTGTCAAAAGTTGTGATATCGCCGAGACCATTTATCCGGTTCGCCAATCACATGTACAGTACCGAATTGTCGGGTCTGGCTCAAACACCCTTGAATGGAAGTTAGGAGGTGATTCACCCTGCATGATGGCAGGGTATTAAGTCAAATCAAGAGTTCTATTTTATATCAATATTACTTTCCCACTTAAACAATCTCGAGGCTGACTGAGTGAATTCTGGAAGTCGGCCAACTTCGTTCGAAACACGAGGCGCAGGCCGGATGGCTTGCTTCCGGCTCACGCCAATGAACATAAGCCATCCTCTTAAAATCAGTGTGATCCAAGCTTTGTGTCAAAGCGCTCAGGTGGCGCCTAAAACTCATTTCTGTACGGCTCCCTTTACTAAACATGAAGTAGTTGTTCACTTGGAGATGGTGCAACTAGCATTCGGTGATTCTGTAGTAAGGCTGTATTGGGAAGCTGGGGTCGCACTAGCACCTGATTTATCGAACCCCTCATCTCGGCAAGCAAACGCCTCCTCCTGTAACCTATCTACCTAGACGCGCATCAATCTTTTTTTACGCTCCTTCCTTTTTCAACATCAAAACATAGTCACCTTCCACTACTTCAATTCTTCACCAGCAATCTTCCACAGCATCAAACATCATCATCATGTCTTCACCTCGTCACAACTCCGTCCTCGTTATTGGCGGATGTGGTTGTCTTGGCCACCACATCGTCAAACAGTTGATTGAAGATCCTGATTTTTCGGACATAGCAGTGTTCGATATCAATACGAAAAACAATCGAATTGATGGCGTCAAGTACCTTGAGGGTAGCCTTACTTCTTATGAGAAGGTTCTACAAGTAATTCAGGAAGTCAAACCTGATGTTGTTATTCATACAGCCTCACCAAAGCTGATGATCCAAGCCAATAGCCGGCAGATTTATACCGATGTCAACATCAATGGAACCTCCATCCTTCTCGAATGTATCAAATCAGTGGGGGTCACAAAAGCCCTTGTCTATACGTCAAGCTCATCAGTAATCCATGACAACATGACAGACCTGGTCAATGTCACAGAAGATCACCCTTTATGCTTCGAACCCCAGCAAACAGAGTACTACACACACACAAAAGCTGTCGCTGAGCAACTCATCATCGCCGCGAACCAAAAAAACAAGCTTTTTACGGCAATCATTCGCGCTGTTATGCTCTTTGGCGAGGGAGATGCAACATCCACACCTCTTATGATCGAAAATGCTCGAGCTGGAAGAGGAAAGTTTCAAATTGGAGACGGAAAAAATCTGTATGATTCCACATACATTGGTAATACGGCCTATGCGCACATTTTGGCAGCAAAAGCACTTGTTCGAGAGTTTGAGGCTACCGAGCCTGTGCCAAATGATAGGAAGGTTAATGGAGAAGCTTTTGTCATCACGAATGATGATCCATGGCCATTTTGGGAATATACAAGAGCTATTGGCGCTGCAGCAGGTTATCCAGTTAAGAAAGAAAACATATGGATAGTTCCTGCATCTGTCTACTATGCATTCGCGGTTATTGCAGAATGGGCTGTTTGGATGTTCAGTCTCGGTCGCAAAGAGTCAACAATTAATCGGCGTATGGTCAAGTATCTTACAATGACTCGGACTTTTGATATCTCTAAAGCAAAACAGAGGCTTGGATACAAACCCCAAGTTTCCATGGAGGAGGGAATTCAGAGAGCTGTCGACTTTTATGTTGCACGTCATCCGGAGGGCAAGAAGACCGTTTAGCAGGATATGTTGGGGCAGTTTCAGTTTGCATGAATGGATAGTATTACAGTACTAGTCGCATGTTTACTTGGCATACATGCATCTTTTTGGTGGCGCACAATTTGCCCCAAGACTGTTGTGCCAAATGGATTGTGTTTCAGGAACAAGATATGCTTGTAGCATTGCTCAACCAGTTGCTCACCTTTATCCAGTGTTCTACTTAGTATTTCCCGTATTCCGTATATTGATCCGTATAATAATATTTATTGAATTCTTGAAACTTATATATATACATAATATTGAATTCTAATATCACTAAGGATATACAATATAAAAGTAATATTAAATACCACTAGGAATATACTAAAATACTAGAATTTGATTTGATATATCCAAAAACGGTTTGGAATGTTAAATTAAATTTGAAATATATATAGAATTTGTAGAATCTAAACTTATTTTGAACATTCCAAATCAGATTTTAGTATTTTAATATATTCTTAGTAGTATTCAATATCAATAAATATTTTGATAATATTGAAAGTAGTATAATATATCCTAATATATACAAACTATCATATTAAAGCCTTAATACACGCCACCATTGTACTATTGTATATTAAGTAGAACACTGCCTTTATCGCATAGAAATTCAAAGCATACCAATAACACCGTCTCGTCTATGATGCAATGTGGATCATATTACTTGTAGAGACCTTCCTTGTATTCTCTTGACCACAGTAGGCCAATTCTATCTACCGATACTGGGTTGGCGTGAGAAGAGTTCTAAGAACATTCTTATTTCCTAGATTTCGTAGAGTCTTTCAAGTTTTGTGCACACCGTGCACCATGATTTGCGCCACCATGAATTCACGAAAAGAAATTCAGAGACTTCCGTGTTGCTGCATAAATAAGCCTAACTAACAATTAGGCAAAGGACGACAAAGCATTATTACAGTCTGAGACGGAATCGCCATGTTTTTTCATTGCTGCAGAATCGGTTACATATGAAATGCGGCGCATCATGACATAGCGCAAGCGACACCAAGGGGCTATCAACATCTAGGTAGGTAACAACATCCGGAAACAATTTTATTTTATGTTGTTATTCTTGAAACTTTTACTATCGTGACTATTTAGTTTACAATGGACAAGATCATTAAACTCCGAGACGTAATAAATAGACAGAATACCACCAGAGTCAACTTTCTGGGTACTTCGAGAATCCGCGCAGCTCCTACCGACCTATATCTCATCATCGAGTAGATAGGCACAGTGACTTGTAAGAGACTGAAAAGGATCTTTGGAGCAGTAATTCATCATCATGGAGATGGCTGCTCATGGCAATGTGCAAAGCCCTTCTTTCGGACTGTTCCTACAACTGGCAGTAATATGTCTGCATTGCCGCGCCATAGCCATCTCTACCAAAATAGTGAATGTACCATTTTATTTTTCTGTACTTTTCTGTTTACAAGCATTCATTGCAGTAAGTGGTAACTAACTTAAGAAAGGCAATAGTGTGAGTGTAGGCTGTTTGTATTGCAAAACGAAATCTATCCAAGGGAGCAAGAGCCCATCTAAGCCCCCGCCCCCAACAATCATCAAGCGGATCTCTACGTAACCTTCCACGTTTCGTTTCTCAAATGTGCCGGCACCAATCATTGACATTGTAACAAGCATCATTATTTCGCCCACTGACCACACTTGGTACCGCTCCCTCCGCTCACTAACGGCCAAGAATATGTACCTGCGGCGTCTCTTTGTACCGTCTATTCGAAGTCAGACTTGTTGCCCTTGTATAAGTAGGTATACCTAGTAACATACCTGCAAGCCGCGATTTAATTCTCTTCTCAAATAGCGTTTGCTGTTCCAACGTCACTTATGATAGACCTGTATGCTCCTTGTCCCTGATCTTGACTGTTTCCCATCTTGAGCTCTACATTACTTTGGACCTTCACAAAGTAAAAATGTAGCAAGACCGCAGTGGTGAAAATATAGATTGTATTGCAGATAAAGTAGCACATTGGGGACATCCGCGTGTAAACAGAGGAAATCATTGTGATGGCAGTGAAGTCGGGGATGATAGGGCTATTCATTTTGGAAAGAAGCTCGAGGTGTCGGCATGTGAGTAGTAATCGTTGAACAGTTTCGTATATCAAAATAGTGTTATTGAGTAAACTTTTTTAACACGTATTTATATCAAACAATTCGAGGCTGTATGCGCGTAAGACACTTGTAGGGTGTATGCAAGATTTACCCGAATCATTTGACAAGTTCTAGAATATCTCAAACAGCAGTCTGAATAGTCCAGGATTCATTGCAGGTATAAGAATGTTACATTGAATATCGTTGAAGAAAATCCACGGTTCCTTTTGGTGCGTCCAGGAAGCTCGTACTACCATGTGTGCATACTACCATACTACTGAAAGAATAAAAGAATAAATACAGTATCTTCGATTGTTTCCAAGCACCCTCGTAGGATTTCACACTGCGACCCAGTTCCTCCATTCGTTGTGATTTCGCTACTATGTGGGAATGAGATACCATACAAATGCTTATATGTCATCCATCACATGGTGGCACACAAAAGTTTTATCGAATAGAGACCTGGAAAAGATAGGAAAGTGATGAACTACAACATGCACATCGCAACTTCGTCTTACTCAAGCTGAAGCAGTGTAACTCCATCACATTGAACAGGCCTTTGTAAGCGTTTAAAGATAACTAGAGACTGTCGATCAAATGCATATCTCGTGTTCACTTGATTATTCTCAGAACAAGCTACCAGGCTTGAGGAAAATAGTGGTGCTATAAATGGAAAATGTGTAGTCCATTTCGTCTCGATGTTTGTTCCAATCATACCGATTACAAATCTGCCGAGAACCTATCTATAAGGTCTCAAGCCCGACAAGCTAGGTATATAGAACTCCAACAGACTCCATTCATAACTTCATTTTGATTTAGTTTAGTATCAAGTAACGGAGCTTAGGCATTTCTCCCAGATCGACGCGATGCATGTGATAGTGCCAGTTGGTTGCGCGCTCTTGGTACTGCTCATCTTGCGCCTTTCTCAACATTGGAAACGGTGCTTTCAAAGGAAATTCCAACATTCCAAAGAATCGACTCGTAGCACACCCCCAAGTGCCGCGTACAGAATTCCGTGGTTGGAACATACCTCATATTTCGTGTCCTGGGGCTTCACTCTTGCCTCTGCCGTTCTGTAAGTAGATCTCTTTCACAAGAGCTTTATTTGAATCTCGTAATCGCTGCTGACCGTACAATAATGTTAGTCTGAACTGTGGAGTCAATGTTTCAGTACTCTTTGACTTATTAGGGGCACAAATCTTCTTGGTCACCGGCTCAGAAAATGTACGCCAAACCCTAAATAATAAGCATCACATCACTACGCATCGGGTTCGAGGCAGATTCATCAAAAATGCTCTCGGCTTACATCCAAACGCCGTTGCACTCATAGAAGCAGATACATCCGGCTCCCAGCTTGAGCCACTACATGGGAGCGGTGTTCCAGATCACAGGCGTATTCTTCGAATGCAGCAGGAGAGCACTTTTAACTTCATTTCCCAAATCGGCGTTCGAAGCTTTTTGCCAAAGTATATGAGCTGCTACGAGGAGTGTGTCGAGAACTCCGAAGTTGGTAGCAAGTGGTCAGACTTATCGGATTTGTTCATCCTCCTGCGTGGTCTGGCACTTGAAGCATCAGTAAATACCCTATGAGGGAGGGATTTCCTGAAACAAAGTCCAAATTTTTCTGAAACAATTTGGGATGTTGATGCAAAAATTCATTTCTTGTATATGTGATTCCCTAGTTGGTTGCGACCAAGGGTTGCAGAAGCACGGAAACAGTGTCTTGGTGCTATCACGATATGGAGAGATACTGCAGTCCGTAAATCTCGGGTCGGAAAGTCCCGGATGGAGAGTTATGGGAATCACATATGGGGATCGAAGATAATGAGACTTAGAAACAACATGTACGACAAGTTTAGTGAGTTTGACCCGGCTTCGAGGTCGGGAGCGGATCTTAGGTCATTTGGGGGTAAGTTTTACTTCTGACTTCATCTATCAGCCTGTTTTCATTATTAATATCTTTTACACAGCAAATAACAGCCTTGCATCAGCCGCGTATTGGTTGCTAATGGCCATGCTGCGCAATGACTCAATTCGCAAACAATGCATGGCGGAAATGGACAAGGCCCGTCTTCCAGCTGAGGCTGACAATGCCATTCCTCGCTTCGACTCCGCTATCCTTGTCAAACAGCCATTATTACAATCAGTCTTCAGTGAGGTTCTGCGACATGAAGTCACAATATTCATGGCAAGAAGTGTCGAAGAAGACTACAGTGTTGGCGGCTATACTTTGCCGAAGGATTCGAAGGTTCTCGTGTCGGCACATGTGGAGCACATGGACAAGAGTCGCTGGGAGACACGACCAAATGCTGAAAGCCATTCAGTTAAAGACTTTTGGCCCGAGAGATTTTTGAAATATGATAAAAACACCGGCAAGCCGTTCTTCTCACTTGATGGGACATTCATTCCCTTCGGTATTGGCCGCAATATGTGTCCAGGCCGTCACTTCTCGGCCCATGTCATTCTTTCCATTGCTGCTGTGTTGATTAACACTTTTGAATTCGAGTTGACAGGTCCAAATGATTGGGAGAATGTCACCAGGGACTATAGATCGTTTGGGTATAGTACTTCCCGTCCTGGTAAAAAGACCCCTTTGAGAATGAAAAGGAAAAATGCCGTCTAAATTGAAGAATTACAATCAATCACTACACGAGTTCAGAGATCGCAGATGGTATTAAGATGTGAGATGGATAGATTGATGAGGCTTGAAGATGAAAGTAAAAATGTCACTGTGCGAGACATACGAGGCATGAGTTTTAGATAGATTGCCACATAAGGCTATTGCTTACATAGAATCGAAGAATTAGGTGAAACTGTTCATATGCCCTTGCAGCTTGTTTCGATGACGGCTTGTCTGTGCTTTTTGCATTTCCTATTTGATTTCTGATTGAGTTCTCGAAAGCAGCTGTGGAATCATTCGATCCCGGGGGGTTCATTAACTGACGGACGCATTTCCGTTCTTAATCAGCCGAAGGCTATGTAGACTGCTAAGGGTTATCGAATATATCAAATTCGTTAATTATGATTACACCATTGCTTCACCGTATCACAATGTGTTCCAGATATAGTTTCATGTTCAAATACTGAAAGTTTGCAAAAAGTATATCGCTTTCAATATTATTGATCCAATCAATTATTCGATCAATCGGGAGTCTAGATTCTCCATTCCAATTGAGTCACAGCCGGAATATCAGAACTTCATAAACTAGACTAACGCCTGGCGGCCTGGGACCTTCAAGGCTAGCGCCAAGATAACCGAGCCCCCCTGCCCCCAACATTTGAGTCAACTTCGTCCTTCGTCATCCGAAACAAGTTAGATATAAAGCGCTAAGCGAGGGAGAAAGATGGTAAGAAGCAATGTTCGTTCTCTCCTACAAATTCAGCCCGACAGAAGGCGACGATAGTAACACAGCTTCTTGATTCAACCTTAGACTACTCGCACAGGTACCGTAATACTTAGCACGCCTGCAGCTTATACACAAAATTCCGATGTTGCTATGTTAGGAGGAGTAAACTTTATTTGATGTATCACAAATCAAAGGCATAGCTAAGGCCAACGAGCTTTTCTTCGAGAATTTATCTTTTGTTCTCCTGAAAAATTTATCAACTTAAACCGACAAGCTTCTCACTTACAGACACTATGACTCCCTCTCCCCACATTCTCTACAACCAAGATATCCCAAATCCAATTATTTCAACCAATGGAACCAGCGTTGTTCCACACGATATGTGCAGCAGTATCGTCCGTCATGGAAACTTTTCCATATGCTATGTCTTAGAATGATGCTTCATATCGACCGTTTTCAAAGCGTCAACTGCTACCGTTGGAAATCCGGATACTTATCCAATAAGGTCCATCGATTCAACCTCCCGCGTAATCTCCACACAGTTTGTGAGACTTACATTTCCAAAATTCAGAGGAGGGTCTGAACTGCGTGTCACGATGAAGGCTGCACTCCTGCCTATGGCATTGCTGGTGATACCAGGTGAGCGGAATGTGAATCTGAGCGTCAAACCGTTTCCCGCGTTCGCTACTGTAGCGTCTACCGAATCATGAGTCGAGTGTAACGAGAGTGCAAAGGTTATTTCCGATTAGATGGTTTAGCGTGACTCTTGAATACAAAACAGCAACAGATTTTAGTTCGGTGAACTAATTATCACCGGGTTTCAAATCTAGGATAAATTGCAGATAATCAGTGAAGGCGGCTGGGGGTGATGACGACCACTCATAGTAAGGTTCGTAGGCCGTAATACCGTTTTGATAGCAACAGCAACAGCAACAATGATAAGAAGTCCATCCGAAATGCCGTCAATCACAATTTTCGCAGAAACATAGCCAGGATTGTTGTTTTATGGTATTGTTAATACAAAGCCTGTAGCATATAGAAATCAGTATTGATTTATGCGATGCCAGAGAAGCAAGCGCGAATTGAGGCAAACTTACAAGCGGTGACTTCCACTAACCTTGGAACATGTTATTTGTACAACCCGGGTTAAAAAACGACACAATAATCCACGCGCAAGTAAGTCAACGCTTGATTTGAGTTGAGAAGGATTGCAACTCAGCAACTGTCCACGCACGTCGAGCATTCGTTGATTCTACTCAATTCCATTTACTTGATTAGGACCAAGGGTAGTATATATCTCAACAGAGAACTTTATATAAGAAGAACAACTTAGTACGAAATTTTAGTAGCATATAAGAGGGAACTCTTTTAAATAGGGAACTTCCAGGACGTGCAAGATGCTTTTGACGCGACGCAGTTCTTTCATTTTATCTATATATTGGATTTCCAAATTGATACTCTATTACATTTCATCCATCTCAACAACACAAAAGAATAAAGGTTGGAAATCCGAAGTATCTCATACCATCTCAATGACTATCTTCATAATGGGAATGCCACTTGACCATATTTTCCCTAGAATCTAGAGTTATTAAACAAGGTGCAATGAAAGGGGAAACTGCAGAAAAAATAGACTAGTCACTAAAACAACCCAGCCCTGAATCCTAATAGTAGTAAACAGGTTTGTCATGACGTGATATCACTACACTCGTATCAGCAATAGCGATGAATATACTCTACAAAGCGGAACAATCCCTCACAAAAACAATACACAAAGAATCCCGCGAGAATATAAACCCACTCAACTTTCTAAGGGCTAGTTTAACTTATTTTTCCGCTCGTTTTCCACTATATATTTTTCTTTTTTCTACTAAATATTTTGCATTTAAATTTGGTTATTATAATATAGATTTTATTAAATAATTTATATTTTAATAGAATTTTAATTAAACTTTAAAAAAACTTTAAATTTTCTATAAACTTTATTTTTTTTTCTATATTTTGTTAATTTTTTATATAAGAAAAAAAAATAATAGATTAAAAAATGCAGATTAATTAAAAGTTTCTTTTACTTTTTTTCTGCTTTTTTTTATTATTATAATATTTTATATTTTAAAATTTAAAATTTAAAATTTATAATTATTAAATAATAAAATAAATCGCTAAATTTAAATAATAAATTTTAAAATCTATTATTTTTTTAATAAAAAAGCAATATTGCAGAATTCATTATAACATAAAAGAGAGGAATATATAGCGGAAAACAAGCGGAAAATCGAGCCAAACTAGCCCTAATTCCAGAGATCAACACAATCATCCATCCTCCAACCTCGAGAATTCCAGGGACCAGATAATTCTCCCGTTTCGATGCCATAGGAATAAAATCGCAACCAGCCATTAACAAACGCAAGAATGCACCAGACAGCTTTTGTTTGGTAATTGGTGTTTCCATCCAGGAGTTTCTTATTTGGGTTTGAGTGCCAAATCACTAATCCAACATCCAGCATCCACCACCCCACACAAAAGATCCCGCCCACCACACCAGAGCACCGGAGGATAAATTCTTTCCATTTTCGTAATAAAAGAGATTCCTCCCTCCTCCCTCCCCCCCTAAATCATCTCCCGAGATATTCCCCCAACTCCCCCAAAAAGGGGAAAAGGTTATCTTCTCCGATGTTCACGATAAACCAGCGCCGCC
>NGKG01000028.1:399813-410814 GCA_002162505.1 Myriosclerotinia scirpicola | reverse complement strand
CATAATCCCCACCAACACCAGCATCCCCAGCACCCCCGGACTCCTCTGCGCCACCCTCACACCCGCATCCATGACCGGCAGCAGAAGCGGCACCACAATCGTCATGCAGTGTAAATATACCGGCCGCAGAAGCTCCTCCAAATCCCTATACAACGCGCGCGCAAACGGATACGCTTGCAGCAGATACGGGAGCGCCCGGTGCAGAAGCGGCGACGCGTGTTCGGTGATATCTAAAAGGGCGGCGATTAGAGGGATGTCTGTATGCGTGATGTGGGTTTTGCAGGGGGGCTGGAAACAGCTCCATGTTTGGTATGTTAACGTACTGTTGAAGAGGGTGTCCATTGTGCAGATGGAGTGGGGGTGAGATGAGGAGGTCCCGATGCGGTTTATGTAGGTTTGGGACGAGGGGTTGAGTGTTTCTTTGTTTGTGCGATTGTGTTGCGAGTGGGATGGGGATAAAGAGTCGGGGGGTTTTCTTTAATAATGTGATGATTTGTGTGTCTTGGAGCTTTTGGAGCTTTGGAGCTCGATCAATACCGACGACCCCTCTTCCTAGCAACTCGAATAGATCAATCCTTAAACGACAATATTTAAAAATGAAGAATTGTAAGAGCAAAGTCCGCGTGCTTGCTTTGTATGAAGTGAGAATGCTATCGTGGTTCTGTTGGCTTTAAGTACTTTTCAAACTTTTTGTTTCTTTTCAAATGCATGTTAGATATTCCATCCAAAGCAAAGTTTGTTATCAATCAATCAATCAATTTGTTTATCGGTGATGCGAGCGAAGGAAGGAAGAATTGTGCCGGAGCTCCACCTACCGGTACGGCGGTACCCATTGAATAGCTTGCCGATGAGTGTCATGCCGGCACGGAACACTGTTACAGTATACACAGTATGGCAAAAGTACCCAAGTGAATATTCTTATTAATCTATATTATCCTCAACATCGATTATAAAGCGCTTAGAGAGAAATACTTTATATATATTCATGTATTCATATCTTATCTTGCAACTAGGTATCTATATAATTTTATACGCGTTGCACACGCCAAGTTCTGAAATACGGAGGACCTCATACAATACGCCAATGCCATGCTAATAAAACCCTATTTGCAATGCAATGCAACCATCCTAATGCCAGTCCTCAACCCAGTACTCCTATCAAATGCAATCATGCCAAATCATCAATATCATCATCATTCCACCCTAACGCCTCATAATATGATACCTCTTTCCTATAAACTTGTGTAGGTTTCATCTTTTCTAGTGCCACTGGCACATCTCTTATATTTTCTTGATCTTGATCTGAAGGGTTGAATGGATGACTGTGGCCTGTTTTCCATTCTGATGCTTTTCCCAGTGGGGTTTCTTTCAATGGGGTTTCCTTTAATGGGGTTTCCTCTATGCCATGATATAAAGTAGAGGGTGATGGCCTTTTGATTGGTGTTTCTAAAATACCCCGTGGAATAGCTGAGACGGAGTGTCTTTTCACCACGGAGTCAGGAATACTGTTGAAAAGTTGTGCGCTAGAACGACGCATTTGCAATGGCGAAGAAGGTGGTATTGCACCATAATCACCCTCACAATTTGCGAAATTCGTAGGTTTAAATGAACTAGAAAAGGGGTTTCGACTGGGAGTCGCTTGTACGGAATCTCGAAAGGGGTCCGAGTTCCGATCGTACGAAGGACGCGAAGGACGAACTATGGATTGTGGTATTTTGGATACACTAGATGGAGGAATGACGCCCAATTCCATCTCTTCAACATCCCTCGATCTGCTAAGAGTTGATTGGGATTCACCAAACATGTCTTTTTGGCGGTTGATCTTGGGTGTAGCCTTGATCTGTACCGATTGAAATCCTTGAAATAAGGGATTCCTGATAGGCTTTTTAGATTTTCGAGGGTGACCAGCTGAGGCAGATCTTCGTTCAGCAGTTTCGACTAATGCTTTACCAGCTAGCTCACGATTTGGCCTTTTAAGTGCCGAAATGGCCTCCTTTAATTCTGCATCAATGGCAGCTTGTTTCTTTGCTTTAGAGTTAGGGTCTGGAGCAAGTGTACTCATATCAACCTCTCTCTGAGAGAATCTTTTCGAGTTCAAAACCCCACCCCTGTTAACATGCAGAGGCTTGAACTCGGCAGAGGGTATGCTCGACAAGGACGGTGCCTCACTAGCCTCCCTTTTGAGACCAGGAATTGTAGGGTCGGTAGCAGACCTCATCAAAGATATGGCTCTATTCGATCCTATCGACATACTACGTCTCTCTCTGTCATCTGTCAACACACGCTGTAGGCTTTTTCTGTGCTTTGCAGGAACAGGGCGTTTGGTGACAGCCCCTGGTCGTGTGGGTGTATTCGAGAAGCTTGCAGATTTGGAAATCCTAGGTTTTGAAGCCGATTTGGTAATCGGCCCTCCAAGTTTGCGATTTATGGCATCACATCGATCAGGGAGACGTGCCGAGAAGAAAGGGATGATCACTTCTATGCAAAAATCCTTGAGAATATTATCAGTATGCTTCACGGTATTGGCAGATGTTGAGTCTAAGCTCGTATCCGGAGCCTTGATAGCTTCACTTGCGATGGATTGCCAAATGCATAGTCGATCAATATGGACATCAATAAGCATGGTGAGATGGTCCTGTTTCCTAGTCTTGGGTGTCCTCTCCTTGCTTTGGATTATATCATTGCTAGGTAGACTAGGTAAACCTTCATCCAAGTTCCCAGCTGTGACAACTAGAGGTTGTAAAGCAAGAACCTCAAGTATTACAATCATTTGAAGCTGCGTTTCGCGGATTCGTAAATTGGCTATCCGAGTTCTCGCTATCTCGTCTTTCGATGATCCTGGAGCTCCAGACTCTACCTCCTCATCATGACCGATCCACCATTTGCCAATGAGTGACTCTTCATTTGGGTACAGCCCATTTTTTCCAGGTTTCATCTTCTTGTTGCCCTTCCTCCTTTTAGGTTTCACTGTCGCATCGTCGGCACTCTGATCGTGAATATCAATGGCCGAGACACAGACTGGTACACCATCGCGATATTTCTTGTCGAGAAGGGTACTGGATAGTACAAGGCTTTCTAAGAATGCGATATGATCATTCAAGTCGAGATTTGCGTCAAAGTCAAGGTGGAATGCCGCGCGGGCTCGTGACAATGGACCTTTAGCGAAATAGGCTAGTGAGGTTTTTGAGAGATAGAGTGATTCGAAGTACTGAGTTCTGATGTTATCAAAGATTTCAATGGCCGTGGCTTGTGTTTTCGTCTCCAAGGCAGGCAAAGAAATGGTTGCTTGAGTGTCATTCTGGGCTTCCGGTGCGGGTAATATTTCAGGCGCAACTGATTGAGGTCGAGACTCTGGTAATAGGGGAGTAGATGGTCGTTTGATCATCGACTGTATCGCTTCGATAGCGAGCCTCTTTTTCTTGCTATATTTGCTTCCTTCGGGTGTGATCAATGGTAATGTCGAGGTTTCCAAAACAGTTGAGCCCAAAAGTTGTCCCTTCACCGGTACATCTGCTCGCTCAGTCTGGGCTACAACAGCCAAGGACTTCAATTGATGTATGTTGACCCAAGAACCGAGTTGTAAAACGACATATAGCCCCCGCGATTCCCTCTCGACTGCGTATAAGGTCCGATTGTCGTCCAATCTGGCAATTAGAACCATTGGTTGATTTCCCATCCGTTCCTCCAATTCCAATATCTTAACATGAGTTTCGAAAAGTCGCGATTGAGGCAAGGGGTTAGTTGTAGATCCAATATCCAGATGCGCGAGTGGTAGATGTGATCGAGGTAACAATATTATAGGTTGGAGGGTTCGTGGTCGGAAGTTGGTTTTGGAGGGGTATGGCTGTTTTCTAATGAGATATAGTGCTGTGAGAATATTCAAATATACTACATACCTTGACAATAAAAGTATCCTTTAGTAAGTCCTCCAAAGAATTGCCATCTCTCTTCCGCTTCTTACCTCCTACGCTTCCTATATCATCTTGACAAATCGATTGTGGGCTTGGAGTCAAGACACCCGATTGTCGACGCGTCGATTCGCCAAGCGCGTCGAAGAAAGGGGATGCATCTTGACTTGACATAGCACCCAAGTAATTGATATTTGTTATATCATGAGGAAAGTACACTATTGAATACAATGATCTTTAATTGATACAATGTAGAAACTGTTTTGAAAGATAATGTTGTTAACTTAATGAACAATAGGTAGTAGGCAATAAAATGCATTATCATATTTCAATATCTAGACGCGTTCCATCTCCACGCACGAGGCTACTAAATGACAGGGATTAGACGTTTTAGCATCGGAAGTTCGGTGAATCGGAACATTCTCTCCGATGGACCTGTGCGGCTGTGCCCCTGATCATTGGAAGGATTTTCTTTTATTAAAGCGGCCCCTTGTCAGCCCTTTCTGATATATGATATATCATATTTGGGATTTCCAGGTTGGGCTTCAAGGCTTGACTCAAGTAGTACGTACCTAGGTAGGTAGGTAGCTGGAGCTTTTGGATTTATTTTTAATGGCGCGTACTTTATCCTATTATTGGTATACAAGTATATATGCTATTCATAATTGGATAAACTTATATCAAACTGGAAGCCTCAATTCTCTTGACTTGAGCTTCTCCGAGAAGCTCAAGTCCATCCATTCTACAGCCTCGGATATCTGCTGTCGTGAACTACAAACTACATACTTACTCCCTTTGCTCGCTTCTACTCTTACTCTATTATACTTTTGGTAAGTTGAGGCTTAGCTTTCAAGTTTCAACACTCTGAAACTCATCCGAAATGGTAATCAATTCAAAGTGAGGATATGATCGTCGTAGCATGGGGTGGCAAGAGATACACGTCGCGGGGTTGTGATTCTTGTGAAGTTGGGAGTGATATCAAACTAAAGCGAAAGATTAGCCATCCAGTAGTGAAGATCTAATAATTAATACTCATTTCTAGTTGGATTTTAGGTGAGGCATGAAGATTTAGGGGGGGAGGGGGAAATCAACATATATAGTTATATATTTCTAGATATATATATATATATCTTTCTCTCTTTGAAATATACCTAGTAGTCTCTCTCTCGAGCTCTCTCTGTTCTAATCAAATCATTTACAATTCGGTATTCGGTATTTAACATCCATGTGAAGGAACAATAACCATTAATTTTATTCGTTAAAATTGATATCCAAAAGTTCAAAATCGCATATTTTTGATCTTTAATCGCTTCAATCGCCTTTAATCAAGGTTTTTGACGATCATCGATCCCAATCATCCCATGCTTATGCCCATACTCATGCTCATCAAAGCTACCACACCTTACCCCCCAGCTACCTAGTAGATATTCATTCATATTTACTTTTCTCATATGAATTGGATTGAATCTTCATCTCCCTTTTGAAGCTTTTCAAGAATATATATTATTCCTACATAACAACATAACTACCTACCTACCTACCTAGTACCTACCTACCTACCTACATTCGTCCTCCGCCTTCTTTCTCTCCTTTTCTTTATATCTTCATAAGATCTTCCAAGGTTACCTTTGAAAATTCTCCAATCATCTATTCTCTTCACCTAAATCAAGGTTTTAGACGTTAATTACTACAATACTACCCTCATCTCAAATCACTACTCACACCCCTGGCTTTATCGGTACCAGGATGATATCCTATCGACGCTAAACAAAGAAGGGCAAATTACTTTTGGCAACCTCTGATTTTTTCTAATAACAATCAGTTTCACTCTGGATCATGACCTCGGAGATTTCACCTCGCGCTGTACGATTTACAGAAAGGGACGAAGGCCAAGCACTTGATACATTAAATTCACCTATGATCATGGATCGTCCACACGTTCATACCAGTGATTCGGGGGGTTCTGGCTCATCTGCAGATTCGCAAGACTTTGTCGAACATTTACATTCAAGCTCGGATTCTACACACGATGTACACCCCGATATCTTCCTTCCTATCGATCCTCGACCTCAAATGAACAGTATGAATTCGAGTATGCGCAGTCGAGGTAGCAATTCGGAAACAAATGGCGCAATATATAGTCGCGAACCTGCGTTCAGTAATCCGCCACAAACTCCTATGAATGGCGCAACAAGCAGGCCTCAAAGGCCTACAGCACCGGCCCGAACTCCTTCAAGCACGTACGCGCCTGCGCGGAGGCCCCCACAAGCTCCATATATGTCAATTTCAGACCGCAATCGATCTGGTTCAAACTCAAGATTCAATAGACAGGATCCAAACGGCGCATATCGTGCGCAAGAAAGGGCTTATGTGCAGCGAATACGGCAAAATGATCCACCATTCGAATATTTTGAACCTTATACCCCAAGTCTTGGATATGGAACAGGGTCAGATACTGAGGAGGAATCGCCTTCAGAGCTACAGTTCGATGGTGACCCTTTCGACCAAGAGACGGTGCTCTTTTACAACAATGATGACATACAACCTAGTGCCGAAGATTTAAAAGATCCCGCAAATAGGGAGCGTCTAGAATGGCATGGGATGTTGGCATCTGTATTGACGGGAGATGTTGTCAGGCAGGAGAAGAAACGTCTCATTGGTAATTCGGAAAATAAAGCAGATAATATTGGCACCGAGATCTGGCTCGGGATCCGATCGAAAATATGCGGAAGAAGTTTAGGAGCCCAGCGACGAATACTTGAAGATACCCGCGCCAACCTCGATCAGGTCCTGGAGGAGATCATCAAATTTCAGGTGCAAGGAGAGAGTGAGGCTGGAAAATCACCGATCGATCAAGTACGAGACATAGTCGCGAAGATTGAAAAGTGCGAAAGTCTATACCCATCTCGTACTGGCTTGGAAATGGCGAATAAATTGGCAGCGTCCTCGCAATTCGCTGCCACCTGCGATGCGGTCATATCTTGGCACAATACCACCGAGCTAATTAATGTTGAGCTTGCTATCCTACAAAACTGGGTAGGGAATTCGGAACTCGACT
Source organism: Myriosclerotinia scirpicola (assembly GCA_002162505.1). NCBI lineage: Eukaryota > Fungi > Ascomycota > Leotiomycetes > Helotiales > Sclerotiniaceae > Myriosclerotinia > Myriosclerotinia scirpicola. The sequence continues at coordinate 403,848 of NGKG01000028.1, read as the reverse complement.
TCAATAAAGTGAAAGAGCGCTCGCCTTCAGGGCATGGACTTTCAGACGAGTCATCATTCATTGATAGGTTACTTAAGGAGGACGGATTGAGATCTCTGCAAGGTGATAAAAGCATACTTCTAGGTGTATCCGAGGTCATAATGAAAGCAAAGAACACACTCATTGAGAACTCTGAGGGATTCGCAAAACGTCATTTACCTCCTTATATCGAAGAATTACTCACCCTTATAAACTTCCCCTCTCGCCTGATTGAGGAGATTATCAAAGTTCGACTACAGTATGCAAAGAAGATGCGGGAATCCACGCAGCAGAACGCAATGATGGCTGAACAAATGATCTCGCAATTCAGAATACTGCTAAAACTTGCAATCCTGATCAAGCAAGAGTACCTCACCATATCAAATCCTGAACCTGGGTGGGATCTACCACCTTGTATTGATGAGTCTTTTGATCAAGTAGTCCTGGATGCTCTCAAGTTTTACTTCAAAATGCTCAATTGGAAACTTGGTGGAAACAAAAACACTTTCAAAGAAGCAGAAGTTCTTGAGCAGGAATGGGACTTCTCTAATGAGATTGGACGGCATCTACAAGGTGGCGATGTTGAGGTTGCAGAGCAATTTAGTTCTCTAACCCATAAGGCTTTCTTCCGTTTAAATACTACCTTCGAAAGAGAGATGGTGAGAAAGCCAAAAGAAACAGCTGCCGAAATGACGAAGCGTTATAAGCAAAGTTTAGATTCCGTTCGTGTGCGACAGCGTATGTTGCAGCGATTTTCCCGGGTTTTGAGTGATCGCTTTGAAAACTCAACGGATTTTAGCATCGCTATGAAGCAAAGTGGCTTGCAAGAACTATACTCGAGGCTTATCGAAACGGGACACTTCTTAGTTTATACTGCGAGCATCGAGCACGATGGTATCTTCCTCATAGCCTCTCCGTCTTTATATAATCGACCCCAAGATATTCAATCCATCCTAGGAACATGTTATCATTCTGAAGATGTACAAGAAGATACCAGCAACCCTTACATACTAGTTCTTCGCCCCGAAGTCCCAATAGGATGGGATGGTCGACAAGTCGACTCGGCTTTGATAAACATTAACATCGACTTGAAAGTAGGGCATCTTCGACTTATTGCAGATGGATCACAAGCAAGGCTATCAAATGCCCGTCTGGCGTTCCTAGATTCTATTGCCACACATCTGGATATTGTTGTTGAACAAAGATCTCACCTCAAGAAAGTCCACGTCAAATTGACCGACATTAAGAAAGTCGTGTACAAGTTATCGAATCTGATCATGGACAGTGTGGAGATTGTTCGAAAGCAAACGGAAGGTTTGGAATGTCAAGAACTTATCCAAACCTGTTTCATCTTCGCAACAGAGTTTGGTCAGAGGTCTTTGCCTTATATGGATCGAAATCGGAAACAAATGAACAACATCAAGCTCACAAAGATCGCCCTGGATTGGGTGAGCTTCATTTGTGATGACTGTATTCCCACGGACCGCAAAACATTCAGGTGGGCGGTGCTTGCACTAGAATTTGCAATGGTTATGACTCAAGGACAGCATATATTAGCACTTGGAGAAGACGAGTATTCAAGGCTTCGATCTAAAGTTGCTGGTTGTATGTCTCTATTAATCTCGCACTTTGATATCATGGGTGCAAGGTCAAACTTGGCTGCTCAAGCAGAGAAACAGCGAGTGGAGACATTAAATGGCCAGTTTAGAAAAATGGACATTAGAGCAATGGCGGATGACGAAGAATCAGCTGCCTTTGTTCTTAATCAACGTCTTGAATTGATAGCTGAGCTTGATGAAGAACGAAAAGTCATAGAGGCTGAAAGGCAAGCTCTTGGCAGAGTTCTTGAAGAAAATAACGAGGCAGATCGATCTCTAACACATCTTTCTGCTTCTCCATCCAATATTAATATGCGTTGGCAACAAGGAAATTTCGTTGGTGGCGGTACCTTTGGATCAGTGTACGCTGCAATCAATCTGGATTCTGGTCATCTCATGGCTGTGAAAGAGATTCGTCTTCAGGACCCTAATCTCATTCCCACTATTGCTGCTCAGATTGCAGATGAGATGCACGTTCTGGAAGTTCTCGATCATCCCAACGTTGTCTCGTATCATGGAATTGAAGTTCATCGCGACAAAGTCTATATTTTCATGGAGTACTGTTCTGGTGGATCACTTGCAGGTCTCTTGGAGCATGGAAGAATCGAGGACGAACAGGTTATAATGGTATACGCTTTGCAACTTCTTGAAGGTCTTGCATATCTTCATGAAAGCGGCATTGTTCATCGCGACATTAAACCAGAAAGCAAGTTTTTCTCTTGCTTCATTCCTATCGTGATCATTTAGCTAACTATAACCCCAGATATTCTCCTCGATCACAACGGTGTGATAAAATATGTAGATTTTGGTGCCGCAAAAGTTATTGCTCGTCAAGGCAAAACTCTTGTCACCGCAACTACTGCCACCCTCGCCAATAAAAATAAATCCATGACTGGTACCCCTATGTACATGTCCCCGGAAGTGATCAAAGGCGAGAACCCAGGACGAGCTGGTTCGGTCGATGTTTGGTCACTCGGCTGTGTCATTCTCGAAATGGCTACAGGTCGTCGACCATGGACATCACTCGACAACGAATGGGCCATCATGTACAATATTGCTCAAGGCAATCCTCCTCAAATGCCATCGCCAGATCAACTTAGTCCTCAAGGTGTTGATTTCATCAAGAAATGCTTCATTAGAGACCCAAAAAAGCGTGCTTCGGCGCCGGAGCTCTTACAACATGAATGGATTGTAGCGATTAAGAACCAGGTCTCTATCGAGCCACAAACACCAAGCGATAGTGGAAGTTCCCAGTCTAGTGCCAGAGGAAGTTTCATTAATTAAGGTATCAAGTCCTCATTCTCCTCCAATCATTTCTCTCGACAGTCATGATACCTCTTTTTTACGATAACACATTTCCTTGCATTTGCATTTGTCAATATTATTCTTTTGGTTCATTGGGAAAAGCGCAGTACATGAAGCGTATTTTGGGAGGCATTGGGTTTCGCACAACGGGTCGAATTGGAATTGCATGTGATATACATATACACAAGACTTTTTCATAAGCGATTGAGTTGGGAGTTTGTGTTTTTCGTAGCATATATGTGTTTATGAGGAAAGTTGGGTCTATTGTTTCTAACGTGTATTTGGTTGTGTGGATATGGATGGAGTGTCGAGTTGATGTTTAGAGATGATCTGGAGAAGAAGTTGGAGGATGATACGAGTAGTCGGATGGATAGGTGGGAGGCTGGGGTGTAGATACATGCATGAATGAAGCGGCAAGTCAAGATGGGTTTCAGAGGGAGGGTATAGGGGGAGATGCGAGACCAGTGGAAGATGAAGTTGAATTTGGAAAGCATGACCAAAACACGCGTACTTTGGTGGAAGATATGGAAGATGTGGAAGATGTGGTAGTAAATTGTAGTAATAACCAAGACAAGAATGAAAGGGATTAATGCCGCTGGTAGTACACTATAGTATGTATACCGTTGCAATGACACGATCTAATCTTTGAAATCCTTTTTTATGTATTATATTATTGATAAATTACCATCGATTGTTGAATTGAATGCTACAAGACGGATGTAGAACGGATGTACTATAGATGTACTATTCAGGACATGAATCACCCCCGAAGTCCTACTAGATAGCAAACGGGGAATCCGATAGCAAGGCTATCGGAAAGAAGAAGGGAAAAAAAAGAAAGTGCGGGCGAAGGGAATCGAAGTTTATGTATGTATGTAGATGATGTTCGATTCCCAAGGGTATAATTCGTAACCTTAAACGTCTTAGCATATTGGGATTTTACTTTCTTTCATACTTGTTTATTATTATATGTGATGTGAGGTCAGGTCGATTTGCTCTTGAAAGAAAGGTGAAAAGGTCTATGCGTGGGAAGTGGGATTATGATCGCTTGGGTTATGGTTATGGGTGTAGGAGGGGCGGTTTTGGAAGGATTTGATAGGGGAAATTTGGGAGG
>NGKG01000028.1:361771-374357 GCA_002162505.1 Myriosclerotinia scirpicola | reverse complement strand
CCCCAAAACCATCACACTAACCCCTCTTCCAGCCGGCATCTTCACCAACCTCCGCCCCCTCCTCACCCGCCTCCCCGAGCCCCAAAAATCCCACTACCAGACCAACCGCACCCTCACCCTCTCCGAATTCCAAACCCACGAACACCGCTACCAAAAAGACCAACCTACACTCCCCTACCCCCGCATCTTGCATCTCGCCTACCTCTCCTTCGCCTCCTCCCTCTCCCCAAATCCCAATCCCAATCACCATCCCAATCCCAATCTCCAATCCGAAGCCGCGCTCTTCGCACAAAGCATCCCCACCTGGCCCGCCTTCCCCGACACCCTTCCCGCGCTGCAAATCCTCTCCCAATATTATAATCTCGTTATCCTCTCAAACATAGACGAGGCATCGATAGCCGGAACGATTAAAAATCACATGGATATATCATGGGATGCCGTGTATACTGCCGAGAAAATCGGGAGTTATAAGCCTGACTTGAGGAATTTTGAGTATTTGATTCAACATGTTGGGGATGATTTGGGGGTCAAGAAAGAGGAGATTTTGCATACGGCGCAGAGTGAGTTTGGTTTGATTGTGGGGGAAGGTGGGATGGGTGAATGCTAATGATGATGTTGTTCTAGGTTTGCGAGCCGATCATGTGGCTGTGAAGAGAATGGATATGAATGGAGTTTGGATCGATAGGGGAAACGAAGGATTATGAGAAGTTGAAGGACGAGGTCGCTTATGCATGGAAGTTTAGTACTTTGGGAGAGATGGCTGATGCAGTGGAGGAGGCTTTCAAAGCAGAGGGAAAGAAGGAATAAGACATGACGCTATCTGGGTAGTTAAATTGCATTGAATTGCTTTCAATGAGTAGCTAAGTAATACATTTTAGCTCGAGGACTAAACTAATAGCAAAGGGATAGAAGACGCTCCCAAGTCGATCCGCGCTCTAAAACCTGACACCTGACACCTAGTAAATGAATTCGTGGCTCGTCGTCCGCTCATCTTGACGTGGATATCAAAAAACAAGAAGAAAAAAAGAAGAAAAAAAGCATGCAACATTCAAGCTCTTGAAGCCTGGCTGGTGATACAGACATCGCTATTTACTCGTCCACTTAGGATCAAAACCTCACCATGAAGGTTGCTTATCAAGTAGATTAACGTTCGTACTTGATTGGGTGTTCATACTGTGGAGCATGATTCATAAAGTTGTCAATCTCCGTCAACCCTTCAGTCTCTAAGCTATGCATCAATTCTGTTTGTTGCTCTTGACTCAGACTGCCCGATCTCATTCCCATATCGAAGTCCTGCGAGAACAAATGAGGTGGGAAGTTATAGTATTCAGGTTGTGTGAAATAGGGTGCGTTAGCTACTAACGGATGCTGCATCGGTGGTAATGATGCTTGAGGTGGCATTTGATGCTGTTGTGGGGTGGAGATGGGACCCCAGGGCATAGGATAAGATTGTGATTGCTGTGACTGCTGAGGATGCGTGAAGTCTGGTGGAAAATAACTAAATCGACGATCATATTGTCCACTCGAGGGACTTACAAAAATCGAATTAGACCGGAAAGAGGGTTGGGTCGGAGGTAAAGGACGACTGTAGTCATACTGAGGTATTTGCTCTGGCATTTGGTTGAAAACATATCCAAATTGCGGAGGGGGCTGATATGTATTGCTGTGTTGCGCAACTTGCGCATTATTATGTTGCGATTGGGGGTGTGAGGCTGAGGTTGCACTGGAGTGCTCAGATACAGACGGTGAGTTTGCGTCGATCAACGATGATGGTGGAGAAGTTGCAGAAAATGACGAAAGCGAGTTGTCACCGAGTTCATAGCTTTTGAGACAGGCTTTGGTGAGTGTCATGTAAAGTTCCGATGTTGATTGGGTTCCTGGCCACCGTTCGCGAGAATGAGAAATAATGTCTAGAGCTAGAGCAATATGTTCTTCCAGCTCTTCTTTCGTGTGAAGAGCGCGTACTTCAGAATATGAAATGGACCACAACATCGTATTTATAGCCATAAATAGAGATAGAAGAAATGGCCACGTCAAATCGATCATCGCCGTTTTGATTTGCTCGCTTTGCGTTACTATATTGCTTGAAGCTGCATCGTAACACATTATTGCGGAACGATAGGATGGCTGGGGAACTTGAGGCGAAGGACGAAACAAGAATATTATCATCGTGTTGTATCTCCCAGTAAACCTATGAGTATATTAGCACGGTCTTGTTTTTAGGAACATAAAGTATTTGAGTGCGTCAAGCTGATTTGTAACTAGCAGTGACTGGCATATCACATACCAAGTTTTACTCCATGGAGGATTTTCAGGGGAAGCTTCTAGCCAATCCCTCAGCTTCTGGAGCATCTGAGAATACCAAGGATGGTCCTCATTCTTTGGCTCCATCCTTTTTCGCAAATAGAGCGTTCTCCGAATCTCTGACTGCAATAGTCTCATTCGGAAGAAGTGGATGGCTACGCGCTTTTTTTCCGACACGGGACCGGGGAGTATACCATCGGCAGTGATATACTCATCATCTACTGTTTCAAAAAACTGTATGTCTAGATGGTCTTTCCCCGTGGCAAAGGCATTCGGCCTACCCATTGAATGAGCTAAACCGAGCTCCATAGATAAAACAATCCAAGCTAGCCTTCTTCGCATATCAAGTTGTAGTGAATCGACTAAACCAAGCGATACTCCTTGAGTAATAGTCTTCTCTTCCACTAAACCCAACTGTTGGCACAGCCTTGTTGCAAGTCCAACGATGTAGTAGAGAGCAGTACGAGTAGGAGTGAGCAATGAATATTGAGCGATCAGAACAAGGCACTGTAGTGTCTTGATGTCTTTCGGTCTTATTACATCTTCAATGTATCCCATGGCAGCGAGATAGTAGCTGTCAGCAAGACCAGCATACTGCGTATCCAGTTTTTGCATACTTATGGCCAGAACCATGCGGAGGACGAAATTCTTATATGGGTCATTGTCTCCATCATAAACTTCTTGAAGATTCTTGGCGAATGTAGGCTCGTGTAAAGTAGGGAGCATATGCTGGGCTATAAGATTATTAGCCAAAATTACAGGAGTTGGTCGCAATAAAGATGAGGGCAAAAGCTAAAATTGAGCTCACAGTCGGCCATATGTGATAATTCTTCACCAAACCGCAGTTAGCAGTTTGACAAAACTTGCATGTTCTTGAGACTTCATTCAATTCACCTTCACCCTCCGAAGTTCATTCATTATGGTGTCGAGCAAATAGATGAATGCCATAAGCCATTCACTATTAGGCAAATTGAAAAGCTCGAAAGAAATTCATTGACTGACCTTTCTGATTAAACACCTCAACCAATTTATCGGTCACTAGGCGACTGGGTAACGTTGGCGCCGGTACAGCAGATATCATGGGATAAGATTTCTTTCGCTCCGAGGCCGTATCTGGCAATTGTGCAGGAGTCCGACGTCGCCGCACTTCTGGCACGAGTTCTCGAATACTCCTAGTATCTGTGTACTTTTTTGCCTCCTCCATCACTATCCGAGTCATTGCAATCCCACTTGAAGGTCCCAAATATCGTGGCGTTTCATCATCTTCGTTGAGTCGAATCAATCCCCCAGGACGAATAATGTCTTCTGAGTTTGGGGGATTTCCTTCTTCTTCAACCAATTGACTGAGTTCCATTTCCAGTGCCCGAACTTTGTCTTGCAGCCTTATCACATATGTCCTGGGAATCCTCTTCCCTTTCGTTGTATCGAAGTACTCGCATACTGCCCCCGCACGCTCGCAAGGCAAGCAACGTGGTAAATTGGGATCACATCTTGTTTTTCTCTGGAGATCAATGAAGATATCAGTATATCTATATTACAAGTTGCTAAGACGACGAGCGTATTACAAACCTGGCGGCATCTACAACAGGCAGTTAGGGTATGTGCGATCCTGGGTGAACTATCCTCGCTTTCGTGTGAGCTTCCTCTTGCGCGAAGGGACTTTGCATCTCGAGCTCTATTGACAGAGCCCAAGGCTTGTCGGAATAAATCTGCCGTGTCCATAGACAAAGATATAACTTGGGATAAGCAGGTTGGTTGTCGTTGTAGCGCCAAACTTTTGCAAGGCTTATCATCGTCGGGGTAGGTTATCGTAAAGATATCGTCACCAGAATTGAAGTTGTACTGTACTATCCACAAATATCAATCACAAAACTCCAAAAAACACCTGATGTTGTTTTAGCCCGAATAATTCTGATTCTGTCCCTTGAGAGGAAGTTGTTTCGAATAGAAATGGCCGTTAGAGTAGCAGGTTCAGATGGTGGAAATCTTGACAGTTAGAATTGCAGTATTGGTAAATTTTAGGAGGGGGTAACTACCTAGTAAGTAGGTATTTAGGAATGAAAGAAGTCGCGGGATCAAAATGACTTTGATGAATACATACCCCCGCGATGAAAATGCGACATTGTGGAGCAGGGGCATTAAACTGATCTATCATCTATCATGTATCATGGTATAATACTCGAGTTGTATTGTTGAACAGACTTTCTCGAGAAACAAAGAATTCTTAGGTACTTACTTAACACGGGCCTTACCTCAGCAGTAATATTACCTATTATATGGATGGATGGATGGATGGATGGATGGATGGATGTGTTTCTAGACTATCCAAGTAGCTAGAATTCCGAATATTTGGTAGTATACAAATAACCATTACTAGAAACACTTATAAGTTATCAAATGAGCTGGCTTCTTCTATCCAAAAATCTAGTACATAGGAAGTACGAAGGTACTCGTAGATTACTCGTATCTTACCGAGGGATATTGAGGGGTGAACAATACCGGCACTTAATACCATCATCAGACGAGACTTGGATCATGGAAGGATTAGATCATCGAAGGAATTATTGCTATTGTAAGATTATGAAAGCTCTGAGCCTCTGATGAAATGAACTTTCTCACCTCATCTTTCTTTCATCTTCCTTCCTTTCTTTCTGTTGTAAGAAACAATAGTAGCAATTATCACGGCTGGCTCTACTGAAACATATGCCAGCCGGCGGCAATGAAACGTCGGATGATAAGCCAAAAGAAACAATACAGTAGTACTACTAGTAGACGTTTGCTTCTGGAATTGTTCTACTGCTTACTTCGTACACTCTCACGAGTCACATATGTTTCTCCGTAGTCTTTGGTCACGGGACATGGACTTGCGCATCCGAAATTCTACACGATAAAAGCAAAGCAAAGCAAAGCATGTCGTGCAGGAATAATTAAGCGGCCTTTTCATTGCCTTTACGCCGTCCCTTTCTAAGGTTTCCTTTCTTCCCCTTTCTTCCCTTTCAATTCATCCTTTTCATCCCTTTCATCCCCTTTTCATTATCCTAACGCCTCTTACCCTGCAACTTCACCTACGCTCTAGTGGGGCGTAGAAATCAAAAGATCATTCATTAACTACCTACCCGTGAAATTTACCGAGTCTCAAAGGAACGGCTGTACTTAAGGATTTCGCAGCAATCCATCGAAGATTCGAAGGGCACATATCAGTGGAATAATTGATGCAAATCATACGGAGCCTCTGAACATCGTCAAGCTCCATCAAACTCGAACCATCTACCTCTGGTGTCTTGGCTCTATATAAGTTCGGTCGAGGAGGCGCAATCTTCAAACGGACGACCTTTTAATTTGTGGAGGCGAAACTGGTTTTTGACCTCGAAAATAATAATTTTTCTATTATAGAACGGGAAGTTGAGTAGTTAATGCGGCCAGAATTTCTATCGATAAACAAGGGCTTGGATCCTTCCTGACTGCAGTTTTTCATTGCACCCTTGGACCCCGCCGCGAGACGATCCAGACGGATTAATACTTTTGCTTCCGCTGCAAATCTAGACAGCAAATTTGTTCGTCAAAATTTCGTCGTTTAGAAAGAAGGTGGGTTGAGGAATTCCACTTTTGTCTGTCTTTGTGGATCTTCACATCCATCTCGTTGTGAATTGGCTACGTTTGGAAGTTCGGATTTCTTCTTGTATGACGAACTCTTTCCCTATGCTCTTTCCAGTAGATTTTTATATCTGGCTTTACAGCAGCCGCGATATGAAATGCTTCTGACCGATGGTCCATTGAATAATACTGTAATATGGTCTTGTGGAGTTCAGGTCCTTTCCATTCGTACTTGCATTTTTCGTCATTAGATTTAACTTTGTCTTAACCACGAATTCTTGTATCTGGCTGACGTGCGTTCATTCTGTAGCATCATCTCAATGGCCAGGGAAACATGAGATATCAACACTGAGAATTTCTAACTTAAGAATTTCCAATATTGAAATATCAACTTGCTGCTAGAGTGAAGATGCGTCGAGCCGGGCAAAGTACGACTGACACTCCGCTTCTACGAGTATCCAGGCCTGTTTCCGCTTGTTCAAGGTGTAAGTTTATTCAGCAAGCAGTTCCAGTCAATTAGCTGATGCATACTAGGTCGAGCTGCAAAAATCAAGGTCTGGTCCTTCTAACCTTGTACGTAAGCCAACTAACACCCTTCAAAGTGCGATGGAAAATTACCCGCGTGCACCGCGTGTGAGAAATCTGGGAGGGTGACCGAATGTTCGAGTGCAAATGATCAGTTTGCGAAGGGAAAGGAGAGGAGGTTAGGACACCATCCCAAAACTATTTCCATGTAGCTAATGGCCTAAAAGTTATGTTGCGTCTCTTGAGTCTCGAGTCGAGAAACTCGAAAAGCGTCTGGCTTATGCTAGATTAAGGAAAGCATCGGTTGCGATGCATGATGTTGATACGCCAACAGAATTGCCAGACCGGAAAGACTCTCTAGCAACCATAAGAGCCGCGATTCATGGAAAAGCGGCAAGGAAGAGGGAGGCCGCTGATGTAAACGAACTCGTATCAGATTTTGGATTTCTGTGAGATACTCACATTCACCTGCATTGACCGATTCATGCTGATTATGGTAGATCTGTCCATGCTACTACCCGCGACTTCGAATCCTCTACAACTAATATGACCTTTGCCAGACTCGTTCTTTCTGCAGCTAATCACGATGAATTACCAGAATCCGAGTCTTTACAATTACCACCAAGACCTGTGGCAATGACACTGGTTCAATATTATTTAGATAATATCTTTGCTCTATATCCAATTGTTTCCGAGACAGCCATATTCAATGCGTTAGACAGAATTTACCAGGGAGGTACTCAACCAGTGACTGATTTCGAGCATTGGCTATTCTACATGATTCTAGCCATCTCATCTACAGCCCAGTCCCGAAATTATCAAGATTCGCAATACGAGGAAGGTGTTTCTTGGGCGGGCCGTGCGCTTGCCTACTCTGACCATGTTCTCATGCCTGGTCATGTCTCGCAAATCCAGGCATTGGTGCTCTTCGTTCAGTATGCAATGCTTGATCCAGCTCACTTTGATAGTTGGCAGTTGATAGGTTTTACTTGTCGAGCAATTGTCGATTTAGGATTTCATCAGGATCCACCTAGAGAGCAGCAACCAGACAAGAAAGCTTTAGATATGAGAAGGAGGATATTTTATTGTGTTTATTCGCTCGATAGGTAAGCAAACCGATCTGGCTATATAATGAATGACTGCTCATGAAATTAGATCCATTAGCATGGTCCACGCAAGAGCATTCTCTTTCACGGACGACTCCTCTAGTGTTGAATATCCATCTGCATCACCTACATTTCCTACCATGGATCATACGAATACAATGATTGGTCCTCATTCCCTGGATTCTGCTCATCTGTTATGGCAATTACGACGTGCTCAGTCAAGCTGGTATCAAGAGCTCTTCCAGTCCAGTCGAGAGCCATTACCACAAGGCTCAACTTATCTCTGGAAAATGTGCCAAGAAATGCGAGAGTGGTCCGACTCCTTTCCTAATTCATTACCACTTGCCTTCAAAGACTTCTTTGATTTGGAGTTACTGTACAGTTACGTTTATTGTCTTGCTCCGTCGTGTCGAGTCCATGTAGTGTCGGATTATGCGAAGAATTTAATCTTTGAATACGCCATAATGTATATGCAGAAGATTTTCCCCATCTGCCAGGATCCTATCAACAAGGCATTCTATACTTATCATGACGCACTACGAGTCTATTTTATTGGAAGTCAATTAATGGCTGTATTATCTGATAGTCAAGATCAAATATTTAATGGATCATACAATGCCAGTGGGATGAGTTCTTCTCCACCGCCACCTCTGCCAGCAGTCACTGGATCTCGCCATATCGATAGGAGCCTTAATTGTATAAACCATATCAAAGAGACTTTGAGGACGTTTGGTCAACGATGGGAGGATGCAAAGGCTCTTCTAACAAGTTTCGAAATTCAAGCCGAGCCAATTATCGCAAGCTTACACAGGAGGAAACAACAGCAACAGCAATATATTAAAGAAGAATCCCCTGTTGGCCACAGTCCAAACTATATGCCACCGCCTGGTTATGATCATAGAGCTTATCAGATGAAGCACGAATGGCCGGATATGAACCCGATGTACCCTAACTCGGACATCTCAAGATTTGGTGGAGCTGGACATGGAGTGGGACCCAGCCTGTAAAGTAGACAAACTTAATCTACGAACCGTCGACTACCAACCGTAATTCTTAGGCTGATGAATGAAGTATCAGTTGGCCAAAAAACAATGACATCACTATTGCTTGCTCACAGTTTCCCAAATTGGACAAATCTGATTAATATGGATGGAGTGACCAAAGATTTCCACCTACTCATTTCACCATGCAGCTCGTACCTTCCTCACGTTCTAGGGTGCGTTGTTTACTTCGTAGCAGACTTGTGTGCCAGAATCTTTTCATTCTATCGCATCTGTCCACTATTCATCCGCAACATTTTTGACACATTTGTGTCGTATTGTTAACACACTTTTGGAGATAAATATCCTTCTCAAAATTATACTGAAGTATTTTACATTGCCATATCACTCTTACCCCGCTAGTAGGCTGGCTATCAAGCCCATCTTTCAGGATGCCGCCATTCATGTCGTAAGTAAATATACACTTTCGAAAATATGCCGTCTGACATTCTTAGGCCAAGAAAGCCAAAGCCGCCCGTTCGTATTGATACAGAACAAGCGGCTACTAACTCGCGCTATTATACGGCTTTCAAAGTTATCCTGAAGATCACTGTTATTGCTCTTGTCGTCTGCATTGCTTTCTTGCCAGTAGCAACACTTCACAAGAAGCACAAACAGCATGCCGATGAGCCTGTTGTTAAAAATTTGGAATATCCTACCAACTCCGATACCTCGACCGAACTTGAACGCCAAGTCACTCATGTCCCAATTCGTTTCGTGAAGTCTCCCAAGCTACTTGTTCAACAATTCCGAACCCAAGAACCAACTTTTGATGAATTGATGAAATCTTCTGCCAATGAACAGGTTGAAGGTTCCGAACAGATGGCTGATCATACTGCGGATGGCATTCAATACGGCGATGATACACTCGGTGACTCAACGCACCCAGCTAGGTCCAAAAATGGACGACCTCAGCAGTGTTCTCCGGAGATGAAAAGAAGAAATGGAGGAAGATGTCCCAGGCGACCACTTCTCCCCATTAGAGATGATGACTCTTTGCCCTCTGAAGGTTGCTCTTGGCATGAACGACGCGAGAAGGAAGGAATATGTGATTCTTTTAATTATCGACCCACGCCTCGTTCCTTGATCGTGAATGAAGACGTTGCTCTTCTTCCAGTTAGAGATGATGATCGTGTAGTGCGTAGCGATTGCTCTTGGCAAGAACGACGCAAGCATGGCGGAAGGTGTAGTTCTCGTCAGTGGCAGCACACGCCTCGCTCTTTGATCGTGAGCGAAGACGCTGCTCCTTACCCAGTCGAACCTCTTGGTAATAAGCAGTTCAATCAGCCAAGAAGTACGTCTTTGTCATCACCAACATCCACACCCACACCCACGCTCGTCATCGAAACTTGTTCTTACGAGAGTGCCATTAAGAATGGAGGAAGATGTCCTCATGGATTTGTAAATGGCCTAAAGCCGGCAGAGAGCAAACCAACTGCTATTTCAATCAAGATAGAGTCTCCTGAGCCCAATGCAGAACAGATGCCACGTGGAGAGGTAGCAAGTAAGGAGACTAAATCTAACTACGGAAGTTATCAGGCTGAATCATGCCAATCTCCTTGGGTCCACACTACTGATGGCTGGTGCATTATTCAATCCGAACTTCAGGGCGAATCGTCCGAGACCTATACACCCGAGCCTATGATACCAGCACCGCCACAACGACGCGGGGACACTATCGCTGCCTCTATCCCTACAGGCGGAGCGTGCGAACCCCCCTGGATCCGTACTAAGGATGGCCAGTGTTTCTTCGATCCAAATTATCAACGTGAAGATCCCTACCAGAACTTGTTGTCCCAAAATCGGCATCCAAGACGAAAACGACGGGGTAGGTTTGTGAGTGAGAAGCGTGATGCTGCCTCTAGTTGGCAAGCCGATTCGTGTGAGCCTCCTTGGGTTCTTGGTCCTGATCATAGGTGTACCTATTTCCCACCTGGGTATGTGGACGACACAAAACAATCAAATGCCACAATACAAGCAAATGCCACAATACAAGCAAATGCCACAATACAATCAAATGCCACAGTACAATCAAACGTCACAGCACAACCAACCATCATAGATAAACCAGCTGTTACTGAAATCGCCCACTGTTACAACGATGCTGAAGGACACCTTCGCTGCGTTAAACCTTTGGGGAGGGATAAGCAACTCTCATCAGTACACCAGCGTCGAGGATTCTGGCCCCTCGATTGGGTCCCACAAACATCAAGCGACTGCAATCGTTTTGTCGGAAACACATACGCGCACCACCAATGTTTACAGGCGGTCAGGAATAAAAACATCGGCCTGAAATTAATCATGGCCTTCCTCCTCCTCGCAGGCTTTGGTTCTCTCGTCTTCCTTGTCATCACATGTGTCAATCGTGCCTCGCGTCCTAAAGCCCAACCTTTCAAGCAGGTGAATGGAATTGTGGATGCGAATGGAGTGACGCAACATGCTACCTCTATGTGTGGGAATGGTACGTGGAATCATAATGGGAATGGGAATAGGAATGTAAACAGGAATGGGAATGGGAATGGGAATGGGAATGCGAAACCAATGAATGGAGAGCGATGTGCTCGAGGTCCTCCCGCCTATGATCCCTTGAGACTGGCGAGTCTAGATCCTTCGGACAGTTTGGTGGCTTGTTCCCGCGATCGCAATTGCGCGAGTGGGAGCTCGGGTACTCATGGGACGGAAATTAGTTGGATTCGTCGGTTGTGTAATCGCTGTTTTAAGAGTCGGAGTGATTCGATTTCGGAACCGGCGCAAGCGCCGTCGCAGGGGATGCTGGAGAATGGGGGGTTGGGAGTGAGGGGGGTTGGTTCTCGTGGGGTTGGGGTTGGTGGGCATAGGATTGATACGCTTAGATTGCCGAGTGCAAATTTGGCGACGGTTAGGAGGGCGAGTGGGTTGGGGCTTGGTGAGGAGGAGGGATGTGTTGGGAGTGGGAGTGGAAGTGGGAGTGGAAGTGGGAGTGGGAGTGGGAGGGGGCAGAGTTCTGAGAGTGCGGAGACGGTGGTGGTTGGGAGTGATGGGGGGTGTGTTGGGGGTCGGGGTTGCGGAAGTGGAAGTGGAAATGTTGGGTTGGGTAGTGCGGGTTTGTCTAGGGTTATGTTGATGCAGCATGGGAATCTTAGTGGTGATACGGTTGTTGGAGCGGAAGCTGCGGTGTTGGGGTGTGGAGGTGGAGATGGAAGTGGATTCGGAGATTTGAAAAAGGGATGCTCGAAGTCTGGTGATTTGAAGGTGCAGTTTGAGGAAGTGCGGGGACAGGAGGAGGTTACGGTTTGGTGGGGGATTGAAGGGGCTGAGGCTTTGGGGGCGCAGGGGATGGAGAGGGTGGAGGGGGGAAAGGAAAATGAGGGGGAGAATAAGGAGAATGAGAGAAATGAGAGGAATTTCAGTATCGTTTGTGTTAGTGGTTGTTAAGGTTAAGAGGTATATGTGGATATGGAGGCGCGAATAAGTATAGCTTGGAGAGAGATTGCTTTTCTATCATTCGTTATTCATCGTCGGCGATGAATTGGGTTGTCGGTGGTTTACTTTACGGTACTTTATATTGTTATCAGAGGGGGCAGGCAATAGAAGGAAGGGGTTTAGAGGATGGGATGAGGTGGAAGAAACTCGTCACTTTCGCTCGTTTTATGGAAGGATTACTCTCTTCTCACTAGTAGGATGGTTTTTGGTTTTTGTGTTTTAGTTTTGTTTTCTTTTTGGTCATTCGTTTAGATACCTAATTAGTAGGTAGATAGGTTTATTGGGCTCATGGAAATGCTAGATACTAGCTAGCTGTTGAATCGAAATGAATTTTCAGTCCTTTACTCGGGCGCTGCCGCGCTGGCTCACTTGGTTTATAGGCGAGACTGGCGAGTAGATATACTTTGATGCTGGTGTGATTGGTATGGATGGTCTGGCTGGTTGAGTAGTTAATTAATCATGGTACTGTACTGTAGTGATCCCCCACCAATCTCTCATCCTCTCCCTCCCCCTCTCTCTCTCGCCACACCACACCACCACACTAAACCACCCCCT
>NGKG01000028.1:305710-352984 GCA_002162505.1 Myriosclerotinia scirpicola | reverse complement strand
GAAGGATGCAACATCCGTGCCATTTTGATCCTTCGTTATTGTGTGGTACGGCAAGAGCCGCCACCAGGAATTGAGAATCGGTGAGGGTTTGCACGAGCGAGGAGAGGAAGGGGGTTAATTGTGTGGTATGTGTCGTGTTGGGTTTACTGATGATGATATCGATATCCCCCGAAGTTTTGGCGCCCCGACGATAGGAACCACCGATTGTGATTTCGATTTCTGGATCGAGGCTTTGGGCAGTATCGGTTACGTATTTCCCCAGCGCCGTGACCTCATCGCGAGGAATCCGGAGTTGTAGATCATCGTAATGTTCTATGCCGATGATTTGGCTGGGGGTAAGTTTGATATTCTTCTTGAGATCCGAGAAGGTGCGATGGCCTTGGGAAATCCACTTGGAGGCGAGTTTAAAGTTGACTCCGTAGATACCCATGAAGAGTTTGAGGATTTTATCGGCGGGTTCTGCTTCTGCGTGTTCGAGACGACGGAGTCGGCCTGTGAGGACGATTTCTTCGATTTTTTGGGCGATGCGTTGGCCGATTTTGGGGATGATGATGGCTTCGTCGTAGGTGCGGATGAGGGTTGGTTGGTGTTTGAGTTGGCCGCACGCTTGAAGGTAGGAGCGAGTACGCCATTGATCGCCGATTCTTTCGTAGTAGTCACGCATTCGCGAAAGGATTGCGATGGTACGTTCGTTGGGATTGGGTCCGTCGGAAGCTGTTCCGCCGGTCATGCATTGGAAGTTACTTAGGCTTCCTTTTCCTGTGGGAACTGCTCGTCGGGCTTTGGTGGGTGCTTTCAAAGGTGAGTGGCGACCATCATCAGAGTCGGATTCATCAATAGTATTATCACATTCGCTGAAAGTTGATGCTAAGTCATCGTCGGAATTGTCGTGGTCAAGAACACCTTCAGTTGCCCTGGCTAGTTCAATAGCTTCATTCAGTATACCAAAGTCGGCTTGTTTTGGATCAAAAGAAGACTCTTCAACTAAAGAGTTAGGATGTTCTTGTCGTGATTCTTGTTCAGACATTAGAACCATTGGAGATAGAACTGGATTAACGATTGGTAATGATCGTTGACTTCGCTCGGGTGTTTCTTTCGGAGGCACATATTCCCACTTCTTAGGCTTATTATTAGGAGCTTTCAATTGAAGAGATTTATCCGACTGCTGTGACTCTGATGGTACCAGAATCTGTTCCTTTTCGATAACTGCATCAGGATCCTTGACCAGATATTTCTTACCAGATGGATCATAGAGATATCTTTGTTCGATGCAATCCAATAGCCACTCTTCATTAACCATGCTGGCTCCTACAGGGAGAGATCCGAGATAGGTCATAACATCTTTGTGTGTTAAGCTGTTGTCAACGATAAGATGTGTGATAGGCTCGTTCACCTCTCTAACCCATATTGCGCCGCGCTCCCTTGATTTGGTGATACGAGCACGTCTGATGGGAGATGTATCATCGTTAGGAAGAAAGAAAAACTTGAGTCCGTTGAAAACCCGATTCTTTTCAGGGACAAGCTTGAGAGGTTTCTCCTTCTTTGTGGTAGCTTTTTTCGCGGCCCCTTTATTAAGGGTATCCCCCTTCCTCTTTTTGCTAAGCATCGATGCGATTCCTGTACTATTAGTAAGAACCAAGGTAGCTGATGTTGGATTTGATATGCTCCGTCGATCTATTGTTGGTCTTTTGGTTGAACTGTCTGCACTTCTTAAGGGTGACGAAGTTTCCTTTTCCAAGGAACTACTTGCAGAAATCGTAGCACGGGTTTCGCTTCGAAGACCAGATCGTTTACGAGGCGACTTGAACGATCTTTCCGGCGTATCATTAATTGTATCCTTTGCCGTACTTACAATTCCTTTTGGCTCTGAGTGACTTCGTTGTAAAGTGGGAACATTTTTAAGAAGCGGTTTATATACCTTTCGAGGTGGTAGCACATTGAGTTCCTTAGATAAGGGAGGTAACCAACTTTGCTCCTTTTGTGATGGATGATCCAAAATGGGTTTATTGCATTTTTTCAAAAATTCTCGAGATTCATTCGGGCTTCCATTAGAATCTGAATCTGAATCTGAATCTGAATCATTTAAGGCATAGAGCTGATCAAAAAAGCTAGTCTTATCTGCCTATTTCTGATGTCAGATGAGAAGTTTTGGAGTTTGATGGCTTTTACTTACCATGATACGGAGCAAATGGCAATGCGAAGTCGAAGTCAGAGAGTTTCAAGGTTATGTTTGTAGCTCTCATGAAAATTGAAGATAGCCAGAGGTGATACAGCAATGGATGTCTCAAAGTTTAATGTTATGTTATGGATTTCTTTGTTTGAATATAATATCATGCTTGTTGCTTGTTGCCAAGGGAAATTGACACTAGTGACCTGACTAAGGAGTACCCGACCAGGCTAGAACTACCGGTCCGTTCCCCTTCAGCAAAACAATTTATAAGAACCTTAGAAGACTGTACAACTCCAACCTCAACTCCAAATCCGACTCCAACAATACGATTTATATTACTACCTAGTATTTTCTGAATATTTCTGGGTCATTTGAAACCTAACACCTCAGTTCGACTTCCTCTTCAGTACCAGCATCACATTTCCAAGATCTCAAGTTGAGTTCATAGGATTCCCTCAGGATTGCTTACTCCCGAGAGAACTTATCGATATCATTTTCACAGTATTGATCCGATCATGATGAATTCCTCGAAAGAATTTCCTCAATTCTCTGAATTGCCTTTGGAGTTAAGAGTCCAGATATGGGAGCATGTTGCCTTTCGTAAACGCATTTTGGAGTTGAATTACTGCATCGTCGAGAAGAAATTTGTCAATTTTGGTCCACCTCCAGCAATACTTCATACGAATAGAGAATCTCGTGAGGTTGCTCTTCGCTTTTATAATATGTCCTTCGGTACGGATAAGCAATTAGCGGATATTTACTTCAATCCAGTTTGCGACACTATATATCTCAGTTCAAGGCAGTATGTGGACGAAGTTACGGCTATTGCAAAGCATTTTTCTATTCAATCACCATCGCTACCATACCAACATCAAATCCAGTCAATTGCTCTAGCTGAGAAATTTTGGGGCGAATCTCGTCACAGTCTTCCATTTCGTCTTTCTGATGCTTTGGGAAATATTACCAGATTCCGTTTGGCCTTTCCTCACTTGAGAAAGGTCATACTGGTCAGAGGAGTACCAAGTGAAGAAGAAGTTGATTCGTGGGATCGATATTCAGGCATAACTTTGTCGAAGTCAAATATGGAAGAATTAGAAGATGATATTTTGGAAATTGTTATAATGGCATTTGCAGAAGATACGAAGACGCGACCGGAGGAAATAGTAGAGGTCATGGTGATGGAGCACCCTCAGGGAAGATGAGATTTTCATTTATGATTGTCTGTTCTCTGGTAGCCTGTGGTAGGACAATTATCCTTGCGTTTTAAGCAACACCATGTGAATATCATGCAAGCACTTGTCCGTTCGGCTTATGGTATATCGTTTATTCTATTGGCCATAGATTCACCAACTCTTTCTATGCAGAGTTTCAAGTTTCAACTCCTGGCAAAATGCATAACAGTCTCGGTGTAACGGCTCATATGCCAGATAATCTATACCTTGCATATTTACCAGGCAGTATTTGGAATCTGCAGGCAACATACAAACGTGAATCGAACTGGCCTGCAGCTGCAGAGTTTGGCAGTTTTCGAATCTATCAATCCATCGAGAGTCGAAAGATTGGTTAGAATGGTGTGGATTTGGAGAGATCAATTTAAGTGTCATAATCAATGAATGTCTCGACACATTTTATCCATTATCAGGATGGAAAAGGCTGGTAGCAATCCAAGCAAGCGTACGAAGACAGATGAACAGATGAACAGAGAATTAGATGAAATACACTAACCCCGCATTGTGATTTATTATCCGGTGTTCTCCACCATCTCCACCATATACAGGGGGATGAAAATGTATGATTGTTCTATCAGCAAAGTACATTTTCAGTCGTACAGGTGGGTGTCTATTGCAATTTGCCAGGCAAAATACATATGCAGGACTTTATGACTTTCCACAATAGGTACTTAACTCCGATAACAGATTACGCGTAACAATTAACTCATACTTGGAGAAGCCTGTGCCAACTGTTGGTTGCTGCTGGTATTTGGAAACATTGGAGGGGGGCTTGGTCGAAATCAATTAAAAACATGCTGGTCCTGGGCTGGGATATTGCTTCAGCTTCACTTCCCATGTCTGTCTGTATTCTGTGGACTAGAAACTCCTTCAATGGTGGGCAGGTTTGGAATTTCGGTACGCTATTTCGACCCAGAGGATTGGGAATTATTTCCTGACGTACAGGTGGAAAATACAGATTGAAATCACTCTTTTGCTTCATTCGTGGATTTTCTCAATATGACATTGTCCGCTTGCATCGATCAGCTTTTCTGGGGTATGGAGGATTGCAGTTGTAATCAGCCAGCCAATGTTGGGAAGTCCCAATCAATTGGTCGAAATCAGGTCCTGGCTCAGGCTGGCTGTTCTTCCTCTCGCCCGCTTGCCGTTTAAAGTTTCTTGGGCGTAAGCTTCAAGGGGGGATACACTGGGATAGTGGGGGTGCGGGAAATGACATTGTAGGTTCTCATCCTTGCTTCATCGGAGCAAGTGCATCATATATATACAACCGCAAATTGCTTGACATGCGATCCTCACACCATTGGGTTGCTTGAAGCCTGGTAAGAAGATGTAAGAAGCTCTAGCGGTCGATCTTCTCTCCTCCATTTTAATTGACATTCTCTCCATTCTTTGTTGTAGGTTTTCTTTCTTATCAATATCAAGATCGAAATTATAATCGGAAAGGCTGGGACTAGTCGACCACAATGGCGAGATTCATGGCGGATAAGACGAGAGTGTACAATTGGTAAGGCTTGCAATACCCCTTTGACAATAACAGAGACCTGACGCTACATAGGTATATCTCGCTTGTCGCGGCATCTTGTATGGTACTTTATGGTTATGATGCCTCTGTATATAATTCCGTTCAAGGTTCGAAAAATTGGGTGGCTTACTTCAACAATCCGGTATGCTTTCGCCCCCAAGTGTAGGAGTTCCAGGCTAATGGGAGATCAAAGGACACCGAGAAGATTGGTGCCGTCAATACTGCCTACACTGTCGGGGCTATCATCGCGGGTTTCTTTCTTGGTGGCCCAATAGCAGATTGGCTTGGTAGAAGATGGGGTATGGCAATTGGTTGCTTTGTGACTGTCGTCGCTACATTTATTCAAACCTTCTCTCCTCGAGGCCAGCTTGGATGCTTTATCGCAGGGCGTGTTCTTATTGGCCTTGGTCAGGGTGTTGCATTGAGTATGTTGTTTCAAGTGCCCTTATGACCTCTTCACTAACACTGATATACAGCTGCCGGACCTGTTTATATCGGCGAGCTGGCACCACCGGAGATAAGAGGAAAGATCATGACTTTCTGGCAAATGTTCTATTCGGTTGGATCGTTCATTGCCTACTGGATCAACTATGCTTGTCAAAAACATGTTAAGAAGTTAGGAGAATGGGGTAAGACTATCAGCTCTTTGCTTTCACATTCTTCAATGTTCAGATTTGTCCGAACATCTCATCTCGTGTAGCCTTTCGTCCCTTTTGTTCCTCAATACAGATCAGGCCATCTCTCACTCTCAGAGAGTACTTTCATGACAAACCAAAAAACTAATGCCCCACCCCTCAGATTGGAAAATGGTCGTAATCTTCCAAATGCTCGTCCCCATCATCATCCTCACCCTCCTCCCCTTCATCCCCGAAAGTCCCCGCTGGTACATCCAACACGGCGGCCAAGTCGACGCCGCCCGCGCAGCTCTCCGTCGTGTGCGTGCAACCGAACAGGACGTCGAAGACGAAATCCTCGTTATTCGCGAAGCGCTCGAGTTTGAAAAGGAAGCTATTTCTTCCTCCTATTCTGCACTCTGGAAAGATCGCTCCGTGCGGAAACGTCTCATACTAGCTTTCGTATTGAATATCGGTCAGCAGCTTACGGGACAGGGAACTCTCAATACATATAGTACTGCGATTTATAAAAAGGTGTTTCCGGAGGCTAGTACCATTGCATTGATCAATGCGTTGAATGCTACGTTTGGGATTATCTTCACGCTCAATGCTGTATGGACGGTCGATCGCTTTGGACGCAAATTCCTTCTCATTGTGGGCGCAATAGGTATGTCGCTTTGTATGTTGATCGTCTCGCTGGTCGGCACCCAGACGCCGAATGTGGGAGCCCATGGCGATTCCAAGACGCAACCGGTGGGCATTGCGATAGTGTTCCTGCTGTTCCTGTTCATATTGTTCTACAAGCCGAGTTGGGGGGCGACGGTGTGGATTTGGACCGCGGAGGTTTTTAGTATGAATGTTAGGGCTCAGGCGGTGGGTATGTCGAGTCAGATGCAAAAGTAAGTTTAACATTTGTGTCTTTTGGTCTTGTCGATTGAGATGAGATCTTTGATTGCTGATGATATGATTAGTGTGGCAAATTCCATATTCCAACAGTTCTTCCCGACCTTCCTGAAGAATCAAGGCTTGTACGTCTCCCCCCCCCCTTCTCCATCTTCTTCACTAAACCAACTAACACCCCCTCCTCACAGCAAAACATTCTACTTCTTCTTCAGCATGAACATCTTCCTTGCCCTCTACGTCTGGTTCCTGATCCCCGAGACGAAAAAAGTATCGCTCGAAGAAATCGATGTGCTTTTTGGTGGTTCGAATCATGCAGAGAAGGGTGGGAATATGTTGCAGCAGGATGCGCAACATGCTGGCTTGGGTACCAGTAATGTGGTTATTGTTGGAGGTGCTGGAGGGGGGAATGCGGTGGAGATGGGGGGTGTGGGGAAACAGAGGGAGAGGGAGGAGGTTAGGGAGGTGGGGAAGACGGGGAAGACGGGGGAGTTGAAGGGGGAGGAGATTAGGTAGATCAGGTAGAGGATTAGGAAGAGCAACAGGGACTAGGAGGGATTTAAAGGGGCGAATGTGGCGAATTGGGGTGGGATTTGGCATTAGGATTGGGATTAGTCTTGGATTGATTTGGTAAGGTATGTATTGCACAGGATGGACTCAATGGCTGGCTGTTGTCCGGACCAGCAAAGAAAGCTGCTTATTTTCGTCTTCTATACCCACGTCATCATGGTAATAGTTATAGGTGTAACTAGGGTGAGTTTAGGCCCCAAAATATAATTGTTCAATATCGGATTTACATTCTCGAATTCAAATAAATTGACCACAATTAATCCAAACAAATCTTCTGGAGATGATAACGTGAAACTATTTACTCCTTGGGCTCAGGTTTAACGACAATCGTCGGCAAATCCTTTATATCTACATGCTCCTGAGTTCCCAAATCTACTACCCTCACTGCTTCTACCCCTACGATCCCTTCCTTTAGCGCCATGAATTTCAACTCAACTTCGTAGCATGCTGATGGTGCAAGTGGTCCTACGCGGGTATCTGTGCTCAGACATACAACTTCGCTTGACTCCATGGCGGAATTTCGTTGCATGGCGTAGATTATGTTATCATCAAGGACAGCATCCGCAACCTTTGGATCTCGTCGTGCACTGCCGTGTCCGGCGGAAGGAGGGCGTGTTATACGAGCTTCAGTTCGACGACGTTTCGGCAAGACAAGGAGAGCAAGTTTGCGCGGTCGGTCGGATCGATTCACTATGAAGATGGACCATATGAAAGGGTGGCCTGGATAGATAGGAGATGTAGATGGGGAGGAAAACGTCATAGTAACGCCAAAATCCGGGACAGAATTTTGGGGCCGATGAGGAGGGCGTGCAGGGGTAGTAGCTTCGACAGTTGGAAGAGAATCGGGATGGTTGAGTGCTAGGGAGGATATTGTTGGGATACTGTCAAAGGTTGCACCGATAGACAACGCAGAGGGACGCTTAGGACGTTGAATAGGTTTCGTAGGCTGACCGTAGCCATTATTAATTGGAGGTGTAAAATCTAAGGATGTAGACCATTGCATCAAGATCTGTGGTTTACAGATAGCAGTGACATTCGCTGTGGCGGCGATGGAAATATCGATGGTTCGAATTTGAGACGTAATTGTAGCGTCAATGTCATCAGGCAATATTCGATAGAGAAAGCTAATATCGTCTTGAGGTCGACAATTAACTGGGAGGACTAAACCAGGAATTTGATTCAAATCTTGGACTTCTCCACCATGGACCGTTATTTTGATATCTGTGATACTGATGTCACAGTTCACAAAAGGAGTAATATCAACATCGAGCGAAGCTATTACAGAAGTATTGTTGGGTGTACCATTTGGCCTAGAATACCGCACACGGGCATTTATAGCTGGATATACTTTAATGGATTGCCGTGAGATATTCTTCAGAGGACGAGCTAAGTCGCGAGCGATTTGCGCTGCTGGTGCGACTCTTGCGACTCGTAGTGCAGACAGTCGGGGTTTGATGCCTTTGAGATACGCATCGCTACTGAAAGCTTCAAGAAGATTCAACCCAGATGGTACCTGACTTGGGAGATATTCCTGTCGCAATATATTCGTATCAACCTGCTCAGCTGCTTTGAGATTCGCTGTTGCCGCGAATACTACGGAAGGGTTCTGTAGACGTAGCCGTGGTCTTGCAAGGAATGCAGATAATTTCCATATCAAAAGTATATGACCATCGTTATTGGCGTCATCAGCCTCATCTGAGCCTTGTACGACTATCAATGGCTCATCGGTGTCTTGTACAGAACCCTTGTATATAAGCTCACGCCCCGACGAGCTATCATGATGCTCGGCATTCGCATTTACAACCTGAGCTTCCAAATTTATTATAAGTCTGTTGAGATAGGATCGAAGAGATCGTTCGTCAAAGTAGGGGGTTTGTAGGACGATATAAATATTAACGGTTTCATCTAGGATCTACGAATGAGTAAGATAGAGAGCTTCTTCAGTAACTCGGAAAACAAACCAAAATAAAGAGCATGCCTTTGAGGAATGGCAGCTAATGGAGAACCACTGCCATCGTCGAGCTTTTCTACACTGCCACTCAAGGCCTCCTCTATATTCAAATCGCTAGCCAACGGAATGATTGTGTCCAAAATCGAGCTTTCGGTGAACTCCAAGCTCCCCCGGGGAACTGGCTCCTCTTGCGATTCTTCCATCATCGTGAGTGAGGTTCAAAAGAAACATAAATTGAGTAAATTGTTGCTTTATATATTTCTGTATCGCATGATTTGCCCCGAATAACCGTCGAATAAGTGAATGTGTGATATTAGAACGTTACAAACTTGAAAGGGGAGTTCGTAGTACCTACAACAACTTCCGTACCTGGAAACGCGCTAAATAGTGGCCGAGCAAAACCGCGAACCTTTTTTCGGAATTGACAATGCGATGTTCACTTCATCCGCGTCTTTGGTAATATACAACCACGAATTCGCTTTTTAGCCTTCAGTACCATCAAGATGAACGGAATTAATGGAAACGCAGCTGCCCCTGCGCTCTGGCAAGAGGCACGAAATTCAGATGGACGAGTTTATTACTACAATACTATTACAAAAGCGACGCAATGGACCAAGCCAGAAGATTTGATGACAGCTGCAGAGGTATATTTCATGCGTCCTTACGATCAACTGTGGTGTAGTTTTTACTGACAATTTATGTAGCGTGCGCTATCGAATCAACCTTGGAAAGAATATACGGCAGAAGGGGGAAGGAAATACTGGTATAACACTGAGACGAAGCAAAGCTCATGGGAAATGCCGGATGTATACAAGGAGGCAATGTCCAAAGAGGCGGCTTCGCCGGCAGTTGCTGCTGCATCGTAAGTCTTCTATGGGAAATGCAAATATTCTGGTTCTAACTTTGATATCATCAGTGTGCCAACCTTCGTCGCAGGAGGTGCCTTTGCGGCCTCCACGTATGAACAATTCCGAGACAGAGAACCTTTAGGAGAAGCTCGTCAAATTGCATATGGCAATGATGTTAACGGAAGCCGTGCCCAAGCTTTTGTACCTGCTAACAATGATCCCGATTACTCTACTTTCGAGGAAGCAGAAGCAGCTTTCCTCAAGCTTCTAAAGAGAAATAATATTAAACCTGATCTTACGTGGGAAGAAGTTATGCGATCTATTATCAAGGACCCTCAATACCGAGCGCTCAAAGATCCCAAGGACCGAAAAGCTGCGTTTGAGAAGTATGCTGTTGAGGTTCGCTTGCAAGAAAAGGATCGTGCAAAGGAGAGGCTTGAGAAGCTCCGTTCTGATTTTGCTACCATGCTGAGAAGTCACCCAGAAATTAAACATTACACTCGTTGGAAGACAGCTCGACCAATTATTGAAGGAGAGACCATTTTCCGCTCTTCGAACGACGATGTTGAAAGACGTCAATTATTTGAAGATTACATCATTGAACTTAAGAGGGCGAATATGGAAAAGGAAGCGACAACGAGGAAAGCCGCGATGGACGATCTCGTTGATCTTTTGAAAGGATTGAATCTCGAACCATATACAAGATGGTCAGAAGCACAAGGTATCATCCAGTCAAATCCACGTTTCCAAGGTGATGAGAAATTTAAGACACTCAGCAAATCGGACATGTTGACTGCATTTGAGAACCACATAAAAACTGCCGAGAAGACTTTCAATGATGTTCGACAGCAACAGAAGACCCAAAAGCTAAGGAGAGAACGTCAGAACCGAGACCGCTTCACAGGTCTTTTACGAGAACTCAAAGCTGGTAACAAAATCAAGGCAGGATCAAAATGGAGTCAAGTACATCCTTTGATTGAAGATGATGACAGGTACGTTGCTATGTTGGGTCAATCAGGATCAACCCCTCTTGACCTATTCTGGGACATGGTTGAGGAAGAGGAACGCGCATTGCGTGTCTTGCGAGGTGATGTTTTGGATGTCCTTGATGTAAGTTGAGTAAATTTTCAATGCGATCGAACCCCGCTGACCACTTTCCAGGATAAACGGTTTGAAATCCAGCAAAAGACTTCGTTTGAAGAGTTCCTAGCATTGATGCAGACTGATCGAAGAACTGCTAACATTGATCGAGACTCATTGTTGCTAATATTTGAACGCGTCAGTAACTTTTCATTGCTACAAGCTTCATTAGCTAACCATTAAGATAGTTACGTGAAAAGATTTCTCGGAGACATGAAGATGACAAGCATCAAGCAGAGCGCCATCAACGCCGAGCTGTGGATAACTTGAGATCATACATTAAGCATCTCGAACCACCTGTTCGAATTGGCGATGAATATGAAAGAGTTCGCTCCCGTTTTGAAGGATCAGATGAATACCTGGCCATAACAACGGAAGACCTCCGACGCTCTGCTTTCGATAAGGTAATTCGCCGGCTGAAAGATAAAGAGGAAGATGCCGAGAAGGATCGAACCAAGCGCCGGGATAGATCTTCAGTCGATCGTCCGACCCACAAAGACCGCGAACGAGAGCGAGGCCACCGCGGCTCCACTCGTCATGATAGGCGTAGCCGCTCGCCAGAACCTGATGCATATGAAGCAGACAGACGAAAGGCTATTGCAGACCGCGAAAAGAACTACCGAAAAGGCGGTATGGCTGATACCTTACTTTCCCCAAGTCGTCGTGATAGGCGTGATCCTGATATCCATGATCGTGACCGCGACCGCGATAGACTGATGCGGGATCGTGATCTCGATAAACCTCGCAGTAGACGAGAAGATCCCTTGGGTCATTACGAGCGAGAAAGGAGAGACCGTGAGGATGAGAGAGAGAAGCTCTACAGAAGACGCGGGGATCCTCGAGGTAGCATCGATGAGTTGCCTTATGGCGATGATAGATCTAGTGTACCCAGAAAGAGAAGAGAAAGTGAAGCGGATGTTCGTAGGGATAGTAAGGTTCGTCGCATCTTCTGATGGGTTGTTACCATTACCCATCCAAAATTATTGTCTATACATTCAAAACTAACATAAACCCCCAAAACAGAGAACCAGGAGAGAAAACACACCTAAACAACGTGAGCGCACCCCAGTTCCCCCACGTGAACGGCGTCACAGGACTAGGACACCACCTGCCGCGAAACCACCTGCCAAGGAAGACCCTGCTGTCCATTCGGGTAGCGAAGAAGGCGAAATCGAGGAAGAATAGAGGATCAAATTGGACCTCTCTTTTATGGTCAAGGTCATCATGCACCGATCAAATTGAAGAAATTTCGCCATATCTGTACGTATCCGCACGCACCGTACTTCTATTTTTGGCTTGATGATATCGGCAAGCAGGCAGTTTACGACCAGATCCTATGGGATTCAAATGCAGCAAACGCGGTGTAATGCTCGAATTGAGCAACGGAAAAGACAAGAAATGAAGCGGAGGTGAAAGAAAGTGGGAAACGGAGAGTGCATGAAAAATTCGGTGTGTATTTTTTTCTACTAATTACTTATTGACTTTTTGCTCAATATCCTTTCCGCGAAATCACGTTCAGATTTCATCAAGTATGTAAAATAATAAGAATATACCAAAGCCATGTTCTTTGAATTGAATTGCAAATACATTGCATCTTTCTTCGCCTTCAAATTGCCATCCGTGCAAATAATTTCACCCATCTTGACGACAGTCATCCAAATTCATCCGTTGCCCCTCAATCTACTTTGATAAATCACCCTATGCATCATATATCCATCAAATTTTGGCGATCATCAAAGTAGGACCAGTCAATGGGAGGATAGACTGTCGTCGCCCTTGTTAGCCGCCCGGATCATCCTGGTCGGAGGAGCCTTCCTCTATCACCATGCCCTTCCCATCACTTTTTCCAGGCTCCTGAAATGCCGATCCCATAACGCCATGCAATGCATCTTTTGGAAATGAATCATTCTCGAAGACCTCTTCAACTAGTAGCAGCTTTGTCGTCTTCGTCCAAGAAGAACTGAATAATAGTTAGTAAGGGGAAACGTGACATATCAGCAATTGATACTTACATAGTTGCCGTTCAACTTCTGCTCCTGGTCCAACTGGGAGTTGAGCTTGTTGATACGAGGTCTGTAATTACTTGGATCACGACGGAAGGTAACATCAAGGTTCTTCAAGAACTTGTTGCATCCAGTGAGTAGTGACTCGGGAGTATTGGCGCGAGCATCGATACCAGGCTGGCCGTCGAAGACAATGACACGATCGGCGAGATAAGTGGCCATGATGAAATCATGCTCGACGATGAAAGCGGTCTTCTTTGCGTGCATGATGAATCTCTTAATGACACGGGCAGCAATGATACGCTGCTCGGAATCGAGGTAGGCCGATGGCTCGTCAATGAGGTAAATATCGGCAGGGATACCAAGTGCAAGCACGATAGCTACACGTTGCAATTCTCCTCCGGACAAGGTCTTGACTTCTTGGTCGATAAATTCTTCGAGCTTTAAAGGCTTGACGACGTCGGTTTGGAATTGGGGGTTGAGGAAGGCAGTCTTAATTTTCTTGAAGAACAATTGTCTGACAGTTCCCTCGAACTTAGGCGTAATCTTTTGGGGCTTCATGCTGACCTTCATTCCTGGAACCTTTTGATTGCCATCGGGCTGGGTGGCACCAGCGAGCATCTTACAGAAAGTGGTCTTGCCAGTACCGTTCTCTCCCATCATGACAACAATTTCGGAATCGGTGAAATCTCCTGCCTCGATGGACAAGTGGAAGTTGCCAAGAGTCTTTTCCATGGCTGGATATTGGAATGCCCGAGATCTGTCTGCCATGAACTCATCGGCCGCCTCGGCAATCTTGAAAGTCAAAGACTCCTCTCGGAATCGCAAGTTCTCGGTTGGAATATTACCATCCAAAAAAATATTGATACCTTCTCTGACAGAGGCCGGGAGGGTCACAACACCGTAGACTGCGGGCTTTCCGTACAGAACGCAGATGAAATCCGACAAGTAATCCAACACTGAAAGATCGTGCTCAACGCAAATAACGTAATCGTCAGGTCGCAACAATGATCGAATGATCTGAGCGGCGCTAAGACGCTGCTTTACATCCAAGTAGGAAGATGGCTCATCGAACATGTAGCTATATTGTAGTCAGTAAAAATTTATTTGGAAGCTCTGTGAACACCACTTACACATCGGCTTGCTGTACACAAACAGTCGCAATAGCAAATCTTTGTAATTCTCCACCGGATAAAAGATTAACATCTCGGTCCATGATGTGGTTCAATTCTAAGGTACCGTCAGCAGTGCCAAAAAATACAATCCGATATCAAAACATACCCAAAATATCGCAGACCTCCTTAAAGTTATCCATTGTTGCAACACCTTCAATCAAACCTCGCACCGTCTTATCTGGTCCCTTGATTGCTCTTGGAATCCTGTCGACATATTGGGGCTTCACAATCGCTTTCAAATCATCTTCCAAGATCTTGGTGAAATAGTCTACATTGGTGTAAGCGCATATCGGTAATCATGAGGACTTTGAGTGACATACTTTGCAATTCAGAACCACGGAAGTATTTGATAACATCTTGCCAATCGGGTGGATTGTCATATCTACCCAAATTTGGCTTCAATTTTCCACTGAGAATCTTGAGTGCTGTACTCTTTCCAATACCGTTGGAACCGACCAATCCCAAAACTTGTCCTGGACGTGGTGTAGGCAATCGATGCAACTTGAAACTGTTGGCAGAGTATCGATGAGTTACGTGAGACTCCAAATTTGTCGGCAGATTGATAATATTGATAGCACCAAATGGGCACTTCTTAGGACAGATACCGCATCCAATGCAAAGATTCTCAGAAATAAAAGCGATTTTCGACTCGGGGGTAACTTCAATACAAAGGCGACCACTTCGAACAACAGGGCAGGATTTCTTGCACTCTTGTCTGCATTTCTGTATAGATATGATTAGCAACTTGCAGAATATTCCGATAAGCTTCAATGAGTAAGTATATTTACCTTTGGCTTGCACTGTTCAGATGGTGGATATCGTCAGTAACATTCACATGGCGGGGTATATGGTGGGGCAGGGCTCAAAGCAGAATTTGTCGCACCTTGTCAGTACTGATGATAGCGATACTAGAGACAAGAAGATTAGCAAATTGGGCAAAATGTAGATGTTGACTGTCTGCAGAGATGTGACGCCAGGGTGATACTATGCCATGGGCTACATACCGAGTAAGTTTGTCAGACATCTTGGGATGCTGTTGCTCTCACCGAGCACTGAAAATTTGTGGTTGAAAGAAAAAATTGTCAAAGTATCTGGAGAATCAGTAGGTGAATGAATGGTAGAGTAGAATTGATGAGCT
This sequence comes from Myriosclerotinia scirpicola, assembly GCA_002162505.1. Lineage (NCBI taxonomy): Eukaryota > Fungi > Ascomycota > Leotiomycetes > Helotiales > Sclerotiniaceae > Myriosclerotinia > Myriosclerotinia scirpicola. Next base: position 337,724 of record NGKG01000028.1, on the reverse strand, counting down.
GGTACCGGTACTTCTTTATATCCAGTGCAAGATTTAAATGATGCAGAGCAGATAAGTTGAAATGGGTAGAAGGTCGTATTTTAGCTTGATGTGATGAAAGATTATTAAAAAGTGTAACTTGGTGTTCCAAGGTTGGATTGGATTGGATTGAATAGGATTCCAAGGTTGTGTTTGAAATTCGATTATTACACAGTTAATATCATTGGTTAGTCCCATGATAGTAGTAGATGTAGCCTCTAACCTGGCTCATAGTGTACTTCGTAGAGATGAATATAATAAATAGATCACACCAAAATTGCTCACTATCTTTAAAATTGTATATAAATTCAATCAATCAATATTTTGAGATAAAATTAAGATCAAACTATCTGCCTCCTCTTTAGATATAATTATAGTTAATTCGAAATGATCAAATACATTTTCTATAATAATAGTAAATTTTACATTGAAAAGAAGGACCACCAGACTGCCGTTTTTTTAGTACAGCTCAATTCATACTCATCCATAACTTTAAGCCGTGAGCCCGGTTGAAGTCCGGTCTTTCATCACGTGATATATACACTAAGATCTGCGTTTCTGCTCGGTTATTACGGCGACCTCACTTTCTATTCTTGCAACCCACCCATTGCTCATGTTCATCATTTGGTTGTAAACCTTCATAACCGCTCTCTCCATTTTTAACGTCCGAAATCTCCAACATCACAATACTATCTAACTTTATACTCTTCATTTCACCGATTGTGTCTTAATTCCTTGCATTCAAGGGGAGCCTTTTTAAATATGGCTTGTAAGTTTCCCAGTTCTCTCACAAATTTCGCTCAAAAATATCGTGTACCTTTACCCAAAGTCATAATGAATCTGCCATCCTCGAATGCCATCATTTCCATCTCTACATCTCCATAAACAGTCTTCAAACTGTATATAGTCTCGTGATATTCACTCATATCACTCTCCTGTTGCTGTTTTCTTCCTATCATCATGCATGTCGGCATACAGATCGTCTCTGAGCTGGCCTCAACCGATTGGTATCATTCCATCGGCCTTCATCGCGAGATTGGCATCAAGCACATGAGAATGCGCCGATGACGTTTATCATGTTGTTGTTGCTGGATTCTTTGCAGTGTTGGTGTATTCAGGATCGCGGATTCTTTCCGTAGACAGTCGTGCAATTGGCAGAGTTTTCACTACACAGAATTATGAGGTCATACCGTTCATAATAGCTAATATCGTCGTCGCAGCCCCGCAGGATACAATCGAAGTCATGAACTCGACATCCCCGTTACATATGTCCAATGGACACGATGAATCATTCGCGAGATCCTCGCCATCAAATGATGACGCCCCAGGCGAAAGCGAGTCCGAACTGTCCGATGTTGGCAACCCCACCGTCGATGAACCCTCACCGGCCCCCTCAAACCACCGACAAGAATTCGGTGCTCAAGATTCTGGTTCCTCTGAAGAGTCGTCGCCTGAAGATCAAGAACAATCCGATGATGCAGACTTTGATGAAGAAGACACTCCTGCAGCTACAGCCCTCAATGGCCAACGATCGGAGCGTTCGAGCACTGTCGAGTCATCGCGTCCTGTCAAACGCAAGGCCGGCGGTAATGATCAAGATCGATACATGCTAGAGAATCCTGAATTGTATGGCTTACGAAGAAGTGTAAGGCTTGCCAATCTCATCTCTTCGTAGACTTTATGCTAACGGATTTTTGCAACTATAGGCGCGTCCAGTACAAACTCGAACTATTGTATGTCGTTCCCGATTTACCCCAATCGTATCCAACATGCAATAAAGTTAGATATAAGTGCTGATTATTATAGGTCGAGTCTGATGATGAGGATGAAGAGGACTCCGATGCCGTTACAATTCATAGAACCAAGCGCAGGAAGCCAGAGCGCTCCCAACAATGTAGGTGCCCTCCTTGCTATGGGTTAGTTTGGTTACCCCAGAGACCTAACGTCATGTATGCAGCCTCCAAACGTCAAACTCCAGCTCTGCAATCTGGATCTGCCTCTGATACCGACGGAACCGATACTTATGGTAGTCTACGAGCACGAAATATCACTAAGAAGAATCGTCGCCGCCAAATGGAATCCGGCAATCTTGCTCCACAATACCAAGAGAAGAGGTGGAACAGCCGTCGTGCTGCACAAGTAACGTCCGGTGCTTATCAAGAAAGCGATCCGGACCTAGAGGATGAGTCTGAATTATTGATGACACCAAATCAGTGGGCAGAAGATGTAGAAGATACCTCGCCATATATTGATGTTGTATTAAAGCACAAGATCAAAGATGGTAAGGATACAAGAGATGAGGAACTCACGAAGGACGATTTCGACTACTACATCAAGTGGCAAAACATGTCGCATTGCCATGCTACTTGGGAGACAACAACATCGTTGACTGGCGTTCGTGGATTCAGACGTCTCGAAAACTACTACAGAAAGATTGTCCTCGAGGATATTTACATGACGCAAGGTGCTGATATACCTCCAGAAGAGAAAGAAAAGTGGATGCTCGATAGAGAGCGTGATGCAGATGCTCTAGAGGACTATACAAAGGTTGAAAGAGTTATTGGCTCGCGAGAAGGTGAGGAAGAAACCGAATATTATATCAAGTGGAAGGCTCTGTACTACGAATCTTGCACATGGGAAGCTGCCTCATTCATCAGCGAAATAGCCCAAGATGCTATCGATCACTATTTGGACCGCAGCTCTAGATCTTTAGTTTCAGACAAGAAAGAGTCAAATCCGGAAACTAGAAGCCCTCACGTCCCGATTCGTGAACAGCCAGATTACATCGAGAACGGCCAATTGCGGGATTTTCAAATCACTGGTCTCAATTTCCTGGCATACAATTGGTGCAAGAATAAGAATGTCATTCTCGCTGATGAGATGGGACTCGGCAAGACCGTCCAGACTGTCGCTTTTATGAATTGGCTTCGCAATGATAGAGGTCAAGAAGGCCCGCATCTTGTCGTAGTACCTCTGACTACCATTCCTGCTTGGGCTGATACCTTCGACAATTGGGCACCAAGTCTCAACTACGTCGTTTATAATGGTAAAGAATCATCTCGTCAGGTCATTCGTGAGTATGAACTGCTAGTCGATGGAAACCCCAAGCGTCCAAAGTTCAACGTACTACTCACTTCTTACGAGTACATTCTGGCCGACGCTACCTTCTTGGGACAAATTAAGTGGCAATTCATGGCCGTCGATGAAGCTCATCGTCTGAAGAATCGAGAATCTCAGCTATATGTCAAATTACTTGATTTCAAGGCTCCCAGTCGTTTGTTGATCACCGGTACTCCTGTTCAAAACACGTTGGGCGAGCTGTCGGCCCTAATGGACTTCCTGATGCCAGGTGAAATGGACATTGAAGATGATATGGATCTGACTGATGAAGCTGCTGGTGAGAAAATCGCAGCACTTACCACCAAGATCCAGCCATACATTCTTCGCCGCACGAAGCAGAAAGTGGAGAACGACTTGCCACCAAAAAGCGAAAAAATCATTCGTGTTGAACTCTCTGACGTTCAGCTGGATTATTACAAAAACATTCTGACTCGCAACTATGCTGCGTTGAATGAAGGCTCTAAAGGTCAAAAGCAGTCATTGTTAAACATAATGATGGAGCTCAAAAAGGCCAGTAATCATCCATATATGTTCGCAAATGCAGAAGAGAAAATCTTGAAGGGCAGTGAGAGGCGAGATGACCAATTAAAGGGCTTGATCGCCAGTAGTGGAAAGATGATGCTTCTTGACAGACTGCTCGCCAAGCTCAAAAAGGATAATCATCGCGTCTTGATCTTCAGTCAAATGGTGAAGATGCTGGACATACTTGGGGATTATCTTCAACTTCGTGGCTATCAATTTCAACGCCTTGATGGTACAGTTGCTGCTGGCCCAAGACGCCAAGCCATTGACCATTTCAACGCTGACGGAAGTAATGACTTCTGCTTTCTTCTTTCCACGCGTGCTGGAGGTCTTGGTATCAATTTGATGACGGCTGATACCGTTATCATATTCGACTCGGATTGGAATCCTCAAGCTGATTTGCAAGCCATGGCTCGTGCACATCGTATTGGCCAGAAGAAGCCCGTGAGCATCTACAGACTTGTCTCAAAGGAAACTGTTGAAGAAGAGATTCTTGAGCGCGCTCGCAACAAGCTGATGCTTGAGTTCATTACTATACAACGAGGTGTCACCGACAAGGAGAAGAAGGAGCTTCGAGAAAAAGCTGCTAAGGCTGGCAAAATTGATGATCCAAAATCTTCGGAGGATATCTCTCGTATCCTCAAAAAGAGAGGCCAGAAGATGTTCGAACAATCTGGAAATCAGAAGAAGCTCGAAGAGTTAGACATTGACTCAGTTCTCGAAAATGCCGAAGAGCACAAGACCGAAGTACCAGAAGGCATGGTTGCAGATGGTGGCGAAGACTTCCTTAGAAGTTTCGAATATACCGACGTCAAAATAGATTTGGAGTGGGACGACATTATTCCAAAAGACCAGTTGGAGGGAATCAAAGCCGAGGAAGAAAAACGCGCCCACGAAGAATACCTCGCCAAGGTCGTCGAAGAGAATGCGCCACGTAAGGCTGCTATGAAGAACACAGCTGAGATCGAAAGAGAACAACGCCTTGCGAAGAAGCGTGAGCGTGATCAAGCTAAGCAAGACGAGCTTGAAGAAAAGAGAGAAGCTCAAGCAAATCTTCTAGATCCGAAGCGACCTCTTAATGAAAAAGAAGTAAGAAACTTGATGAAAGCTTATCTTCGATTTGGCTCAATGGAAGATCGTGGCGAAGAACTTGTCAAAGAAGCTCGCCTTGTAGGCCGTGATGAGGACTTGCTGAAAGCCACACTGAAAGCCCTTACCGTCGAAAGTAGCAGACGTCTAAAGGAAGAGAACGAAAGGGTTGAGGCACTGGAGCGTGCGACAAATAAACCATTGACCAAAAAGGATAGAAAAGCAGTTTTGTTTGATTACTCTGGAGTAAAGAGAGTCAATGCCGAGACTATCGTAGAACGTCCAGGCGAGATGAGGATGCTAAAGAATGTCGTTGGGAATCATCCAGACTTCAAAAGCTTTCGAGTTTCGGATGCATCCAAAGGTGCCAGCTATTCGTGTGAATGGGGTGCTAAGGAAGATGGAATGCTTCTTGTCGGGATCCATAGGCACGGCTATGGTGCTTGGACTCAGATCAGAGATGACACTGACTTGGGACTTGGGGACAAATTGTTCCTCGAAGAACATCGAGTGGACAAGAAGGAAGAAAGAAGCAAAGCAGAAGAAAAAGTCGCCAAGGCTCCTGGGGCTGTTCACTTGGTCAGGCGAGCGGATTATCTTCTTTCTGTTTTGAAAGCCAAGTATTCTGATAATCAGGCTGCCAAGCGTGCCGTAGAGAACCATCACCGAAATAACAAGAAACATGAGCGAAACGGATCCAGAAGATCTGAGGCAAGAGGTTCTGTTTCTGCGTCTCCTGCTCCACCGATCAAGAAAGCACCTCGAACTTCCGATCACAACAGTCGTGACCGAGAACGAGATAGAGCCCGTGGTCACAATCTTAACGACTCCCGTGATTCACGTCGCGAGAGCGGAAGCTATGGTTCATCAACCCCTGGTATGAAAAGAAAGTACAGCGACGAAGACGATGAGAAACCTATGGAACGTCGCCCCAAACATCGCAAATCCGACAACGGTGAACCAGATCAAAATGAAATGCTCCGCAAACTCTTCAAGCCAATCAGGGAAAGCCTTCGACGCCTCCAAGCTGGCACGGCTAAAAACATTCCAAACAAAAAGGAACGTGCTGGGGTTTTGAAAAAGGAGCTATATTCTACTGGACGGTTTATTGACTCTCTCTCCCGGCCTAACGAAGATGGGGCGGTTGACACTAAACTGAAAGATAGTCTTTGGTAAGTTTATCTCCTTCCCAATCACCAAAAGAGTGCATCAACTGACATTTTCAGGGAATATGCCATGGCTTACTGGCCTAATCCAGGACAATCTACTCAAGCGGTGTCAGTTATGTATAACAAAGTCAGGAAGGAAAGACTAGAAGCAGATGCAAAGTTGTGAAGAAGGTTTTGGTTCCCTTTTTTTAACACGGGAAAGTGCTCAGTCTCACGTTCAGAGGAAGTAATGCCTTGAAGAATCGTTGTATTGGCGTTTAGATGATGGGGGTTTATCATATTTTACATGGTTCAAATCACGGCATGGGCTGGCGTACTGTTCAGTGAATCATGGGAGATTTACGGCTGGTGGAGTTGATACTTCACATTGCATGGGACATTGGGAAATAACTGGACGGATTGCACCGGCGTTTTGTAAGAGCAAATCATGCAATTCTACACTACTCAAATTGATCCGTAGTACGACACGACACGCGAATATGTACAAAAATTGCGAGCGGCGAAAGGCGTCAATCACCATTTGCTCCATAAGACTATGTTAGACCTAGCTAGTTTTAGAAATTGTTATAGCTGCAAATAAAATGTTTCGATATATAAGAAATGTTTTATTGAGAAAGGTGAACTTCTAGTTTGTAATCGAGAAAGATACTCGAGGATAAGTTAGTTACTTGATCAGCCTTGTGGAATATCACTACCTAGGTAGGTAATAGGTGATGTCGATAGACCTGTTGGACCTAATGCTTCCAAGGTTCCTTGAACCCTCCCTTTCGGAAAAGGGAAGACTAATACAATACCGAAATCAGGTGAAAGGTCAAATCACCTGTCAATCATCACGTACATTGTACGATGTCATCTTTTCCCGAGGTCCAATATACATATTCAAATGTTGGTGGCACAATTGAATGTCTTGATTACTTACCTACCTACCTACCTACCTACCTACCTACCTACCTTCATAGTACCTAGTAGTATTACTCGAGTAGTAAGTAGTTCCCAACCCACGCTAAATCCCCGCAAATGCAATTTCTCCACGCGCGCACAGTCAAATTTAGACCCCACACACCCACACACACCCACCTCTCCTCTCCTCTCACTTCAGCACTTCAGCACTCCATCTAGACCAAGATCCTAATATTCACAACATGAGGAACCACCAAAAATCTTCCAGCCTCACATTTATCCATATATGCATCATCGAACGATATTCTAAAGTTAGGTGCAACTATACTATATATCGAGTTGTACCGTAACTTTCTGGACCTGGTATTCATGTTGCGTTACATTTCATATTGTACCAACAAGACAAGGACTTCTGAGGTGAGGGAGGATGAGATCCTAGCATATTTCCCAATTTTCAAGCGAGTTGTCACGGTTTAACAACGCCACAACGGACGCTTACTGCGGTCGGTTTTGCTGGCATTGTTGGTGATTGAGAGGGACCAATGGCAGCATAGGGACTCAGGGAGAAACAATGGGAGCGTGAGGAGAAAGAGGCACAGCAGTGGGATGGATGGACAGATTGTGATTTATGGGGTATGTAATTTTCGATTTATCCGTAATGTGATGCGGGTACGGGTACTGGATGAGATGTTCGAAGAGCACTAGCTAGCTACAATCAGCTTAGAGAGCTTTGATTGTAGGCGCTATACCAAGTGTCTGTTCAAACACGCTTCTGTGATTCTAGATCTCGTGTCAATTTAGGGCTATTGGAGCCTAAATGATCAAGTGACAGTTGTGCGAATATTTCCGAAGGCGCGAAGGGTATTTACAACAAGAAGAAGGCTAGGGAGTCGGGATTAGGGACGGCTGACGGGTTGCACGGTGAATCTATCGCGGGTATTGGCCACTCATATTACCTCGCCGTACTTGTGCTTTTGAGATTGAACGTAAGATTACTACAGTTTTACTATAGTTGTTGGAAATTTTCCTTCTTCCAGCTCGTAATTGACCGATAGCAAGAAAAAGTGCTCTATCAAGCCTTCAATGGCTTGCCAGCCCACATACGCAAGTGCACACTGACCACGGGTTCTTAACTTACTCGGCTACGGATTACGAATACACATCTGCATGGCAAATTATCGTTATTGATGGGAAATTGGCTCTAAAGTGGGAACAGTTGGGGGACAAGCTTTCCAGCCACAAGCTCAGACATCTGTCAGTCAAGTCTCTTGATCCAGAGGCTGTAGTCGAGTCGATGGACCCTTACTTTGACTGCCTCTTGAGTTCTAATTTCATCCCTTTTTACGCTTGTTCAACCTTAATTTTGCTAGCGTCTGACTCTTTTCACCACACGAGTTTTCTCTGCCCTCTTTTATGTTGATGCAAGCCCTTACTTCTTCGAAATTCGTCCTACAATTCGGTCCGACTTGCTCGTTTTACAAGGGATTCAGCAGAAAGCTACCCTGGTATATTGTATGGCTTAAGTGACACCACTTTGCCCCATGTCCCCCGCATGTCTCAACCCCGACTAGTCGATCTTCCCCACGAGGGCAACACCTCCGCGTTCTAGGGTAATATTTGGTATGGAGTTCCCGGTTTGACACAGATGAGATTGCAGGTGTTAGACTGCAACCATCATGTATATCCCCGGTTACTTAGCAACCGTGTGCGAGGGATAGACCGATATTCAAAGATTTTCCTGGGAAACATACGGGGTACAGCGCGCGTGCACACTCTTCTCAGAAAACTAGTCGCAGTCTCGCAGGGGTAGTTCTTTCGTGGTTCCTTTTGTTGACGGCTGAAAAGATATCTCTGATTCATTTCATGCATATTTACTGGTCAGAAAAGGGCCGGTTGGAAGTACCAACCTTAGCAGTAGACAAGCTTCATTCATTTTGTGCATACATAAGGTCTGGAGAACCCCCTGAAGCTTTTGCAATCAGTTCTCTTGATCTCCGTTGATCTTACCAAGCCTGCATCTTCAAGTCTCATAAGGGCAGACAATAACAACTTTTCATATCAATTGAGTAGGAACAGTCTTCATCATGCCTGGAGGAGCAGTTGTTCATGGCACAACCGATACGTCTCGTGTAAGTACAACTTCTCTTCAGGTGCTATTGCCATTTTAGATGTTTGAAGACTTTTGCGCGTTTCTATCTCAATGGCAATGCATTCTTGATGAATGAAGTTATCACATGTCTATCTGTCATATTTTCCTATACCATAATGCTAATCAGAAGATTTGCAGATCGAGGCGCCAGTGACTGCTAAGGCATACTTAATGTGAGTTCCACGGACCGATTACGAATCTTTCGAACTCGAGAACAATAGCTTATATTCGTTCAGGTGTGCTTTTGCAGCATTTGGTGGTATCTTCTTTGGATATGACACAGGTTGGATGTCTGGGTATGTGACTTGATACTTCCATATGTTGTAGTCATGTATTAATGGTTCACAGTGTCTTGGCCATGCCTTACTTTATCACTCAATATACAGGTTTACCAAAGCCCGCTTCAGACGCCCCTAAATCAACAGTGGACGCATTCGCCATCTCTGCTAGCAATCAATCTTTGACAACTTCTATCCTTTCCTGTGGAACTTTCTTTGGAGCTCTGATCGCTGGTGATGTGGCTGATTCCATTGGACGCCGTTTGACTATTATCGCTGGCTGTGCAGTCTTCTGCGTCGGATGTATCTTAGAAACCGCCTCTACTGGTCTCGGTCTTATGGTTGCAGGTCGTCTAATTGCTGGTGCTGGCGTTGGATTCATTTCTGCTATCAGTAAGTCGTATTGAGTATCAGCTCTCAGCCTCAACTTGTCTAACCAGTGATCAATCACAGTCATCTTGTACATGTCAGAAATTGCTCCGAAAAAAGTCCGAGGTGCCCTTGTCTCAGGATATCAATTCTGTATTACTATCGGAATCTTACTTGCCAATTGTGTTGTGTACGCTACACAGGAGCGGAATGACACTGGCTCGTACAGAATTCCAATTGCAGTTCAATTCTTGTGGGCTATCATCTTGGCGGCTGGTCTATTCATCCTTCCCGAATCGCCCCGTTACTATGTCAAGAAAGGCCGTCTTGAAGATGCTGCTAAAGCTCTATCCAATGTTCGTGGTCAACCAATTGAATCGGAATTTATTCAAGTAAGTGCAAGCGAACTTTTTTAACATGGTAATTTTTCCTAATTTGAAAATAGGACGAACTTGCGGAGATTATTGCAAATAATGAATACGAACTCTCGGTTGTACCACAAACATCATACATTTCCCAGTGGACCAATTGTTTCAAAGGTTTGTGGCTTCGGTTCATCCGATATTTTGATCTTGTACTCACACTCACACGCAGGATCTATGTTCGATGGTTCTAGTAACGTTCGAAGAACTTTCCTCGGTATCATGCTCCAGTGTATGCAACAATTTACTGGTATTGTAAGGAAGTATTTTTCTACCATCTTCACTCATCTATACCATTCTCGCCATTGAAACAGTCTTAGATTGAAGCAATACTAACCTACAATACTATAGAACTTCATCTTTTACTTCGGAAATGTCTTCTTCAAGTCACTCGGAACGATCAAGAACCCCTTCTTGATCTCTCTCGTTACCTCCTTGGTCAATATGTTGACAACACCTCTCGCATTCTGGACTGTGGAACGCTTCGGACGTCGTACCATCCTTCTCATCGGTGCTTCATGCATGATTACTTTCCAATTCCTCGTTGGTATCATTGGTGTTACTGCAGGTCAAGAAAACAAGCATAACACTTCTGCTGTATCAGCCATGATTGCTTGTATGTATTTCCCTACCCTAGTCAATTCTTTGATTATATCTATCTATAATGAGTTGATAATAACTTACCAACTAGTCATCTGCCTCAACATCGCCGCCTTTGCCACAACCTGGGGTCCGGCCGCCTGGGTCGTCGTCGGCGAGATCTTTCCCCTCCCCATCCGTTCCCGCGGCGTCGGTCTCTCCACCGCCTCCAACTGGTTCTGGAACTGCATCATCGGAGTCATCACACCCTATCTCGTCGGAACTCAGAAGGGCGATGCGAATCTTGGCGCTAAAGTGTTTTTCATGTGGGGTTCGCTCTGTGTGTTGAGTTTACTCTTTGCGTACTTTTTTGTTCCCGAGACGAAGGGGTTAAGTTTGGAACAGGTGGATAGGATGTTGGAGGAGACAACCCCTAGGACTAGTGCTAAGTGGGTGCCGCATAGTACTTTTGCGGCGGAGATGGGCTTGGCAGGTGAGGAGAAGGTGCGCCATGAGGTGGTTGCCGAGAAGGGGAACTTTTCGGATGGGGCGGCACCCACAGAGGTCAATAAGGAGGTTGTTTAGGTATTTGAGTTTTTGAGGGGCTGTTACAAATCTGGTCTAGGCTTCCCATAATGGCGCTAGTATAGTTGCGGGGAGAGATTAGGGGGATTGGTGATGTAGGTGGGTAGAGGAAGGAGACGGAGATAAGAGCTGGTGACTGGATTGAATACAGTGTTACTTCATAGAGTAGAACTGTTTGTTGCTTCGCTTTGCAAGTATAGTTGAACTATACTTAATCAATATTCTGCTTCTAAATTCTTCGCTTGTTCGCTTGTTCGCTTGTCATGTTGATAGGTCAATCCAATTGTAAATATACTTACGCTATGTACTCTTTTCCTGCATATGGCCTGATAGTACCGATGATACATAATATCTTCTTACATCCCTACTACTAATAAATATCGCGCGCGTATCTTTCATACTAGCTATGTAAACATGTACATATATCTCTGTTACTCCATTCAACCCAAATATTCCGTTCGCCTCTCTCTCACCCCTTAACACTACAGCAGCAACCTCGCTAAACGTAGCCATATTCGACTAAATCTCGTATCCAGTCTTCTGTGGCAGAATTTGAGACCTTGAGCGGCTCGACAATCGCCGAATGTTCACTTTGAGTATGCATTAGTCAGTTGATTGGACTGATGTTTGCAGGTACACGAACGCATGTCGCTTTTTGTTCTTCGATGGGTTACTCATGGAGGAATGCATCTTTACATCTTTTCATCGATAGTATTAAAGATATTCGCTTCTCTATCTATTTGTTCGGCGTGTATATTATCAAGGAGATGTTGGCTGTGCATGAACGAAAATTTGGGCCACTATTTGAGTTTCTATAACGGCTGGAATCTAGAATCTCCGAGCAAGTTCTCCTCACAGCGATTTACTCCAGACTGTAAATCAGATCAAAAGCTCGTATTTAGATACACTTACTATTACCATAAGCAGGATATTTATATCATATGACTTCTCAGAAACCATCTAAACCTTGAGAACAAAAATTATCAAAGTCCAAATCATCTTAATCATCTTCACAATCGACTACAACCCAACGAACCTAGTACAATACCATACCAACTAACCTCACCGAACAATTACCTACCTACCACTAAAAATGATATCCTTCTTTAAATCTTCAAAGCCTTGCTAAATAGTATCAAACGCATCCCTGCTATGCTACTTATCCGGCTCGGTGGCATGGCGACATGGTGGGGGAAAAAAGAAATTCGCAACGTAAAAGGCCAGCCAGCCAGCCTTTACAACCAGATAGGTAGACCGTGGTTACAGGTGAGTGACACGGTCTGGTCTCTGTTCCGAGGCGATCACTAGATAAGCTAACATTCTTGGTTCGTTTGGTGCTTTCTCTGATGTGAAAGTACCTAGGTATGTAAAGCTGGAGCTCTCTGTTATTTCTATTGCGAGCCGCCTATTTAAGTCAACATTATACTGCGTAAATCATGAGCGTGGCCTGTGCCACCGGCGCCTACTTACTTGTCTGAACGTCGGGTTTCTGATGCAAATCTCTCGTTTCATACACCATATAAAGACGTGCAGATAGTTTAGAGAATTTCTAATTAACAGGTGCTCTATCGGGCAAATATGAGGTTGAGCGGACATCCTTGCTCATGACTAGATACAAAGAGGAATAAAAGGACTCCATCGATATTCTCGAGAGTTGATTTTCCTCGAACGCCATCCATATGCTCTCCTTTTCCAAAGTTTCCATGATAAACCTCCCATCCAATCTCCCAGTTAACGCCGTCATCATTCAATAAATTCGTTGAACCATGCCCGAATCCCCTATTTACAATTCACACTCACGCCCCAGTATCCCCATGAAATAGCCTCACCATTCCCATCGCCGAAGCGGCAGCCAGACTTCCCACAACAACCATCTGAACACCACCCGAACAATTCTCTTTGATACATTTGTGTCCCCCAAATCCCGATACCACAGCCGTCTTTACGTATCCGAAAATGAATAATGTAACCACCATTACCCCAATCGAGATGCACAATCCCGTATAAACATCCGTTACAAAAAGGTACGGCAATAAAGGTAACAATCCACCAAAGAAATACCCAAGCATTATCGTGATGGCAGATGTAAGAGCACGAGATGCAGCGGGTTCTTCTTGACAGTGTTGAAATTGCATTACGAAGTCAACGAGACGCGGGGATTGGGAGAGGTGAGTGACGAGATCTTCGACAGTATGCTTAGGGAGGTTATAGGGTTCAAACACCTCGGAGAGGTCGGAGACAACTCCTGGAAGATCGTCGGATATTTTTTCTATCGTCTCTTCCCGTAGGGCACGATATGATGCACTGTTGGATTATTAGTCAATTGAACTTTCAAACAAATGATGCTCCGCTAGCCCTCCGGGGGCCACTGCCGTGGGGGCAGACTATTTGGTGATAACTTCACCCTGCCCCTATACGACTTTCACAGTTCAATGGAATTTGGGGGTTAACTCACAGTTCACTTCTAGCACCAAGATATCCACCCATACCCATGGAAATAGCCCCCGCAATTAACTCCGCAAACCCTCCAAGAACAACCGTATCCGTGTGTCCCAAAGCCGATAACCCAGCCGTTAACGCAAACGGTACCGTCAACCCATCACTTAGACCAATTGTCGCATCCGAAATAATTCTTGCATCAATCCTCCACCCTTTCTTCTGAGACGACTTCTCCGATCTTGAATCTTGAGATTCTGCATCTAGTGTACTTGCATCATCATCGTGAATTCTCTCGATAGGTTCAGAGCCGGGGTTGAAACTGCCATTTGATGATAGAAGAGGTTGTCTAGATGCAGTGAAATCGAAGTTTGGTACCCCTTGTTCTCTATTTGATTTGGATCGTTTGGGAACCGGGGCTTGATGAAAGAAGAGGTTTTTGAGAAGAACGATCGACATGGCTTTGGTAGGCGATATGAATTTAAGTGTGTTGCTTTCCTTGCCTTCTCACAATTGGCGGTGATGTACTTGTACGAGGAGATGTTGTAGTGCCAGTAGCGGTGATGTCATTCAGCGAATAATAACGTTATATCTCCTAGAATTGTTCTTTCAGAGGAAGAGAGTTCTCAGTCTTGATTCATTAATCGTTCGTATCTTGCTGGATTGCTGGTTTGGCTTCAAATTTTGTTTGTGAATTCAAGAGGAGATCAAAGTTAGATCTTTATATGTTAAGAAATAAATCATGGAGATACAAAGTAGGTAGTAGAGAACAGAATAGATTCATTGACAAGGGTTATTTTAGTTCGTTTGCTGCAACCCCACCGTTGCTGACCTTCAATTCCCTCTCTTTTGATTCGTCAAACGTGGGTAATATGTGATGTATGATGTATCATTGGTCGCTTGATCTTCTTGAGTCTTGACGTTCTTTGTATCCATGGATGTTGATGGAGTTATTTCCTTCATTGCGCTTATCCTAAAGGAGATAAGAAGAAGTAGGTAGCTGGAGGTAACTTGGTAAGGTATAAGGTAAGCGGGAAATTAATCGGAAGGACGAGAGAGATCCTTCGGGAAACACCTGCATCAATCAATCATCATCAATCACCTGGCATCAATCTATATTTCTGTTTATGGCTACCGGACTTTGACTTTGTATCAAAACAAAATACTACAATATACCAACACACACACACACACACACACATACACACACAGGAATACAATTCAAACACATTCATCACCCGGAGCTCCAAACAAAAACACAAACTTCGGGCATTTTAATTGTCTACTACATCCATACCTAGCTATGGTATCCGCCTTGTTTGGTAATAGCCGTTATCTCATTGGTCGTCTCAACGGTTTTATTACAATACATGCGACAAGATTGGTTGAAGATACCTATTCACTCTACAACGTCAAGCTTTCCATAGCGCAAATGAGGGCAGGGTGACCTTGAAGGCTGACATATCTTGGTAGTCTGGAACATTGGAATGATTATTATTATAAAACGTTTTCTTACATGTCACTGCGGATGTAATACTCCGTAACTCCGAAAAAGAGAACGGAGATGATGAGGGCATTATTTGGTCTTCACTTGTGAAATGACGACAGCGCAGGAAGGGTTAAGGAGAGAGTAACGATGTCATCAAATGATACATTTAGAATCCTCCTGAATATATCAGCCCCCAAAGGGCTTTGCTTGCCTCAAATATCACGATAGCATCTCCTTACTACCATGCTTTCCAGACTCGCCACGGAAAGAACGTGACTGAGAAGTCTCTCCATATTGATGTCTTCCGACCCATCTAAGCACCACCCTCTCTCTTAGCATATTCCTCCTCGATTCTCTCCTCGTATAATCTATCGGCCTCTAGTTGAGCTTCGGATTTCTGTGCTGTCTGTGTGGATTGATTTGAGGTATCGGCCGCAGTGGCGTTTGGGACCTCGTTAGCTGAGGCTGAGGGGGTTTCGGCGAAGGATGGCATGTTGTGCGACGATGTTTGAATGATTGATAGTTTGCTTATGTTTGGTTTTAATCTCTCGGGGTGATAGAGAATGAATGAAGTTGCTGGATGGTGGATATAGAGAACTTGAAGTCTTGTGTAGAGAGCTTCTTATGTGTTAGATGTGGCGGTATTAAATGTGGCGGTGGCGGTGCAACGATGATCATTAGGTAATAACGAGTGACCTTTTCTTTCCACGTGCTTCTTTTTCAGTGAAAAGGATAGTCTAGATTTCAATAGATTCAGAAGTTTCCCCGATTTCCCCCTGCAGACACGGAGATGCATGGTTATGAATATGTTATACCTCATTCGTCTTCTGCTTGGAAAATGTGGAAATTTAAGGTCGATGTCAAGCTCAAACAAGGAAATACACATCACAAACGGAAGGGGGAGAGGAACAAAGTCATTAGTTTTTATGTCCTTCAAGACAAACTTTTATTTTTATGTACCGACACTCTCGTCTATGGATAAGTGCAATACTAAGAACAGCCTGAGTACAAGTACATATATATATATCAGACCTTCTCCCCTTTTGCCTTCCCAGCCTCTTGAGTATCCTGCCTCGCTGGTAACGAATTAGATGCAAGACCCTTCTAAGACGAGCAGTGCAACAACATCATGAATGTATAGCCAAGCGGATCTCTGTGCAAGATTGTCTTGGCTCAATCCTGCAGGGTTGTATAAGATTGACTTTACTTCTCCTGGTAGAGCTGTTGGGAATTGTTATCCTTGTAGTAAACCTTCAAGAGCTCCTCATCGACTTGGGCAGTTGAATCTTTCGTTTTTCTGGGATGGATAGCTTGAACCTAAGACTAGACAAGGCATATTAGATTCAACTGGCGAGATCCACGAAGCTCCTAGATACCTTGGAACCATGTGCTTAAGTCACGTGTGTCACCGGCGACAGCCTTGACTTTTTGCAGAGTTGTGAGGACGATTACATGCACCTCCCGAAAGCTCACACTGTCTATATAGGTATTAAAAGTGGTTTTATACTCCTGGAGTAAGCCTTTGAGGCCTTGCTCCCTATTAGATGTTATGCTACGTTCTCCGATCTCACTCTTACGCCACAGCTACTTCTCAAATGAATATAATATTACAATCCAACTTGGCGCTCCCAGAGGAGGTTCAAAAAAAGGGTTGGGATGGTATATGAAGAAAATAATGGATTGAAAGAAGTGTAGAGACTTTACAGTTTATGAACTCCAATAGATTAAACGCTCAGCTCCTTTATGCAGTCAATCTACAGAAGCAGTCTATTTCTAAGCTTTTTTGTGTGATTTACTAGCTCCTGTATTTAAAGTCTGGTGAATACGAGACAAGTTCTTCAAGTATCAAGTAACAATTCAGGTGGGCTTTGCAAAGTCATGCATCCTTCCATGTGATTCATCTAATTTCGTATTTGGTTTGTACATTCATGAAAGGCTCGTTTGGGCTCTAACGAGATTTCGTACTACACAACTTCAAGCTCATCGCTAACACTACCGGCACGCTGATTCCACCGATATCTTCCTGAATTACACTGCTTTAGAGCTTGATTTTACAATCTTGTACATTGCGTGCTCGAAGTTTAGATGGAGCATGAACAACAGTGTCTCAAGAACTCAACTAATCTTCATCACTGAAGCCTTTTTGTTCAACTTGACCTCAAGAAATAGATCTTTGGCTGGAATAATAATATCCCATATTCTTGATAATTTCTCTCACAAAGTCTTTGAATACTGCAAATTGGGATGAACCTTCTGTGCTGATTCCTCCGTTAGTTATGTAGTGGAGAAAAGTAGCTGGTGTTGCAAGAACGCTTAGCGCACGTGAGATCTTCTGACTGGCCTCTTGGGTAATGAGGCTGCTATTTGTCTTATCCTGTTGTTACTGTACTAACAGCGTTTGAGCTTGAGAGGTGTTTGAATTTCAGTAAATCGTTCTCCTCCTTGACTAGAAGCATCCACTTGTACGCCTCCGCTTTCTACCAGCGAAATTCATCTCCCCTCGGCAGCACGCAATTCTCTTCGCCAATACCCTTACCCCATATACAAATTCCTCGAACTATATTCCTCCCACTCTCCATCTGCAAATACGCCACCCGCTTTCTGAACTCTAACCACAAACTTGTAAACCCCCGCTTCAATCATACTTCCATCCGCCAACGTTCCATTGAATACTCCTTCCAAATCGGAGTCCCTCGCAATCCATTCCTGTGGGAAAAGCGGCACACTACCTACACCCTGTAGTCCTTCTAAATCCACAGTGTTCGTAACATTGACCCCTACAACATCAATTCTTGCATATGCTGTTGCCCATGAATTTTGCGCATACATAGATATCGAAGTTCCGAGCTTGTAGGCTTGGATTGTGCTGTTTTCAAAGGGGGTATTGGTATATGGATAGACGGAAGCGAAGAATGTGGTGCCAGGGATGACGATGGGAATAGATAAAAGAGAGGTGGCGATTCCAGCATAGGGTATTTGATAAGTTTCGTTTACACTAGCAGAGGATTTTATTTTCACGAAACCACTGTAAAGGGGGACTTGAGCAGCATGGAGGTCAGGTGATGGCGTGATGGAGAGGGAAATTTCTTGCTGTTTGTTCGGGGAGAGGGAAAATGACGATGGTGTGATGAGAGCGCGAGAGTATTGATTGTCGATCGGTGGTGGAAAGTCAGCAACGGCAGTCGTTTCGCCGGCAGTAAATGCATAGACGTTCATGGCGGGGTCATGGGTTAATGAATAAGTTACTACTTCGCTGCCGGTGTTTGTGATAGTGAAGGTGGAGTTTTTGACAAAGTTTGTGGTGTCGTTTAAAGGAAGATTATGTTCGCTCAGGGTGAGATTTGCGTGGATCATGGCGTAGGCATTTACCAGTCCGGCTATATAATAGATCAGCACACTGTCATTATTTCTTCTGAGATTTCATGGCATATTTTTTCTATCAAAATACACAAAGTTCACTGTTGAAGATAAGATGGATTTTCTTTTATATGCCTGCTCAATATCCCAAGACTTTTTGAGTTCATTAGAAATGCCAGACGAGAATGGAAATGAAGGCTTAGCATATGACAACTCGATATGAATGTTGGAGAACTCACCACCTTGTTGAGCAACCGAAGTTAAATATGGATATACTGTCGCGCTACCATCACTGTAATCTAATGGGTTCGCGGTGGATGACAATGCAGCGTTGATTTCTTGAGGCGAAACAGCTACCCCGCCCTTAGATTGAATGAACAATCCTACGACACCAGCAATAAATGGTGTCGCCATCGATGTGCCGGACATAACGAGGTATGAGCCATATTTTGAAAGATAAGTCGATAGAACATTTCCACCAGGTGCAGAAACAACTGGCTTGATAGCGAGATCATTCGTTAATCCCCATGAGGTATATGCGTTAACGAACCCCCCAGCTGGAGTGTTCAATGGACCAGGAGTAACGATTTCCATAGGCAGGTTGGTGTTGAATGATAAGACGACCTCTTTGCCCGCAGCAAGAGCATTGATCCAAGTAGCGCCCGTTTCGGGATCGACCATACCAGCTCCTGCGCATTCCAAATTCGTCACGGAAGCTAGAAAAGTCCCTGGGACATTATTGTAAAACATAACATACAATGCGCCAGCCGCAAGTGCATTTCCAACTTTGGTATCGAATGTGCATGTCCCACGTCGAATGAGTGCAATTTTACCGGTCAAATTCGCGTTGAAGCCAGAGCATCCATCATCAACAATCGAAGTATTGTAATTATCGGCCCAAATTGGAAGACTAATGTTCCCGAAACTACCCCATGTAAGAGATTCTCCAAAGTCGGTTTGGGAACCATTATCAATGCTGTAAAATCCCTTGTCCAAAACTTGAGGAAGATAAGTATTCTCAACTGCACCAACAGAGGTAACGCCTTTTCCAGATGAGGCTGAGCTTGCATAGAATATACCATCTGCACCATAATTACCGGCGGCAAGTATGCAAGGTGTTCCGGCAGCGACTATAGCACCAACTGCGGCAGAGAAGGGTCTGTTAATAATCAGAATAATGTAATGTCTCATGGCATAAATTTACTTACTCTTCTGGCCATCCATTAGTAAACCCGAGACTTGCAGAGATTATATCAGCACCGTCATTATGGGCCATTGTAAATGCACTAATCAAGACGTCATTTGCAACAGCTCCGTCGTAACAACCAAAGACCTTATAGATACCTAGTGTTGCATTTGGCGCAACACCAAGGACGTAAGGGTCATTCGAAGCTGCTATAATTCCTGCCACATGAGTACCATGACCAAAGCAGTCCATTGGGTCATCATCAGGAACTGGAGTGTTGGAACCAGAATAGTCATCACCGACTAAGTCGGTTCCAAAAGCAACTTTGTATCCGGGACCAAAACCTCCTCCAAGAGCTGGGAGCGTATAATCGATACTATAAACAGGACACATTAATCAGAAATTTACTGCAAAGAGGTCTTTGATTATATTACCCAGAATCAACAATCGCAATCTTTAGTCCACTCCCATCAAATCCCTCTTTGTGGAGTTTGTCAACGCCCCTAAAGCAAATCATCAGCACAAATTTTGGGAGAATTGACCGTAAATCCTGTCACTTACGTCATGATATGAGTCGTAATAGTATCATTCAAGTCACTTAGATCTCGAGAACCAATCTTAGGCTCTTTTCTTGACTTTAATGCTCGAGCTCCAGCACTCTTGGCATTTTGTCCGATTGGAGTTATGAGAGTGAAGAGTGTCACAGGTGATATTGACTCCACTTGATCAAAACTCAATATTCGATCAATATCTGCATCAGAATTTATCTGAAAAGAAGTCCCTGGGAATATGTTTGCGGGAAATGCATGTCGTTGAACAGCGTCAACACCCGATGTCGAAAGATTTTGATAGAAACTATCACATGATTCCTATAGTGACATCAGTCTTGAGTACTTGATGCCTGTTTACGGGAGTACTCACATGTCCTGCAGCAAACCGAACGATATAAGCACCTGGAACGATAATTCCAGCTCCTGTAGTATTTGTCGCTCTCGATGAAATCGTAGCGGATACACATGCCACAAAAGCAAGCACAACACTATTCTGGGTCAACATTGCTTTCGAACGCAGATTCATTTTCATGCAAGATGGGATAGAGAAGTGATGAGTCCATCCATATTTTGGCGCGCCGTCAACTGCATATATATACTCGTTGTGACAACCATACTTTCTGCTACTCCATATCAATTTCAATCTCGAGGCTCATATTAAGCAAGAAAGAGTGGATCATTCTCTTCGTGATTGTGGAATACAACCCCCAGAGAGAATGCATGTTGCCATGGTAGGTGGAATCGCGGTCCAGTGTGACTGCACTCACATGCGCAAAGAATGTCCAAAAACACGGACGCTCGGGCGTAAAGATCATCCATATTGCACCAATACGTTTTCTTCATACTCTTTACATATCGCTTGCTGGGGAGTACTCTCTAAAGAAGAAGGTCCCTGAAAAGCTCCTCTCGTGTATGCACATCGATGCAGGAACAATCACAGTCCGCTAGGGGCCATCTACGAGTAAATGATGAGAGCAATAACCTCTCGCATGATGCCAATCAATCTGATACCGGTAGTAAGCAAGCACTTTACTCCACGCAACGCAAGCACCATAATATCATGACCTTGTCATTTATAGTTATTTTTGGAAGTGCCTCCATTTTTGGTATATGTTGATCTGAAAAGATGTTGTAACTTGTGACTGACTCAGTGCTGCAATGCCAATGCCATATGCGTTCCAGCACGGCTTGATTGATTGATTGGTTGGTTCATGAGACTAGTAAATAGCCTGCATAAATACATGATAGGCAAAAAGAGGTTTCGATGTAACGTCAGGAAATGGAGGTGGAGAAAAGTTGTCCAATGGCATGACGCATCCTGTCACCGCTTTTGTGGCAGAATAAACCCCATTCTAACTAATTATTAAGTGACGACCTACTTCGTATAGCTATTCATTTTCTCAGAGTCTTATTTGATACATCTACAACAGAGAAACTTCAGAAAGCGATAGTCTTTGCGAAGTAGTCATGGATACCCGCTGTATATCTGTTGTTCTTTGTAGACTGAAAGATACCTCAATACCAAGATCTTGCTATGCTAGATGTTGCCAAAATATTAAATACATTCATATTGTCTCTCACATTCCTTATTCAACGCAGTATATCAAACAACCACAGGAAACCCTGAGGAGCTTTGATTGTTTCATGGCATTTCCGTTTACTTCGAATCTTTCATTGTCAACTAAAAGGTCGAGCAATTGTCTGCGAAGTTTGCGTCAGTCCAATGCCCACTTGCTATATCTATACCCCCTATTCACCACTTAGATTTTCTCTGCTCGCTGTAGACTTTGCTTCCCGAGGCCTTCTTCCATTATTCGTCGAGAATCGTCTTATCATATACATCTGCCGACAACAAGGAAGCGTCTTACCCCTTATAAGCCACGCATCGTAAGTCCTGCCCTTTTTCCATTCACTCGTATCACAGGCAATCACTCTTCCTTTCTACATTTCCTAAATACCAGCCACATACAGTGAATACACTACCCCGCACGCACACATAGACGATCGTATAACAACCCTCCTTGTTCTCCACTACTCCCAAGTTCTAGCCCTTCATTTTCAAGCTTGATACTCTTGGGTACCTCAGATATCCATATCCTACCACTCATCTCACACCATTCCAATTCCCCAGGGATAAATATCTGCGAAAGACAAAGTATGTCACTTGACCTCACCGTGATACTCATAAAAAGCGAAGCGGGTATACAAACGCTAGTTTATATGCGTGCTTGGTCCATGCAATGTAAGAAGGAAATATTGGCCAAAAGCGATGCATGAATACTATCATCCATAATTGGAGGGAACTGAAAAGGGGGCGGGTTCCCATCCAAATATACAATTCTCCTCCGGACAAGACAACAGGAAGCAGATGCGGCGATGTAATACCAGCAGAACGAAGGACCTCTTTTTCAACTCATAGTTGGGAATGAAAGTTTCCCCAAGACCCAACTTCTATCTATACTGATCACCCACCACCAAAACTTTATCCACTACATTACTACAGCATCCTCCGCCAACCAAATATGTCACCTCTTCAATCCCAAGTAAGTTCGATCCACATCCCTGGGACTGGAACTGAGCTTTCATGTTCCATTCCCCGCTGACAAGCATGTTCATTGAACTCCAAATCCAAATCCGCTCTTAGATTTTCAAGTTCAATTTATATCCAACATCCACCTCTTACCATCTAAAATAACATATTTCAGAATGCAACTCTAAGTCACACAACCATCTCCATATCTCCGCCCACATCTCTCATCTAACCCCCGTTCTTTTTCACAATCTCACCACTCGTCACATCATGATATGCCGAATATATTCTTGCAGTATCTGCAAAGACCACGGTACTGCAGGATGATGATCTTGTGTAATGGGATGAGAGAGATGGGTCTCTATGATTCTATTCGAATACCAGAGTGTAGTCTCATCGGATGATAAGACGAGAGAAGCTCACCACCTCCAATATATCTCGACATTGAAGTGTTATCATATAGTACAACAAAATTCTATAGATACATTGATCTACAAAGTGATAGCAGGTAATAGCGCTTACACCATCCATGGTCAAACGGGTAAACATGATTGTTTGGAAGATATATGAGAGATTGGGTGAGACATGATTGATCGCAATACTGTAAACTGGATGCCATATACTCATTCATTCAAAGCGGTATGCAACAATTATCTCATAATTACCGACGACTGCATATGATTGTTTGGCAACTTATGAGAGATTGGTACTTTGTATTAGTCGAAAGAACCACTATCAACTACCTATCCCTCCTAATATGACCCCATCCATTGCAATGCTCAATACCGCCCCAGTCCCCAGTTTGGATCATTTGATCATGCCAGACGATATCAAACTAAGTTCCCATCATGAACACAGCCCTATTATCACCAGTAGCGCTTGCGATGCTACCAGTAATATTCCGATCTTCAATTCCTGCTCCCCTGCTACTACCAGAAATAACTTGACCGTCAGGTGCTGCGACCCAGCCCCCGGCTCCCCTACCACCAATTGGCACATATCCCATGCCACGCTCCATTCTCAATCCCTCATGATGATCCTTGAAGACGCCCTTAAGTCCATCCCAGACGCGCTTTCTAAACCCCAATTTGACCCCTATAAAGCAACGCAAACTGATCTTAGTAAATATTCCAGAGATAAATATAAAGCAACTTAAAAGCAACGCGAAAACAGTCTAGTATAATTCAAGCGATCTCCTGAACTCTCTCCGTATTATCGCCATTGTTTCTCCTCATCAACTTTTCTAAGCCCACCGTGACCTCCTCGACCTTCAATTCCACAGCAAACTTTTCGTTCTTATCGCCAAGTCTATTGGAAATACGCGCAAGCTTACCATCGGTCTTTGAGCCTGCGTAACTGGTGTGATTTAAAGCATCTGCTTGAATCTTCCAAGCCTTGCGTCCCAATTTGATCAACTGTGGACCAAATTCTGTCAACAGTTCTTGAACTACCTCAATTGTCGGCTCCTCCTTTGGCAACCCTGTCTCGTCTGGCCCTCCAAAGGTGGCACGATACTTTTCATTATGAGTTAGCTGATAAGGCTTTCAATATCTTTCACGGATTCAAAAATCAAGAGTCTTATATTACTTGACTGCAGCCCAGACAATTGAAAGCTCTGCGTGGGAGGTAGGCAATATGAAATATGTACAGTGGGTCAGGAAAGAAAGAACTCACCCAGTCTTCCTTCCACCCTTCAACAGCCTTGAATGCCTCTGCATGATTGATGTCGATCTCCTTCGCAACCATGTAAAAGCTGCTTCTCGTAGCATGTTTTCTAATTGGCTTGAAAACTTCGACCTTGGAAAACTTCGAAAATGTGTATAGTAAGAACGCCGAGTGCCATGTATCAATCTTATGCAATAACATAACGAGAGTTCCTCCATTGTACAATCTGTTCATGGCGAGAATAAGTTGCGAAGTTTGTAGGCGTACTGTCTCTTTGTTAAGATCGGCATCGTAAGTATTCTTGATACGATCATGAGTTCGAAGGGTCTTGCCATCAGCAAAAACAAGATGAAACCTGATAGAGTTGAAAGGCTTTATGTCGCTAAATCTTGACTTGAAAGCATCTGGAATTTTCTTATTTATGGGGCAGAACTCTGTGAACATTGTAATATCATGGAGCTTGAGGCATTTTAGACGATTTTTGTCAATAATAACAGTGTGACCACCAGATTTGGGTGCCAAAGTAATACCATACGCCTTATAGGCATTACAGTAGTCGAGGGCTGCCGCAGTATAGCCACCAGGAGCCATACAAAGATCGAAAATGTTAACTTGGCCATCTGGGACGAAGGGAATAGTGAAGATATGATGTGCGTCGTGCATCTCTTCGCCGATCTGAAGCATCATATTGTAAAACTTACGTTCTTCCTCTGGTGTGGTCGAATCGGCACGTTGTCGCTGCTGGCGGAAGTGTGCATCTCCCTCTTCCCTATTGTCGTGCCATCCCTATATGTAACCATCAGTAATGAACCGGTAGAAGGACAACAAGAGGTATCAAAAGAAGGAATCGCGAAATGAGCACGCGAACTTGAATTCGATATGCCGTCAAAAATCATTGAAGGAACTCACGCGACTTCGAAGTTTAACAACTCTGGCGCACTCTCCATCCGACAATATCAAATAAATCTTCAATATCTGTGTGGCTGGAGTGGGTTGTTTTCCACTGGCGTCATCGCGAATTTCCAATCCATTGAAAATTTCGTCGAGCGTGGTACTATTAAATAGCTTCTTTGCTAGATCATCGAAGCTCAAGATAACAGTGCCCTTAGCCTTCAAGACAGCCAATTTACGCTTAAACTTTTCGAGAGACTCATCAGCGAGCTCATAGGCGCGAGAAGAATCCATTGTTGGAAGACAATTGTTGATAATATCAAGGATTGACTTTGTGTTGTTTGGAGAAATAGACAAACGAAGGATGTGAGATACAAAGAAGAAGATGGCTATCAAGGTACCCTCTTCCCAATCAAAAAATTAAGATCCCACTTGTCTTTCCCCAATTTTGGTAAACGAGAGGAAGGTGAAAGTTCGAGGGGGGAGAATCTCCAGGAAGGTGAAGTGCTTATCCGAGTTCTCTCTACTTATCCGGAGGCCAGACCAGTAATATATCACTATGTGTACTATGAAGTTAAGGTGATGAAGAGATGTGAAAGAGAAGACTTCTGGAGACTATTGGAAAAGGAATGGACATGCAATTTAATGTAGCTAGCTCAGCTAGTGTAATGAATGATATGCCAAGACAACTCAAAGGATCTATTATTTCTGTGGGGTTTTGAAGTCAAGGGAGAGAAGATGATTGATGTGTTTTGTTAAGATTAAACAATACTCTTAAAGGTTAATTCAACACTTGACAAAAGTGGAAGGCATGTTGGCCCACCGACTGTCTGCAGCATCACTCCTGCCACTTGGAGTCACTCACATGTTCATCACCAAAGTTCATCTCACAATTGAAGCCTCACATAATCAAAGAGATGCACATTTGAACATCTAAACACCTCAATTGACCATAAGATAGGTTTGCTGTCAAGATTTTTTATGGTACAATATAGCAGCAAGTTTTGTGTTCTATCTTATGTAACACTCCATCGTTTTCCACGCACTCCTTATCATTCGTCAAAGAAGGGTGCGACATATCACTTTGTATTTTTGTGAAATGCGCATCCCCCATCCCCCCAAAAGTAAAAGCCATTTTTTATAACCATTAATCGCATGCATAAAACCCAAATTTCTCGGAAAAAGCAATACGCCTGACTGACAACATGTCTGTCGAAGACTTTTGGTGGTGGTGAAACTAAAAGTATGCCGTGGCTATGCCAGAATATGAACATGTACAAAGCAAACATGAATGAAAGAAAAAGCCATATCTTTGTCATACTCGCCCAATACTCTGCCGAAAGGAAGGTTGAAGCTTCATAGCTCAAGTGGTAGTTGATGCCCAGAGATCTCCAACCCTCTGATAGCTCCTATTAAACGCCGTAGAAACCACATATCAAAACTCGTAAATACAGCCAACGTAAGTTGTTCAGATCATAATATCTGTATCGCTACATGTCATACGAGCGAAAGCCAACGTTGCAGAATTGGAGCGATGAACAGTCGTTCCACGTTGAAGCAATCCCAGAAGACACAGGGCCAATTCGAAAATGGCGATGGTGAGAGAATGTAGATATGGAACCAATTAGGTCGCTTCGATAGTCATGGCCAAGCCAGACTTCAAAGCTAGGTGGGTAGCGAGACGGACGTTGTGAAAGTAGGGAAATTTATTTCTCAAGTAGCTCCTTCAACTTGGCATCGAGTAGGTTATCAATTTTCTTTCGACTCTTCAGATCGAGAGCACCGTTTCGCCAAGAACTACGAAGTTTTGAGAATGCAGATCGTTGAGTTGGAGAATCATCACCCTTGACAACATCAACATAATGTCCGGCCAAGACTTCGTTGATAGTCTTCTTCTTATTGTTGAGGGTTTCATCGTAATACAGGATTAACTGTTCCATTCCGGTAGATGCATTGTTGTGGTTGTCCTCCAGAGCCAGTCTGCGAAATTCGTAGTACATGCTTGGATTGAAATTTCTGCACAAAAAGTGGGCCCAGAACTCGTAGAGCAACTTCATATCTGTATGTGTTTCGCCAGGCTGACAAGTTTCTCGAACTCTGATTGCTCTTTCACGGAAGACGGTGTATTTTTCGGTCGTGTTATCTTCAGAAATTGATGCTTGCCGTCTTTGGTCCTTAACCCACATAACTGTAGGGGCGATGCTGCTGTAGCTTGTCAGTGAACCATTTTCTGAAGAGCTAAAATGGTACATGTCAGAACGGCAATTCAACGTGGAAATCAAGGCGGAGGTATTTACCTATCTTGCGGATGGGACCCATTGACCAAAGACCGGCCTTGGCGCTCTTCATACAGTTCCTCGTTGATGGACCTACCATCAATCGACCCATTGGAGAAGGTTCTTGAGGATGAATTGTGGTAAGGGTGCCTGGCAGGCTTTTGATCGCTAGTCTTGCGAGAAGGTTGTTGAAACACCAAATTTAGGTTCTCAACCTGTTCATCCGTGAAGGTAGTCTCTGATGCTAAGGGGTCAGGCGTCGGGACGGTGTTTCCATTTAACGGTAACAGACCGGGAGTGAAGTTAGGTACTGCGGCTGATAGTGGAGTATCTTCATGATAATGGTTACCGTTACCATTGGCCAAAGGGGCTTGGACGGCACCGTTTGCATATCTTGTATAGTCATTTCCACCGGGACTGAAGGCTGGGGAGCCGATTTCTTGGCCTGGCATCATCATCTGGCCTACATGGCTTGGTGGTCCGTGGTTATCGCGAATTAATGTAGTTGGTCCGTCATTATGCTTCATTGACTCTTCTCTATCATCAGATGACATAACCCATTGATCCCAACCATCGCGTCTTCGTATTCTATCAACACCATCTTCACCCTTAACAATCTCAATCTCAGTAGATTGTTGACACGCGTATCTTAGCATATCAATGTCTCGTGTAAGAGACTGGATTCGTTTGAACTCGGCCACGAAGTGTAAAAAGACAAATCCTTGTGAATCCATGTGTCTTCTTAAGAAAACATCCTTGCAAAGGTTGTCAATCGAAAAGTAATATTCCAGTTGCATCTTAACCATTGACAAAAGAGTCACAGATTGAGAGTCAGCGAAAGCACCATATGGTAAAGCGCTAACAGGTTGCATTGGAACGTAGTCGTACATGGTCTGCAAAGGTGCCAGTGGTTGGTTACCATTCGCGTAGCCACCTCTTGGATACATGGCAACGTTTGAAATGGATTGTGATCTCGAGCTACCACGACCACGAGGAGGAGCTTGAGCATATTGGTGGCTAAATGGTCCTTGAGGTGGGGGACTGTATGGTATTGAATTTTGGCGGCCTTGGTAAGCGGGGATTGTGGCGTGGCCATTGGCGAAACCATGCTGACCAGCGGGGAAAGTGCTGTGGGAACCTCTACTACCGCGGAAACCTCCACGGCCACGTTCCGGTCGACCCTCAGCCCTCTCTCGTTGATCCTTGCTTCCATTTTTGA
The DNA here is from genome assembly GCA_002162505.1 of Myriosclerotinia scirpicola. Taxonomy (NCBI): domain Eukaryota; kingdom Fungi; phylum Ascomycota; class Leotiomycetes; order Helotiales; family Sclerotiniaceae; genus Myriosclerotinia; species Myriosclerotinia scirpicola. The sequence continues at coordinate 308,924 of NGKG01000028.1, read as the reverse complement.
ACTCAGAACTTCCGGGAGCATCATTTCTGCGGTCCCCAAAGCCTGATTTAGTTGGGAACTGTCCTTCGCCAGCGCCTTGTCCTTTCTGGCTGGTTTGGTTATCCCTGTCAGTCTGAGTGGCAATAGAAGTTCGTCCATTCTCAGTCGGTGATACAGCTTCGTTCTTATGAGCACCCCCCTTTGCTTTCTCGGCATTTGATGTGGCAATAGGCTTGCGCGGATCGCGACTGATATCGTCATCGCTTGCGAGTCTCTTGGAAGAGTTTGGAGGAAGTGATGATGATCTGGCTCCACGCTTTTCAGTTACTTCGCCAGTCTCAGGCTTAGCAACACCCCCTGTCAACTTTTCTCCAGTAGCACCATTTGGCACATGGCTAGTACGTCCACCCTCACGACCTACACGAGCACCACCTCGTCCTCGACCGCCTCGAACTGGTAATGGAGTGTTGAATGTGACAGATGGAGTATATGGCACTGGGACCCACTTCTCCTTCGTTCTTGGTTTATGAGTGGAGTTCTCGTCTTTCTCCTCCTTCTTGACCTTATCTTCTTCTTGAAGCTTACGCTTCTCTTCTTCTAGTGCGGTATCGGGTGTGGGCCACGCCATAGAATCCTCAACTGGAGGTGGTAGTGGACTGGCAGCACTCTTATCTTTATCCTCGCTAACTCTACTACCTCTGGCAGGTCGCTTGGCTGAATCCTCTTTTCCCTTGGTCAGACCATCTGGGCCCTTCTTTTGACCTTTATTCGAGGCAGTATCCTTGCTAGTTTGCGATGCCTTATCATCTTCGGAACTCTTTCCTTTTCGTCTCGACTCGGCAGGTTTTACAGCAGAAGAGGAGTTCGAGGTTTCGGTGAAGGAGTTTGCTGTCTGAGGCATTGACGGGCTCGATTTTGTCTTTGCTGCCTGTGCCTCCTTGCGCTGCTCCCAGAAATTTACGGCTGGGGGTGGAGCTGGTACCAGGGGAACCTCAGGTACTTTCACTTCCTCTTTTTCTTTCTCCTTCTCCTTCTCTGCCTCCTTGTCGTCCTTCTTTTGCTTCTTGGACTTCTTAGGTTTTCTACCCTCACTTGCCTCTGCAGAAGGCTTTTCTTCTCTGCTTCGCCCAGCCTTCTCCCATCCTTGTTCAGACGCATCTGCAGTTCCATTTAAAGCGAGCTCATCCTCCTTTGCTATCATTGTAGTTGAGGCAGCACCAACAATTGGTGATTCTGTCACAGAGCTAGTGCTCACTTGTGATGTTGGTTTCGCATCCGTGTTCACTCCAAGTCCTAGCGGATCGTCTTTGTTCAGAGCTTCGGTAGCGCCATTGATATTTCTATCACCATTTTCAGATCCTGCTGCTCCATTGACTGATGCTGAAGGTGTATTCGATATAGAATTCGATTCCTTAGCAGGTGTGCTGACACCAGAAGCTGATGCCTGGCTTGACTGCATAGCTGAGTTTGCAGTTGCAGTTGCGCGACCTTTTGCGGCCATCGCATACGAGAATGTAGGAGGGGTAGGGGCGCTCTCAGATTTCGGTGTTGCCGACGCCATTATGAATTGTATCACACAAGGTATGACTTCTTCGCTCAATCAAGCAAGTCCAATTCTCGCGAACGGGTACTCGTACTGCTTGAAAGTAGATACAGAGAGGTGATTTGAAATTCACCCTCAGTATTGAACGTCCGGAGAGGTTTAACTCGACCTCTCCGCACTGCTAACCCAATGCGCTGATCAGATATATCCGGATCTTCAAAACTCGAACCGATTCGGTACGGACCGCGAAAATCGAGATTTGAAAAGACGGTTGCTGAAACTTCGTTTCTAGTAGATATGAGGGGTATCTGCGTTGATATGAAGAAGAAGTATCTAGTCGCGCGAGTTTTTCGCAGTAGTTCCAAGTCCAAGAAATGACTTGAAGATGTAAAGAGTAGATCAAGGACTGATGGTCAATACGTTGGATGTTTATGAATCGTAGGCAGTAACTCGTGTGGAACGAAATGGAAGATTTGTTTGATGGCACAGGTGATGCGGGTGACAACGCGAATGTCAGCTCGAACAACTGGATGGAAACTATGATCTATAGTAAAATGTTAGTTGTATGATTCCAACATATTATGACCAATTTCGACCAATTTCCGAATCAATATGACCAGAGCCGCAAAAAAGTAATCATGATGAATGAATGTATCGAAATTCTCCACACACCTTTCGAGATAGTAAAAGTAAGGACCAGTACCAGAAAGAAGATCAGTCCTATAGAGGGATCTTTTTAGTATTCAATTCAGAGAGAACAAGCCAGCAATGATGTAGAGATGTAAAATTCCCCAGCGTTTGACAGACAATGTATCACACACAGTTGCTGTCTATTGGATATCTTTGGTTGTCGTTCCAAACAGAAGAAAATTAATGTTTTGGAAGGAAATGGGTATTCAAATGAGAGAAGACCTTTTGACCACTTTCTTTTATGAAGAAGAGGTTCAAGTTGGTTGGGAAGGAAAGAGATTTGAGGAAAAAATGGATGGGAGGGAGAGAGAGGGAGTTTAAAATTAAAAAGGCAGACAGAGTCTTTAGGGTTGAAGTTCCGATGTGAATATTTTTGTTTTTGTTAGATTCTGAAATTTTAGTGGATTTTTCTTTTTTTCTCGGCTGGCTGGCTGGCTGGCTGAGATTTGATTTTTTAACTCTCTTTGAGAGGAGAAAGTAAACTACCTAGTACCTACACACGGAAGGTCCTAGTATAAAAGTTCCGTTAGTAGAATATAGTAGAAAGGTTATAATTTTTATTATTATTATTATTATTATTATTATTATTATTATTATTATTATTATTATTATTTATACTATTTTATATTATCTTGACTGAAAATTTGCGAATAGATTTTTAGGATGTTTTATTAATTCATTCCATTGGAGATGATTGTAGAGTAGTGATGGTGATGTTATCAATCATATCGATCGCTTTCTACAGAGCGAGCTTATGTATGTATGTGCATAGAAATGGGGACCATCAGGACTACAATCCAGGTACTGTAGGTACAATCAGTATACCTTTATTTTTCTACTAATACTCATGTGTATGTGTATATACCTAGGAAACCATTCTACCCGAGTACCTACAATACAATATCAATCCAAAAAGCCTTGGCGCATTTCCCAAAGAATTCCAGATTTTCAATAATTAATCCGTCTTTACCCCTCCTCCTACTCCTCCTCTTCGTCCTCCAC